>CM035417.1:96574072-96889072 GCA_020310875.1 Ceratopteris richardii | reverse complement strand
GGCTCGATATTTATCGGGTATTAGGCCATGCCAAAACTAGTGAAAAGCAGTAACCCTCGAACATTCTTTCTATCTTCTGCCCTCGAGCATGTCCTATCTCATCTAACCCTTGCTTCATCGCATAGTCCCATTGGTAATATGCCCACCTTCAGATGTACTTTCAATGAGCTCAAGGTTCTAGAAGAGTAGATCTCAATGACCAAAACTTCCTTTAAAACAAAAAAAATGACAGTAATTAGTCAATGACTGACTGAGAGATTTAGTATCCATTGTGACTGACTCGAGGGTGTGATTGGTAGTGCTACGCATTCGTCATAGAAAACAATAGTTGTTTGGTCAATCTCGACGGAGAGAATAGCTATCCATCACGACTGATTGGAGGAGCGTGATTGACTGAGCTACGCATCCATCGCAGATCGATCGTAGATTTTTCAATTAATTAGTTAATGGGGTGGAATTTGAGAAGCATTAAAGAAGACGAAAGGAGTTTTTAAAAAAGAAAGAGGTAAAAAATCTGTCGCTCTTCGTTTTGATAAATGGGGAGCCTTTGATCAAAAAAGAACATAAAGTATGACAAGCAACTCATTATAACAAACTCTTTAGAGAAAACGCCGAGCTTAATGTTTAGCCCTTGCAGTGCGATTGGTGTTAAAGAAGTTTGCTTCCTCAATTTCGCCATCGATAGATATTTTAAGCTTTATAAGGATCACTTATTCTCCATTGAAGTGTTTTGAGCTAGCGGGGACAAGTCAAAGAAGTGATCATTCCTTGGGATTGCGATAATTGATCTCTGGTGTGCGATTTAGGGTCCCTAGCATGGCTTCAGCGGTCCCCTCACTCATGATAAGCAACTTGGCCCTGACACAGAGGGTGATTGGTAACCTGGCTGCTATTTTGGAGGGGGAATCTTGTGTCGCTCTTGGATCCTTGAGGGTGTTGAACCTCAATTGGCCTCTCTTAATAGAGCTGCAATCCTATCAAAGCAAGAAGATCTCAAGAAAGTTTGCCTCATTGTACAAGTGTTTGGCCCTAGGCCCCCACTTGAAATTGTGTGCCAATAGCTTAGAAAAGAGTGGATCCCTCGTGGGTTGATTGTTAGCAAGTATCAATTCTTACTGGCTAGTCATTTGTTGCTAGTCTTTGAGAATGTAGATATGGCATTGCAAGCCCTCAGTGTTGGAACCTGGCAACTCGGGTGGGCAACCTTGTGTCTATTTAGATGGTCCCTCGATTTTCATTCAGTTCAAATCTAAATCTCTCCGCTACCCTCTCTGGGTCGAGCTCACTAACCTACCATACTTCTTGTACAATTTTGTGTGGGACATTGTTTCCCCAATCGGCAAGCCATTAGCCGCATGGGAGGATGTTGGGGGATTCATTTATGAAGGTGGAGGGCACTCTTTCGATGCTTGGTGGCACCCTCAAATATGCATCAAGGCTGACCTCAGCTCGCCATTACGTTCAAAAATCAAACTGGACTAGGCAAAGGGGAGGTTTGGGAACAAGATGTAAATTACAAAAATCTACCTAACGCGTGTTTTCATTGTGGCCAACAAGGCTGGAGGATCAAAGAGTGCGCGCTGAGACAAAGAAGCAAACAAATACAAGAAACACCCAAAAAGCTCAAGACAACAATGGGACCTTGAATCCCTTGGTGAATGAAGAGGAATCTAAGGGCTCCCAAAACCCAGAAAGTGACTCAAATGGGTTCAGGGAGAAGAAGAAGGAAAAGAAGTCCTAGGGTGAAATTTGAGAGAAACCATACAACTTGTATTGCAATCTAGAAAAGGAGATTAACAAGCTTGATTGCCCAGTTACGAAGCAGTTTGGGGTGGACACCAATGAAAAAACCCTAGAGTTCCCTAACAACAAAGAATCCAATCAGGAAGGCCACACTACAAGCAAAGAAGACGACTTTACCACTAGTAATGAAAACAACATGGATAGTGAAAGTTCCATCATTGGTTCGACTATTCCGGATACGGTCTCCTGTTCATTTCAACAAGAGACTTCTTGCAAGGGAAATCAACCTATTGAGCTTCCCTAGACAAACAAGCTACTAAGTTAGAACCCCCTCCCAATGAAAAAGAAATCCGAATCCAAGAGGATAAAGGATAATACCCCCTCTCGCAAAGAGGGTAAATTACCTCAATGATAATCATCTCGTTAAATGCTACAGGGTTGACTGACCCCTCAAGAGCGACCATAATTTGGTCAATGGCTTTGAGAAATTAACCTAAACCCTGAATTTATTTGTATTCAAGGGTTGGGTCATCGATAGTCGTGAGAAAGAAACTTGGGACAAAATCAAGCTACACTTGGATCTAGTCGATTTCAAAGACTCGAAAGGCTTTTCGTGGTCAAATCTCCAAGTAGATGAGGACTTGAGGAAAGCTAGATTGGAAGGAAGCTACATTGTTCACAACATTATTCATGAGTGGGACCACCCTTCCCTCTCACAACACACTGACCTTTCCATCTCTGATCACTACCCGGTCATTATTGCTTTCCAACCTCTCACCAAAATGTGTAAGGCACCTTGGTTTCATGCCTGTCCGACTTCCTTTTCTCTCCTCTCCACCCATCAAGAAATCGCTGAGGTGTGGAAGGAGGTGTTCACCTCCTGCTCGTCCCTAGCCAAAAGTTGGAGATGTGCGATCAAAAAGTCATGGTAAATCATGATAAGAACTAGGAAGATGCTCCAGACTATTCAGTGGGCACATAGAGAAGCTTTATATCATAGAATCTGGAGACTTGAGGAGGATGTGAAAAAAGGGAAAGCTCAATGCCAGAAGGGTCTATGAAAAATCAACACGCTATTCAGATATGAGAAAGAAATTCAAAGAAGAAATTTACGAATATTCTTTAAGGAGTGGTGGGCTACCAAAGCTGACAAACCCACCAAAGAGATGTGCAACATCCTTAAAAGGAAACAAACCGGAGAATCGATCCCCTTATTGTTAGAATCAAATGGAGATATCTGCAATACAGAAGGAAAAAAATTTGGCATCATCAAAGAGCACTTTATGAGACTCCTAGGGATCTCGACCCCCCTCTCCCACCATAGACGGGACTGCATGGCACCCATCTCTAGAGTATCCTCTCATAGGATCCCACACAACCTTCGTTCCCTGCTTGATGACCCTATCTTGGATGAAGAAATCATGGAAGTCATTGATGCCCTCCCTAGTGGTAAAAGCCCGGTGCCGAACGGGCTCACAATTGAGTTCTTTAAGTCCTTCAAGTTTGTGATTGCCACCCCACTTCAATTGGTCGGGCAAGAGGCGCTCGAGTTTGGCGCGATCACTCCTTGTCTCAACAATGGCATCCTCAAGTTAATCCACAAAAAAGGAGAAAAGAACAGAATTGAGAATTGGTGTCCAATTACAATGCTTCAAACGTGATATAAGATCATTGCCAAAGTCATGTCCAATAGAATTTCCAGCCATCTAAGAGCGTGGTTAAGTGAGGAACAAAAAGGTTTCGTCATAGTCACGTCAATATTGGAAGCCATTATAGATATTTGGGAAGGCCTCGACTTCGCGAATGAGTGAAGACAAGATGTGGTTTTCCTCAAGATCGATTTTGACAAAGCTTACGATAGGCTGGAATGGGACTATATCTTCTAGTCACTTAAAGATCTCAGATGCTGTCAAAAATTCACCAACATGATCTCGACCCTTCTGGGAAATGCATTGACTCAAATTTATGTTAATGGAAAATTTTTGAAGGTGATCAAACTAAAAAGATCGATCAGACGAGGGTGCCCATTGGCTCCCCTTCTCTTTGCCATTGTTAAAGAAGGGCTTAGCTCACTGGTGAAACATCAAGTGGAAGCTGGTAATATCAAAGGCCTCCGATTGCCCCATGACCAAGGCTAGATCAGGATGAGACTTTTTGTCGATGATACGAACGTGTTTGTCCACAATGATAGTACTAGCTTGGAGACATTTTGGCGATGCCTGAATACTTTCTACGAAGCCTCTGGATCCAAAATCAACCACTCAAAGACTGCTTTCAGAGCTATTCTTAGGATCCTACCCGACCTTCTCTTTGATGATGGCTGTCAAAACATTCCTCAGGGAAACATTTTCCACCTTCTTGGGATTCCCTTGGGCTTTGGTATCTCCTTGGAGCAACAGTGGAACTCGGTCATGGCCAGACTCCAAAGCAAGTTAAACTATTGGAGAGGTATGCAAATCAATCTCGTTGGTTGTGCAATGGTTATCAACACGTTCCTCATTTCATCGACCATTTACATCCTCTCTTGTGAGATTGAAAGAGCAAAGGCTATCCAAACTGGAAAGTATTTGTAGAAACCTCCTTTGGACAGGTGACGACAATAGGAGGGGGTGCCTAAAATCAAGTGGTCCATCTGCACTAGCCAAAGGGACACTGACGAGCCTTGGCATTGTGGACATTGGCTGCATGGCAAACAAACGTGCCGCAAAATGGATGATTAAGGTGTCGTGTAATGGGGAGGCCTCGTAGGCCAAGTTGATCTTTAGAAACAAGAACATGTTGACTTTCGTGGGATTCCTTGATTGGAAGAATCTTGATATTCTGACCATTTTGTTTTCCCTGATCCCATTTTCCCCGAAAGGATCGAATATTGTGTGCTCCCTATGGAAGAGTTGGAATAAATTCAAAAGCTTCACAAGAATCAGTGAAGATTGGAAGTGGGCGGCCGGTATCACACAAAATGACTCTATCTGGTTTCCAATCCATGGCATCCAGAATGTGGAATCTTGAAACATCCAAAACGCCAAGAGGATATGGAACAAAGGCTTCAAAAAATGGAAACATCTCTAGAAACAAGACACCAACCAGTGGATCAACTTTGAGGATATTGACCCTAGCATCAACATTACCTATGAAAAATGGAATGCTTTGCAAAGCAGATACCTTGCTGATACCTTGCTTGGGATCGATCTAAAGTTCGTCTTCTCATGTGGCAAAACCCGCCATGCCCGCTTGGTATTAGATGGCACAACGGTAATTGCCTAACAAAAGTCTCGAACATCAAAGAAACCATTGATTACTAGGTCAACCTCAACAAGAAGTGGTGCCTGTCATGGACACGGTTGCGGTGGGACATGAAGTTCATGGCTATCTAGCACCCGCTCATAGAAATCAAAATGTCTGTCCTCTTATGGAAAATTCTTCATCGAGGAATCTAGAACAACCTAAAGGCTAGCAAAATTGGTGGGGTGCCTCTGTGGTGCAAGGCTGCTACCAATCCATTGAAGATGTTGCTCACATCTTTTTTACTTGTCCCAACTCTGACAGGCTCTAGCAAATTGTCGAAAAGAAAACTAAACTTCAGAAACATATTAGTTGGAAACAAGCTCTGCTGGGAGAAGCAATCGGTAGCTCCACGACTCTCTGGAATGCCATCAGAGGGGAGGTCCAATGGAAGATGTGGAGGGAAAGATGTGCTTAGAACTTTGGTGACTCCCCCAAAGAGTGGTCGATTGAGAAATCACTATTTCTCCTTGGCAAAAAAATCACTAACTGTAAGAAATCCCCCCCCCCTTTAGGCATCATCAAGTGCTCCTTCTGATCAACAACAAGCTTAAACACCCGCATGAGGGTGATGAGAGGGTGATTAACCTTCTTTGTTATGCCATATAAACTCTATAAAATCTTCCCTTGCTCTGTGGGATTTGGAGGGTCTCGTGGGCACTAGTCCCCTTCACTTGTACTTTTCTTTTATTTAATACAAGTCCGGGAGAGTATCCTTAAGCCGATCTTCCTTTATTGAAAAAAAATGACAAAGGTTACTTAAAATTGTTGTTACCTCTATATCGTTACAACTAGGTATGGATCACAACCATCTCCATACAAACGTTTCTAAATTTTTACGTGTATAAGACCATCTTATTGTGCTAAGAATAGGATATATATCTTGGACGCTAAAAATATGATATATATCTTGGAGTGGCTACAATTATTTGAGATTTCCTATGCCACATGCAATGACGTGATTTGAAATGCGATATGCTCATAATACTCTATAAATTATTTCCCTATCCGCCATGACTCGTTCTATCACTAACAAGTCAAGAGGTAGAAAGGATCTTTTTGCAATGGAAGTGACCTACAATCCTTTGAGCCCCATGGGCAAAGTCACCTCTTCCGGCAGGCCATGAACACCATTTGCTCCATGGGGACATACATATTTATAGACAATGATGAATGGAGCAAGATAAACATATCCACAGGATATTGGCTCTTGAAAAAACCAATGAAGACATAGAAATGCAATAGTAAAACTTCAAGCTTTTGATTTAGTGAAAGAAAATCACTGAAAGAAGTTTTGGTGTAGCAAGTGGTGGAGCAAATTTCAACACCTTAAATTGAAAACCGAAATACAACTTTTTTCTTTCCTTATTGTGGTGCTCTCTGAACTGAAATTAATAATTTCTCTATCATCTGATGATTAACTTTTTGTACCTTCATGGAAACAAAGGATGTGAGAATAATTTCTCTATCATCTGATGATTGATTTTTTGTACCTTCATGGAAACAAAGGATGTGAGAAAGACATAATGTTGTGTCTGTGTGTGCATGTGATTGATGGTATATGTATGTGTTTCTGCAAGTGATGTATATGTATATGTATGCCTATATGCATGTTTATGGGTGCACGTATCTATGTGTTTGTGTGGGAATATATGTCTCATGTGAGTGCTTTTAAACTTGTGTGTCAATGTGTATGTGTGTTTGTGTTCATGTGTGTATGTGTGAATACAACTAACGTTATGTGCTATGAGCCTATGTGTAACTAAAGGCATGTATGTGTGCAGACTGTGAGAAGTGCACGTGTGTGTTTATGTGTCCTACATATGTGAGCATGAGTATGCATGTGAATCTGCATTTATCATTGTATGTCTATGTGTATAACTGTTCATGTTTATGGGCATTGTGTTTCTATGAATGAGCGGATGTGTGTCTAAATGCATGTGTGTGATGTGTGAAATTAGAAATGTGTTGTGAATGCATATCTATTTGCACGACAATGATTTTTCTTGAATATCTTGTGAATTTACAAGCTCCCTTGTTCTCAGGGGAATTACGAGATATGTGGTGCGTGGAGACTGGAGCTTCCGAAATCATCACATGTCGCTCTCTTCGTGCGAAAGAGCACTCAAAAGGCTTCGAAAAGTGCAAAGAGTTGAGCTTATTTAGAAATTTGTCCCCACAAGAGCTTCTAGTTGACAGAGTGACGACAAATATCTACTACAGATACGAGCGGTCAGTGGAGACTGGACTACCATCCCTTGAGCTCATTGACTTTACAGAGAACAGATTCCAGACATATGTAGCAACCTCGACATGTAGCTGGTGCCTTCATAAGCAGCGTTATTGCTGACGCCCTCTTCATCCCTTCAGTTCTCAACCTCGAGATCGCACTCTCACTTCTGGACCTCATATTTGCGTGATTCCCACCTACCTCGATTACCATCGCTTCAATGAATCAGCCCAAGCAACGAGAGGGTGCCACGTATTTTTCAACATGCATCCCCGTACTGTCGGACATTGACGCCGGTGGTCGGAAATTGTATGCAAAGATCTGCACAATGATGTCTCTACAAAGTCGCTAGTTCCGTTCGAGAGGCACATATACCTCATTGAACTTGAGCAGAAACTGCAGAAGCTGGAGCTCTACATTGTGATGATGCCTATGATGCAGGGCCACATAAATCCTATGATGCAGCACGCCATAGTGCTCATAGACAGCTTGCGATAGTGCTTATAGACAGGTATCCTGTGAGGCTCTCTTCTATCACTATCAAGCATCACCATAATCGCATAAGGCAGGACCATCACAATAATCGCATAACGCAGAACCTCTTTGACAATCCGCCTACATCGTACTCGGCTGATGCAATAGATGGCTCGACATACTCATTATGAAACTCTACCATCAGCGTGTAATGCACCGACCACCGAGGGTATGTTAGGCTGATGAATGGGTTGAGTAACGGAAGTGTTTTGACAAGATGAGCTCTCCGAAGTACATGCAAAGTGAATTTCGTCTTTTGGAGCGGAAAGTACCCTCTCTAAATCATGCAAAATAGATTGAAAAGACAATCCTACTATGAGAGCGACTCCTCTATGGAAGGGGATCAAGGTTATCCAAGATTATTTGAAATTCAAAGAGGCGTCAAGGAGGATTTCATAGGGATTGTCATGAATATGCTTCAATTTTGCTCCAAAAATTGCATAGTATAGGCATTACAAAATTTTAGAGCTCTAGTGTAGAGTTTTTAAGCCTCCCGAAAATTTTCTCGTATAATGAAAAGAGGATCAATGTTACATTCACAGCTTTTAAGCAGATGTCAGGATGCAAAGCATGGAAAAAAATATTATTTTTTACGGGGTATGCTACATAAACTATCATACTTGGTCCAATGTGAAATAATAAAATATAACTTCTCTTCCCTCATGTAGTAAAAAAATATAATATCAAAAGGACCATATAAAACACAGCTAGAATACATGTACACCAACTAATTAGGTGCTCACATCTACAAGGACGGATTTAGCAGACTAGTGGTTGAGTTAAGAAACCTTGAGTAGACTTATGGTATAGATGAGCTAGTGGTTGCATTCACGAATGGATCATGTATAGATAAGTGGGGAACTATATACATAGTTTCTAGTCACCCTAATAGAATTGATGACTTTGGGAATATTGTCGTTGAGTCATAAGTAAGAGATTCTAAGGACGAGGATTAGGAGGAGGTACCAAACACACCTAGAAGAATATCAATGGTAAATAGGATAATAGCCACAACTAAGGTACCTCAACGAAATGTAGCCATTGATCTCTATGTCAATGAAGTTATTGAGGAAGCTTTTTGGAAATTTTGATCAACCAGACTTTGAAATAAGAAGGAGTTTTGTATGTATGAGTTCAAGGATCGAGACAACCAAGGAAAAGCAACCTATTTGATTCATGAATTAGAAAGGATGTATATAGTCTCATACTTCAATAAGAATACCCACATTTGGGAGATTCAGAGGGTATTCTATCTATATAAGCCTTCAACTTCACATAAGCAAAATAGTGAAGCACATGCTCACACTTGAGATGCTCATAAAGATAACTTGAAGGAACCCTAGAAGTGAGATTTATGCATAACCTAAGAACAGGAAGATCAGAACAAGGAACAACTGGATTAGAAGAGAAGACTATAGGGCATAGATCACAGAGAGAGGATTAGTGTAGAGAGTACGCATGCGGAAGCAAAATGAAAAGTAAAGTACTCTCACAAAACAAAGAATGTGTGAGACACAAAATGAGTAGACCATGATATGGGTAAACTCATGTGGATTAGAAATGAACTTGCCAAGAGCATGGAGTAGGCTCCTCAAGCTTCTAACCAAATACAAATGAGGGGAGAGGCCCTCCTTATATAGATTTGGGAGGGGCTCTCAAAAGTACATCATATGTGGGATAAGTCTCCTGAAAGGAGAATGAATACAGCTGGTAGAAGCACATGGCAAGGTACCCAAATACAAAGGAAGTACAATATAAAATGGAAATAGACTAGAAATGGAGTGCCTCCTGGATACAAAATGGAGATGCACTCATGCGGATACAAATGTAGATGAAGTAGGAGCAATCATGTCGTCAACACCCCCTTTGTAGCTCCATTTTGGAGCAGCTGAATGTTGGAGAGGTCCACCAAGCGCTGAAGCGGAACTGGAGGTAGAGCCTTCGTGAACATATCTGCCAGGTTCTCCTGAGAGGTACACTGCTCAAGAGTAATCTCCTGAGATATGAGCTTCTCACGGATGAAGTGTTACTGGATCTTGATGTGCTTCATCCGAGCGTGGAACACTGGATTGTTGGTGATGGCCAAGGCTCAATGGGTGTCCGTGCGAAGACATGTCGGAGTATCCTGCAAAACACCAATGTCAGATAATAAACGTCAAAGCCAGATGGCCTCACATGCTACAAAGCTAGATGCTCAGTACTCGGCCTCGGTAGATGATAGAGCGACTGTAGGCTGCTTCTTACTTACCCAAGAGATAGGTCTTGAGCCAAGAAAGAATATATACCCAGAAGTAGACCGTCGAGAATCAGGATCACCAACCCAATCTGAATATGAATATCTGGCGAGTTCGATGCTCCCTCTATACCAAAGACCATGATGGCATGTGAGGGCAAGGTAGCGAAGTAGTCTCTGAGCAGCATCCCTGTTGCGGAAATGTGGTATACTTCCTTTTTCTGATACCACTGCTTGACGACGCGACGAAGGCTGAGCCTTGCGGAAACCGCCACGTCGAAGAAGAACTAAGCTAGAGTGATTCAGAACACCTCTGTAATCAATCAATAGCTTAGCGAAGTCTAGCGCTCTAAATTCACTGGAAAAATTTCACCGAAACTTCACTGGACTGTCACCGGACTGTCACCGTAATCGTACCGGAATTGTAACAGAATGAACTTCAATTTTGTGTAAGGTTACTTCAAGTGAACATACATGAAGTACGGAAGTGGTACGTGAACTTCCTTCACTGACTAAACCCTTTCTGAAGTTTAATAGAAAAAATCCACCAGTTCAGACAACCTCTTTCCGGTCACACTTTGTACTGTGTATAGATATCTTTTCCACCGGAAACTTTGATCAACTGAAAATAGAGATGTCTAGCTACAACATGAGCTAGCTCTCACATAAAACTTCGAATTCTACTGCGAGATATACTTCGTTGTTCTACCAAAAAATTACTCATTCACTGTAAGAACTGTAACTGACCGAAAATGCGTTTACTGAGAAAACCTTAACTGTTGACTAACTTTAAAACATACTCTGTTTCTTCCGCATACAAACAGTACGCACAAACATCCACATGAACATGTGTTTTCTATTAGAGAAGATGTGTACAAATGAGCTTGGCCTCTTCTTGCTCAAGCTACAGAAACTCTTCTATATTGAGTAGTTTCTTATTACCATCTCTCTCAGATGAATACCCGATATCTCAGGCTTCTGTTATTCATCTATACATACGCGATCTCTGGCGTCTTCTTCTACATACGCTATCTCTGGCGTCTTCTTCGTAACTAAAAACTCTCAGTCTCTCATTCTATTCTCCATCTCTTCGGGGGCTCTCGCTCTCTATTTTTTCTTTCTAATGCTTGGTGTATATATACACTTTTCGGCGCTCTTCCACGCTCCTATTCTTTAATGTGAGCGTTACGCGCACCCCGTGGTTTATTGCTCTGATAGCTCTGTTACTCTATTAATGCGCTCACCGCGTACTGACAATGCATACTGCGCGCCTGAAGGTTTTGATTTCCTGAAGATTCCGCCTTCTCCTTCTTTTTCCTTTTATGTCCGTTTGTCAAATTCGTGAGTGATTCCTCAACAGCTCCCCCTCAATCACTAATTTGACTTCTTCCGGTCTTTCATATATCTTTCTTTCTTTTCTACCTGCCATTTCTTTGAATCTGTTTGTCTTCGTTCCATCCAAGCTTTTTGTCAAGATATCTGCTATCTGATCTTTCGTAGGAGTGTAGACGATTTCTATCTCCTTCTCCATTACCTTTTCTCTCAGGAAGTGATACTGAATCTCTATGTGCTTTGTTCTTGCGTGAAATACTGGGTTCGCTGCAAGATATAGAGAACTCATATTGTCTCCATGTATGATTGGTATACCTTGATTAATTCCCATGCTCTTAAGCAAGGTCTGCATCCATATCACCTCTTTCGCTGCTTCTACCAGTCCTTTGTATTCGGCTTCTGTTGATGATAAAGCTACTGTAGGTTGTTTCTTTGAGCACCAACTTACTAGCTTATCTCCTAGGTATATCATATACCCATGTGTCGATCTTCTGTCATCTTGACTTCCTGCCCAGTCTGAGTCACTGAATGCTTTCAGCTTTATGTCTGATGTAAAAGGATAATATAATCCTTCCTTTATAGTTCGTTTGATATATCTAAGAACTCTTTGTCCTGCAACCCAATGTTGATTTGTCGGACAATGCATAAACTGTGAAAGAATTCCCACCGGATAGCTGAGATCCGGTCTTGTTAGCGTAGCGTAAATTAAGCTTCCTACTAACGACTGATACTTCTTCATATCTTTGAACTCTGCTCCATCATATTTGCTGAGTTTATGATTTACTTCAAGCGGTGTTGAAGCTTCTCTGCAATTCTCCACATTAAACTTCTTCAGTAAGTTTAGGAGATACCTTTCTTGTGACACATATATACCATGATCTGTGTATGTGATTTCCATTCCTAGAAAGTATGATAACTTTCCCAGGTGACTGATTTTGAATTCCTTTTCGAGCAGTTTCTTCACCTCTCGGATTCCTTCATCTGAGGTTCCTGTAATTATTATGTCATCTACATAGATACAAATGTAGATCATTCCTTCTTCTGTTCTTTTGATGAGTAGACTTGCATCTGCTTTCGAAGTTTGGTATCCAAGTTCATTAAGATACTTCAAAAGTCTATAGTTCCAAGCTCTTGGAGCTTGCTTCAGTCCGTAAAGTGCTTTCTTTAATCTGCAAACAAAGTTTGGGTATTTGGAACTTATAAACCCTTCCGGTTGTTCCATATAGACTTCATCTGATATATATCCATTCAAAAATGCGTTCTTTATATCTAGCTGAGTTAGCTTCCATCCTTTTGATGCTGCTATAGCAATCACTGTCCTTATAGTTGACATCTTTGCCACCGGACTAAACGTCTCGTCATAGTCTATGCCATGCGTCTGAGCATAGCCCTTGATAACTAGTCTTGCTTTATGTCTGGCTATCCTTCCATCTGCAAGTTTCTTAATTTTGAAAACCCATTTATTTCCGATCACTTTCTTACCATTTGGTTTAGGAACAAGCTCCCATGTCTTTTTCTCTTCCAGTGCGCTAAATTCTTCTTCCATTGCTTCTTGCCATTGCTTTTTGCTTTTAGCTTCATCATAGCTTTGAGGTTCATCATCATCCTTGACCATGTATGCAAAATCTTTCTGAGTTATATACGATGTATCATACGAGTACCTTTCGGGTTGTCTTCTTACTCTGTTTGACCTTCTTAGCTCATATTCTTCATGTGCATCTGAATACACGTCTTCATCTTCGTTTCTCATACCTGATCTGCTTCTGGACGTACTCGCCTGCATATGATCTTCATCTCTGTTCACCTGTACAATTGATTTCCCTTTCTCTTTCCTTTTTATCTCTTCTTCAAATTCTTCAGCTGTATGACTCTGATCTGCATACCAGCTTTTCTGTTCATCAAACGTTACATCTCTGGAAACAGTAAATTGTTTGGTTAGAGGACTCCATAACCTGTAACCCATTTGCTTTTCATCATATCCGACAAACACATATTTCTCTGCTTTCGATTCAAGCTTATGTCTGAGTTGAGACGGTACATAAGCATACGCTACTGATCCAAACACTTTGCAGTGATCAAGTATTGGCTTCTTTCCCCACCATGCTTCATAAGGGGTCATTCCTTCTAATGCTGTACATGGTAATCTGTTTACCAAGTATGTAGCTGTATTTACGGCTTCAGCCCAAAGATAATCAGGACAATTCTTTTCTTTCAGCATAGCTCGTGCAAACTCGATTAGAGTTCGGTTTCTTCTTTCTGCTACACCGTTTTGTTGTGGTGTATATCTGCAGGTTATTTCTCTCTTAATTCCTGTATTCCAAATATAGTCATTGAATTCTCGGGAGAAGTATTCTCCACCTCCATCAGACCTCAGTCTTTTAAGCTTTTGACCTGTGAGTCTTTCAGCATATGTATGAAAATGTCTGAAAGCTCCAAACACTTCTGACTTTTCCTTCAAAACATAAAGAGTTATCCATCTTGTTGCATCATCAATGAATAAGACATAGTACCTCGATCCGCTGATTGATCCTTCTTTTGTTGGTCCCCATACATCTGTATGTATGAGTTCTAGCACACCGTCATGTTTGAATCCTTTCTTCTGGAAAGGTAACCTGTGAGCTTTTCCCATCTGACAGGCTTCACATTTGTGAATCATATGTTGGTTCTGTACGTTTGGTAATCCCAGTACAGACCCATTCGCTATCATAGCTTTGATTCCTTTTTCATTGAAATGACCTAATCTCTTATGCCAGAGATCAAGTTCTGTAATTAACTTTTCATCATGTGTGAGCAAGGCTTGGCCAATGTTCCCCTGTACTCTTAAAGTAAAGAGTCTTCCTTCTTTCTTTCCAGAAACAATCTGGTTGTATCCGTTCTCGGGATCTTCTACAAATACACCTTTATTTGTAAATCTTACCTGAAAACCTTTCTCAACTATCTGTCCCACACTGATCAAATTTTTCGAGATTGTCGGAACATACAAAACACTGGTTAGTAAATTTGCTCCACTTTTGCATTTCACTTTTCCAATTGAATGTACGCTATGTCTCATATTGTCACCTGTTTGAACAGTGTGACTAGAACTACCCTTTTCTAGTTCTGACATTAGTTCTATATTTCCTGACAAGTGATTAGAACATCCAGAGTCAATGTAAAATACCTTTAGATCTTCGTTATCAGATGTGCTGATTGAATTCATCATCAACGATGTATGGCTTTCATTCTGTGTGTCATTTGCATAGTTGTTGTAGGTGGTGTTGTAGGATTGATTTTGTCCCCAACTTCTCGTTCCACCTCTACCGTAGCCTCCTCTTTGGTTTTTTCTTCCTCTTTGAAAATCATTCTGATATCTTCCGCTTCTGCCTCTGCTATTACTGTTCTGATTTTGATTTGATCCCTGTTGGTTGTGCCAACATTCATGCGCCAGATGATTACTTAGTCCACAAATCCAGCAAGCTTTCTTGTTGGTATTTTGGTTACTTCTTCCTCTTCCAAAACCTCTTGCTCTTCCTCTGCCAGTGCCTTTACCTCTTGCGAAATAGGCCTGAGAGCTCGACTCTTCTTCGTCTTTTGATTTACCTTTGTCTTTCTTTTTGTTCTTCATGTACATTGCAGAGCTTTGTCCTTTATCTGCGTCTCCTTTCAGGTCTTGCTCATATGTGAGCATTAAACCAAGCAACTGATTTAAATCTGGCACAAAATGATTTAAAGAAAGTTCAGTTGATAGTACGAAAGGTTTCCACCTTTCATCTCCTCTCAAACCTGTTAACAGTTGCGTTATCAATCTATGATCCTTGACATCTTCATTTATGGATCCAAGACTATCTGCTAGATCCTTCATTTTAGTGACGTAGTCACTAATGCTTTGACTCGGCTTCTTTTTGAGGGTTGTGAACTCGGACCATAAGCTAGCCTTTCTAGCTTTCATAGTATTCTGGAAGTGGTCTTCCAATGCGCTCCATATGTACTCTGCTTTCTCCAGACCTCTAATGTGCGGTAGTAGATGATCTGAGACAGTATTGTAGATGTAGGCTCTTGCCGTTGCATCTTTCTTCTGCCACAACTTCAAAGCTTCTAACTCTTCCTTTTCCGGTTGGCTATCATCTTCGAAGGTCGGCTTTTTTCCTTCTCCGGTCACATACATCATTAAGTCCTTACTCATAAGTAAGGCTTCCATGCGCATTACCCACGCGGGATAATTATCTCTGTCCAGCTTCTCAATTTGGACATGATCTGCCATGATTTTCTTGTTTGCTTTGGGTTGCCTTTTGAGAGTTCTTTGGCTTTGATGCCGCTCGTTGGACTAACCAGCTCTGATAGATATGCCTGCTCCGGGGTGGCCTCAACCATTGGACGCGCATCGCCGGCCAATTCTTACAAGACGAAGCCTCAGCATGGTACATGGTGGAACATAAGAAGCAAGCCTGGCCCTCATGGGATCATTTCACGGCGGCCATCGTCGAATACTTTGTACCTCGCAACGAAGCGTTCCAAGCACGTGACGAATGGTGCAACCTCTGTCAAGACAAGTTCATCGGGCCTTATGTATCACAATATCACAGGCTCATGCTTCGCATCAACGACATGGCTGAAATTGATCGCCTACACGGCTTCCTTTATGGGTGCTCCCCGTACTACCGCAAAGAAGTGGAGAAGCAAGACCCCCAAACCTGGGAGGACGCAGTCCGCATCGCCGAACGGCTCAATGACGCTTACTCCAACCGGCTGGCTCGTTCAACCGACGGAAGCCAAGCTACCCGCAAAGACTCAACCTCCAACAAAGAGCAAACCTCCACATACCGAAGATCATCCGAACAACAACGTGGTCAAGGTTTCAAAGCCCTCCCGGCCCCACCAGACAACCGTTCAGGATCCCCTAACCGAAGCAACCAAACCCGACGTGACCCCCGGCCGGTGTGCAAACATTGCCAAGGCAGTCACCCCACTGAGAAATGCTGGCGGAAACGAACCGACACTAGAGTGCAAGCAACGAAGACCGAAGAGGCATCCACCTCCGGCCCGAAAATCACCGAGATTCACAGCGATGAATCAGACGACTCCTCCCCCCGCGGACCGTCCACATCAAAGGGCAAGGCTCAGTGCCATTCAGTTGCATTACCCATCATACACCAAGTGTTCATTATGGGAGAAGTCACAGGCGAACGCATGCCGGTGATGCTGGACACGGGTGCAACCCAAAACTTCATGACTCCGCAGTGTGCTCAACGCCTTGGCCTAAAGCTCAGTAAACGGCTCCGCATGTCCGTGGTCTTTGCTCAGGGCGAGGCCAGTCATGTGCGTTACGCCGACGGTGTCCCGGTCATGTTAGGCCAATGGTTTGGTCACCTAAACTTCCTGATTATACCGATGGAAACATTCCAAGTCATTCTAGGCCTCGAGTTTATGGATAAACACATGATCTCCTTTTTCGGCAAAGGGGTAGACAAGGTACTTCTCAATCAGAGTGGGCAGGCCATCATCGTCGACTGCAATCGAGTCTAGGCTCCTCGTACGGACGAGCCTTCTAACAGTGAACCAAGGGAATCAAAGCAGAAACATACAAGCAAAGAGAAAGCACAAGCTCGAACGTCAACCTCCACACACATGCCATCACCATTATCACACAAGCAATTTCGACGAGCAGTCTATCAAGGCGGGATCGCACACTTATGCGTTCTCAGACCGGTCGCAGAGGAGACGGGACCACGGCCGATCGACGTCTCAAAGATTGGGCACCCAAGTTTCCAGATGCTAATGGAAGAATTTTCTGATGTTCTCACGGATACTCTTCCACCCGGTCTTCCCCCCTTACGTAATGTCCAACATCGGATCGACACGCTCCCGGACCACCCACCACCGTCGCGAGCACCATACAGGATGAATGAGGCCGACCTTCAGGAGCTGAAGAGGCAATTACATGAACTTGAAGTGCAAGGATATATCCGACCAAGTAGCTCCCCATATGGAGCCCCGGTCCTATTTGTGAAGAAGAAAGACGACTCCCTACGCCTATGCATCGACTACCGAGCACTCAACAAAGGCACAATCAAGAGCAAATACCCCATGCCCGCGATGGAGGAACTTCTAGATCACCTGGGCAAGGCACGATACTTCACGCGCATAGACCTCCGATCCGGGTACCATCAAATCAGGGTGGCACAGGAACACATCGAGAAGACGGCCTTCCACACACGCTATGGCAGCTATGAGTGGCTCGTCATGCCATTCGGGCTTACAGGTGCACCGGCTACGTTCTGTCGAGAGATGAATGATGGCTTCCGGGACATGCTCGACCTCTTCCTCATCATCTACATTGATGACCTACTAATCTATAGCCGAACATTAGAGGATCATTATGAGCACGTTCGGGCGGTCTTGTTATAACTACGGCAACGTCGGCTCTTCGCCAAACCAAGCAAGTGCGAGTTCTGCATGAAGAAGGTGGAATTCTTGGGGTTCATCGTTTCGGAACTAGGCCTCCATGCCGACCCCCAGAAAGTAGAAGGAGTACTCAAGTGGGCACCCCCGAAGACCATCAAAGAGGTGCGAGAATTCATCGGCTTTTGCCAATTTCTCGGCCGTTTCATCCAAGGTTTTAGCAAGATCGCGGCCCCACTCTTGGAGTTGGTCAAAGAAAAGGAGCCATTCAAGTGGGGAGCAGACGAAGAAGACGCCTTCGAAGCATTGAAAGTCGCTATGTGCAATGCCCCGGTTCTCAAACTTCCAGAGTTCGACAAACCTTTTGAAGTTCACACAGATGCATCAGGCTTAGCCATCGGCGGCTTCCTCTTACAAGACGGACAACCCATTGCATACGAGTCGCATAAACTCACCGGCCCCGAGCTCAGATGGAGCACACATGAGCAAGAAATGTTAGCTGTTATCCACTGCCTACGCAAGTGGCGGCACTACATTCTGGACAAGCACACAAAGGTCTTCACGGACAACATCTCCTTGAAGTACTTTACATCTCAACCCAAGTTAAGACCAAAGCAAGCACGATGGCAGGATTTTCTTGCCGAATTTGATATCAAAATCATTCACAAGCCGGGCAGACAGAACGTGCTGCCAGATGCACTTAGTCGTAGACCCGAGCTCCAGGCGATATCCACCGTATCTTCAGATCTCAGAGGCAGAATTCAACGAGCATAAGCACAAGATGCCCAAGTTCAAGAAATACTTCAAGAAATGCAAACGGCTCAAGCCCCGCAGCGCTATACACTACAAGAAGGCATTCTCCACCGCAAAGGGAAAATTTATGTCCCGAACGACTTAGAGCTATGCAAAGAGCTACTGTGGGAGGCACATGATTGCAAAGTGGCCGGCCATGGAGGTCAAAACCGCAGCTATGAGACGCTCCACAAACACTTTTATTGGCCCCGCATGAAGGCACAAGTCCAGGAATATGTAGAAACATGCCCAACATGTCAGTTAGTTCGTCAAGATTGTGTAAAGCCCGCCGGCCTTCTGCAACCACTCCCGATTCCCAACCGACCGTGGGACATGATTAGCATGGACTTCATCACTGAACTCCCACCTTCTTTGGGGTTCAACACCATCTTCGTTGTGGTGGACTACTTCACCAAACAAGCACACTTTATCCCGCCAAACCCCCGCTCAACGCCAAGGCCGTGGCTCAGCTTTTCTTCACTCACATCGTGAAGTATCACGGGTTGCCTCTCGCCATAGTGTCAGACCGGGATGGCCGTTACCTAAGTCGGCTATGGACCGAGCTTTTTCGCATCTTGGGGACGCAACTTAGGTTCTCCTCATCATATCACCCATAAACAAATGGGCAAACCGAACGGGTCAACCACACGATCGAAGATTACATCCGAAACTATGTTAGAACGGACCAAAAGGATTGGGCGAAGCACTTAGACATTCTGGAGTTTCACTACAATGCTTCCATCCACTCAAGCACGAAGATGACCCCATTCGATTTGGCGACCGACAAAGAGGTAATCACGCCCTTGGCTCTCACGCAAGACTCCACACTTGCAACAAACGACCCCGATTGCGGCGCCTTCTTGGATCAGTGGAAAACAAAGTTAGAAGAGGCAAAGTCCAGCTTGCAAAGAAGCAAAGAACGCATGGATCGCTACGCAAACAAGAAACGACGACCCGGTGAAGAATTTCAAGTCGGCGACCTTGTCCTTGTCAGCGCATGAAATATCACTCTCCCAAAGAACATCACGCAGAAGTTCAACCATCGCTACTACGGACCATACAAAGTCGAGAAGCGGATCAATGAAGTCACTTATAGCTTGGAGCTTCCCAACAACGTGCAATTTCACAACGCCTTCCACGTTAGCCTTTTGAAGCGGTTCAAACCCGACTCCAAGTACGGATGCGAGATCTCGGTGCTGCACGACGGAGAGAACTAGTTTGAGGAAGAAGCTATCTTACGGGACCGGATCACTCGCGAAGGTCCCAAGTTCCTAATTAAATTCAAAGGACGACCCTTAGTCGATTTGGAATGGCTTCCGGCCAACACCTTTGGGCCCGACCATCCATTAGTTCGAAAGTATTATCGCTACACTTAAGCCCCTTTGGCTATGAGCCCGATGTAATGTTCCCAAATTTTGTAATCACACCAACTTTTGTAAGACCCAAACCCGCTTGTTGAGGACACCAAGCTCTTCAAGCCGGGGGAGGATGTCACAGCCTATTTTTCTATCCAGTCCTTTTCAGTGCTTGGGGGGTATGCCCTGTGGCGCCAAATTGTGCGCAACTATGAGGGGTACTAGTACTCCTCATACCAAGCTCTCATTGCCTTCTTCAACACGAGTTGCTAATCGAATATAAACGTGTTCTGGCAATCTTCTTGGTGTCCCTTGTGTTGGCTTATGCATTTTGTGGGTTTGAACGTCTCATCAGGTACATGTCGAGGCTGCTACATACGTCTGGAATCTTTTCTCTCTAAAGTAAATGAGCTCAGGGGATGGTAATCGGTAGTGTAACTGCGCAGACGAAAGGATATACATGTGGCACGTGGAAACTGGAGTCAAGAGCGTCCGAAATCCTCATTCTCTTCGTGCAGAAGAACATTCAACAGGCTTCGAAAAGTGCACAAAATTGACGTTGTTTAGAGCTTCTAGTTGATAGAGCTTCTGGTTGACAGAGTGAGCGGTCGGTGGAGACGGGACCAGCCGGCATCGTGAGTCGTGGCTCTCTGTCTTCTAGACGTTCCAGAGACTCATATGGTTTAGAAATTTGTACGGCTAACAATAAATTAGAGCTTTGAAGTTCGCCATGAAGATTGGAAGTGGACACCTGGTATCACACAAAATGACTCTATCTGGTTCCCGATTCATGGCATCCAGTTCGTGGAATCTTGGAAATTCAAGAGGTTATGGAACAAAGGCTTCAAAAAATGGAAACATCTCTAGAAGCAAATACATCAACCAGTGGATCAAGGTTGAGGATATTGACCCTAGTGTCAACATTTCCTATGAAGAATGGAACACTTCGCAAAGCAGACATCCTGCCTAGGACCGCTCTAAAGTTCGCTTTCTCATGGGGCACGACACCCCAAGCTCACTTGGTCTCAGATGGCACAATGGTAATTGCCTATCAAAAATCCTGAACATCAAAGAAACCATTGACTATCAGGTTAACCTCAACAAGAAGTGGTGCATGTCATGGACGCGGATTCGGTGGGACATGAAGTTCATGGCAATTTGGCACCCCCTCATAGAAATCAAAAAGTCTGTTCTTTTATGGAAAAATTCTTCATCGTGGAATCTAGCTCAACCTTAAGGCTAAAAAAAATTTGTGGGATACCTCCCTGGTGCAAACGCTGCTACTGGTCCGTCAAAAATGTTTCTCACATCTTCTTTACTTGCCCCAACTCCAACAGGCTCTGGAAGATTGTCGGTAAGAAAATTAGACTTCAGAAACATATCGGTTGGAAGCAAGCTCTCCTAGGAGAATCGATTGGCTGCCCTACGACTCTCTGGAACACCATCAGAGGGGAGGTCCTATGGAAGGTCTGGCGGGAAAGATGTGCTTTTAACTTTGGTGACTCCCCCAAAGAGTGATCGATTGAGAAATCGTTGATCCTCCTTGCCAAAAGGATTGCTAACTATAAAAAATCCCCCCCCCCCCCCCTTCAGGCATCATCAATTACTCATTTTCATCAACAACAAGCTTAAACCCATGTGGGCCCTCCATGAGGGTGATGAGAGGGTGATTAACCTTCTTTGTAATGCCATTTGAACTCTGTAAAAGTTACCCCTGCTCTCTGGGATTCGGGGGATCCCATGGGCACTAGTCCCCTTCTCTTGTACTTTTCTTTTAATTGATTCAATTCTAGGAGAATAGGTTAAGGCCGAACTTCCTTTTTTAAAAGAAATGTCTTGTACTTTCGTTCATTTTCCCTTTTGAAGGAAAAAGAATAAAAGAGTCAATTTTCCTTCATTGTCGTGAATTCTCTAGACTTGTTTTCATTCATTACCATGGATGTTTTAATTTTTTTATTTTTTTTCAAGTATTAGAAAGTTTTGGGAAAATCCAAAACATCAATTAGAGAGATTTGTGCTTTCATGTGGTTTCAAATGGCAAAGGCTTTTTTTTTGAGGAGGTATCTTCTTCTTTTGCAAAATTCAGGTGGAACATTTTCCATTTCATTTAAAATAAAATAAAATAGAAGATTTCCACTTTTATCAAATTTTTAAACGCATAAAGTTAAAATAATGGATCTTTATTCGTGGGCTCCAGGACAAATCGGAACTACATGCAAAAACATATTCACAAGCATGAACAACTAAAGTAAATAGATAACCGCATATGCATAACATACATCGCTATATACACCACCCATATATACATACATAGATGATCCATCCACATACATGAATAGCCACTTGTATATATCTCTAGACATGTATGGATTTCCACACATGGATAGTCGCATGCGTATAAGGCTCTATACATATACAACAACCTCATTTACACGTTTGCATACATCTACAACAAAGGCGCATATACAATGAGAAACGCACTAATAAACAACGATACACATGTACAAAACAATCACATACAAATAAATTGACATCCACATTCACAAAAACCAACATAGGAAATTACTTGCAGACACATGATCCACTTATATACATATATTTCAATGAAAGAAAGTACATAAAAAAGGAGGCCGTCGAACATATTTATGCACAGTAAGGAGATTTGTATAGTTACTCGTTTGCATTCTAAAAATGGAGTTCTTAAGACAACGATTCGTCAATGTAATGGACGTGTCGTATTGGTGTAAATCGTTATCCATCTAAATTCTCCAAGTTCAATTGAGAATAAATATCCACCAATGCCATACAAGGTGGAAAATTTATTGGATCCAAACCAATACACCCTCTTTATAACTCCACAAGTACATAGTGTGTGAGAAGTGCAGAATGACATGCTTCGGACTCACCTCCCAGCCTATTGATAGCCCTTGCCTAGTCCCCATCTAGAGTTCTCTCTAAGGTTCCTCTACTCATCTGGCCATCATGAGTAGGTACCTCGTATGAACTCTCTGGCTGGTGGCCTTGGCTATCCCCCGAGCAAGGAACTTCTCGTTCCTCCAAGCATGTACATCTCTGGAATATAACACTCTCTCCCCCTTCTAAACATCATTGTCCTCAATGATATAGAAGGAGCTATAAACCTGGGAATCGAAATCTGTGATTCCAAATAATAAGAGTAGAGTGTGCTTGGTGTCTGAAATACTAGATGCTCAAAAAGTAGACAACTAGTCTCTGTGCTTTATATCTAGCATTTCCACCAACAAATAGGAGTCCTTGCCTTGGGCATACTGTAGGAATCCCTTTGAGGCCCAGTGAGTCCATATGTGTGCATCATAAGTACTCGGAATATCCTTGGACTCCCTATGCCTGGACCTTGACCACTAACTTGTGATGGTTAATTGTCACCTGTAGAGACCTCGATAGCTTGCCCTTGTCTCCCTAAAATACCCAGTGACAACTTGTCATATGGTATAATAATGTAAAATCACTTACTCCACTAGAGTAATGAAAACTATTATGCTAGTTCACAACAATCTGACAATGCTCTAATCTCTGTAGAAAAATACTAAAAATAAATGGAAATCTTTTCTAAGTAGTGTAAGCTCAAGTAAATCTGCTTGATTTACTCACTGTAATGAAATAAAACTCAAGAAAATTTCATCACCGTCCAAACTATGAATCCAACATGACAACCAATCAACAATCCAAATTATGGACTAGAATATCAATATTTCAATCTATCAACTATGGACCAAGATATCAATATGTCAATCTATCAACCATGGACAAGATATCAATATGTCAATGATCCAAACTATGGACCGAAACGTCAATCTCTCACATCCAAACTATGGACTAAGATCGCAATCAGTCACATCCAAACATGGAATAAGATCTCAATCAGTCACATCCAAACTATGGATCCTAATCTCGATCTATCATAAATAATAATCCAAATTATGGATCAAAATATCTCTCATACAAAGTAAATTCCAATCCACTCTGTGGAAGTAAGTCCATCATGCCAAGTGAAGAAGTGCTAAGAAAGTATAGCAACTAGTGGAACTACCACCACCTTCTTAATAATAACATGCAAGGTATTCCAAGTGGATGAAACTTACTTTATCCATGACCACCATAAGATCATCACTATGATCAAATCATTCCTAACTAGGAATGAGGTGTCTCAAGTAAACTACTATAATAATCCGGCACTCCCAGATATAATGTGGACCATAATATGAGTCCACTAGACATACTAAAAAAATGGTAAGTAGATGTTTGCACACTCATATCCCACTAGGCTAAGCATCTAGCTCACCTCATACAAAGTATGTATGAACCATGGCCTATTCTCAGGCATATCAAATAAAGTAGTACGTACTCTATCAATTTCTTCTAAGTGCAATTGCCTATTCACAGTTCTTATGTGCAAACCTTGCCCTTTTGCTTCTAGGCTACTTGCCTATGGACTTGCCTTGTTTGCGATCACATACAAAGTGACTATCTCAACTGCCCCTCTATTGTCTAATAATAAGATGATACCAGAAGATCATATAAATGAACTCCAAATCATATAAATAATACAATGTGAGAGCCTTCTCTCCCATACCCTCGGTCCTACACCTAGGTAGAATACAAAGTTTGATGTTCCATACCACCAAACTTTATACCCCACATAGATGCATGTATGCACTTCTCTCAAAAAAATACAAGAATAGATCGATGAGTACTCACAACCATAAATAATAATAATGAAATCATGAAGTGTTTCCTTCCCTTGATGGAAGGAACAGAGTCATTCCTATGACTCTATCACTCATAACTATCTATAACATCAACTCATCTTGAGTTCAGAACTGAGAAACTATTTAATAAATCAACTCAACTAGAGTTATGAAGGATGCAGCTTGTATCAAATATCAAGTCATGTGACTTGAATCAAATATTAACTCACAATAAATTGGAATTTATACAACTTGTATGAATCCAATTATATGAAATGAGAACAACTAGCAAAGTTCTCTTGTTCCATGCTCTCATGGCACAATATACATTTTTTAAAATTTTGACAGAGTCTCCTCTATCCTACTAAGGATGGTTACCATCAACCAATGATCAATAAACAAGTATGTAGGGCATTTCTAGCCCATGGTGATCACACGATATCAAAAAATATCATAGAAACCCTATAGAAAATCTTTTCCTTTCAGCAATGTCTCCTACATAAACAATTTCCAATAGTAGTAGATTAAATAATACTTTTAACTAATTTTTACTCATTCAAAATGCATGAAATTGTCCAAGCTTATGTATTTCTCAAGCTTTCATTAAGCACAAAAATCACTTGATTTGAATATTTTCTCAGAGTTTTATAACCATTTTACTGGAACGGTTGAACACTGGATGAAGACACACACATACATATATATATGCATATATAATGCACATGCATATGAATACATACATACATATATACATACTCATAATCATACCAACATGCACATATACACATATTCATACACTCACATATGCACCTACATACAAACATACATATACATACACCCATATACACACACATACACATATATATACACACATATGTGCAACACACATATACACATATAGATACTTGCACATACCTACCTATACATAAATATATATATAGATACACCCACACACATATTTCAAAGATATACACATACATATACACAAGCATAGAGACACACACACATAGAGACACACACATACACACATATATACATGCATACACACAAACATACATACATACATATATAAAAGCACACATACAATCATTACATATATATATATATATATATATATATATATATATATATGCATACACACACATATACATGTATAAATACATGTATACACACACAGACATATTATACACATGTATACATACACATTGTTGGAATGTACATTAGTTGGACATTAAAATTGTATTTATGAATGGTGACTTGCATCAAGATGTGTATGTTTTTCGGCCTCATGGCCTTGTGTAGAAAGAGCATGAAAGCCAAGTGTGCAAGTTGAAAAAGGCATTATATGGTTTGAAACAAGCACCACATGCTTGGTATGAAAAAAACATGCCTACCTGATTGCACATGTTTTTGAGAAAAATCCAACTGAAAGCATCTTATATGTTAAGCGTGCTAATGATGTGCTTCTGATCATTGTTGTGCATGTGGATGACATGCTTCTCATTAGTCCTCAGGAGAAGCATTTTGCTGATTTTAAGATTGATCTACGTGCCTCATTTGAGATGTCAGATTTGGGGCATCTCCATCATTATTTAGGCATCCAGTTTATGCAAGTTGGTGGAAGAATAACTTTGTGTCAAACCAAATATATTGACACATTACTAAAACTTTTTGGCCTTGAGGATTGCAAACCTATTGCCACACATATGGAGATATGTTTACAATTGAGTCTTCATGTTGTTCTCTATCAACAAGTTGTTGGATGCTTGATTTACTTATGCATTACTCACCTTATAGATGAGCAGGTTTATGCATTGCCCAGGTGTCAAGCATTTGCAAGCCCTTAAGCGCATCTTTTACTAATTGAGTGGTACTCAACTACTTGGATTGTTTTATCCTAAGGGGGGATCACTACTGCCAGATTTACATGATTTTTTTTTTACTGTGACTAGGCTGGTTGCTATGACACTCGTGTGTCCATCAATGGTTTTTGCCTCATGCTTGGTAGCTCATGCGTATCTAGTTGAGCAAGAAGCAGCCTACTATGGCCACTTCTAGTTGTAAGGCTACATATAGAGCAACTTTCATAGTGACTCTTGAGTGTGTGTGGCTTGAATGATTATGGTTGATTTTGGTGTTGGTGAGTCTTCTGCCACCACCATCGTCACTGATAATCAAAGCACATTGGAAGTTGCAAGAAACCTTGTGTTCAATGCTCCAACTAAGCACATTGAGATGCACTATCATTATATCAGGGAGAGGTTCTCTACTGGAGAGATGAGTTTGGTATATGTGCCCACACATGAGAGCATTGGAGACCTTTTCACAAAGGCTCTGCCTAGGGAGAATTTTAAAGCCTTCCATAAAACTTTGGGATTACTTCCTTTTGTGGATTGATTCCATATAGGTTGGCATTTCCTTATACTTGAGTGTCGCCTCCTTGTTCATCACATCACTCCCAAGGGGATTTGTTTATATATTTAGGTAGTAATATGAGTGAATATACTAGGAACACCGGGTTACTTTTTTCCCTGTCTAAAAGGTTTTCTCCCCAGCTTGTATATACACCTATAGCCCTAATGGTAATACATTCAGTATTGTGTGTGATGCTCCAAGCTTTTTCTTCTGCCTTGTGTTATTTGTGTGCTTCTAGAGACCTCAAACTCCAACATGGTATGCTGACAACCAATATTTGCTTGATTTTTTTTCACCCGATTAGAAGACTACTTTATCCTAATGAGCTTAAAAAGACTATGTAAACTATAGGAGGAAGTTTTCCATTGACTTACGGACAACCTTACTTTAACTTGACCAAGACGTTCAAAATGAAAAATTATCCAACTTAGGATACTTTGTCAAAAGATTGTAGCTAAAAGTTCTTGGGAGTTATCAATATGATTAGCAAATCCTACTTCTCTATTCTAGAGTTCCTTTTTTAGCTCTTGGTTTCTTCAGCGCCAGATGTTAGGACTAGACAAATTTCTGCAGATAGCCGAGCGTGAACGCCCGTGGGTACGTTGGGTAGATGGTTGCGCTCTTGTTGAGGGGGCGAGATATCAAATCCCCGCAGCCACACAAGTGTAATATTTTGCCTTCTTTTTAGGTCCTCTTCACCGCTGTTCTTTGACAGTACAGACCGCCTCCGAATAGAAATCGTCAATGCCCGCGGGCTCTTTGGATAGGCGAGCGTGATCTAATCGGAAGATCGGGAGTTCGAATCCCCTGTTGTGCACAATAGAGTACTAATCTTTTGCTAACCTCCTTAGCCAAAGACTGTCGCCCCTACTACGAATCCGTCACGGACTTCTCTGATCAGCCGCGAGCAGTCATCTACGTCGTAGAAGGAGCAATGCACACGCAAGATGAAGAAGAAGAGAGCTATGGAGAATGAAGCTCTGATACCAATGCAAGAGAACAAGGATTACGACCACCACATGCTAGAGAGATGACTCTCCTCCCAACCAAATGCCTCAATATATAGCTCTCTCCAGGGGACTGCCTTCTTGGGCAGGTGGATACTAACCATCCAAGTGTCAGCCATGTAACTACATGTGCGCCAAGTGTCCCAGTTAACTCGAGTTAACTCAAGTGGATGCTTCTAGAAGGCTCTAGAGCTCTTTGGGCAAAACACTCTCCCCATGTTCCCCATGGGGGTTGAACCCAAGACCTCCTCCTTCACATCCTTGAGACTTAACCACTAAGCTAAGTGGATCACTTGTTCACAACAGCACAAGACCTCCTAGTAAGTCTAAACTCGAGATCTTTGGTCATACACACGGATGACCAAACGGTGTCCGATTTCAGATCTGTCTGAACCGGCTAGACCCTTGGATCATAGAATTACTTTATTACAGGTTGGACCCAAGACCTCCTCCTTTACACCCTTGAGACTTAACCATTAAGCTTAGCGGATCACTTGTTTAGAAGAGCACACCTCCTTTGATTGACTTGCATGGACCGAGAAAAGGAGCTCTTAAGAGGCATAAAGTTGATGATTCAATTGTGCATAGGTGAATTTATTACTTTTTCAATGAGCATTGAATCATTTGTGATCGTAGGAAATTAAAAACAATTAACTATATAAAATATCACCGATGAGACATCCAAATGAACCTCCAACGCATTCTATTTAGAATCGTAATGATTATTTTCATGCTACCTATAATCAATGCAATTTCGCCATCTTTTGTGCCTATCAAATACGCTAGAAGCAAGTCACACTTGATTGCCTCCCGTTTTCCCTTGCACTCTGAGCCGATATGATTTGATCTCTCTTTGGATATATTAGTCATTAAAAAAACATTTCAAATATTCCTTCTTCATATCTTATTCCTGTGGGGTTTTCTTCAAAATCCAAGAAAAATAAGGTATGTATTGGATGTTGGATTGCATTCTTCATATAGAGAATCCATCAATCTCTTGAGTAGCCAAACCTTTTTTGACTAGGGTCATACACTCGTACATCATCTTCCATTCCCTATGACCTATACAAAATCCTTTGAGATCATCAAACATCTAACCTGATATTACCATATATATATATATATATATATATATATATATATATATATATATATATATATATATATATACTCGAAATGTAGTTTATATAAAGAACATCTTCTAAGCTTCAATGACTTGTCTTCAAGCAAGCTCTAATACCAATTGACGGGGATAGGAGACAAGAACTATGGTTGGAATACTCGGTACTCATACTCGTTGGATAACCTAGAATAGAGTGTTACAAGGTTGACATGAGAGATAACTATTTATAAAAGACGAGGAAAACAATTTTTATAAATTGTTCCGACACACAACATCATGAAAAGAACACTTTATATACATCAATTTATCGATAGACGCAAGCGAATAATAGTAGGAGTCCCCAAGCTCTTGGACATGAACATTGACCCCTTTATTTATCTCCTCCAAACGTCTCTTCCAACGTGTGCCATTAAATTAAAAAAGTATATTTTTATTGTATAGGTCATTATACATGAGACTATGACTCTCTAACCCAATTTCTAACCTCGAAAGGTTTGGGAAAATGAATATTTCAAAAAAACATGATATATGAATAAAGTATCGGTCAAGCTTTCTAAAGAACCCTTTTGCATAAGTTCAAAAAAACCGTTTGCATAAGTACAATGGAGATGTAATAGTAGAAAAATATTTCTAATACATGAAGACAGAAGAATCTAGAAGCTTTATGTCAACAGATGGAAGTTGACTCTGTTATTTCTTTTTCGCCGCAAGCAAAAGACACGGAGAACGCAGGGATTCTTTTGCTTTTCAGCCATGGATTTCTAAATCATATGAGTTTCTTGCACTTCTAGAACCTTCGCTCCACGTATAGTGTTGTTTTGGAGAGAGAGATAGAGAGAGAGATTTCTAAAGCATATGAGTTTCTGGCAGTTGTAGAATGCTTTGCTCCACGTATCGAGTGCTGTTTTGCCGAGAGAGAGAGAGAGAGAAAGAGAGAGTCATGAGTAATAACACTGTCATTGCTTATGTCCTCATCATTCAGTGTAGCTTACTTCATGCTTCGCTTGAATCCCTACCTCGAGTTGGCAGATTCGCAATGGGCTGCGCTCATTTCTGGACCTCATATTTGCACAACTTCCACACAGCTCGAGCTCCGCACCATAAATAAATCAGTCCCGAGCTAACCGACGGTGCCACACTTCATTCACATCCTGCAATCTGCGTCCCCCATATTATTTGTCGCTCTCACGCACATGGCGGTCCGACAGAGTCCAGACTTTGCAGATAACATAGAAGTTGCATTCAAAACGCTGCACGACGACATCTATCGGAACTCGCTAGTGCAGCGGAAACAGCGCCAAGAAACAGAGCTTCACATTGTGATGATGCCCTACCCTCTCCAGGGCCACATAAATCCTATGATGCAGTTCGCGAAGGTGCTCATAGACAGGTATCCTGTAAAGGTGTCTTTCATCAATATCAAGCATCACCACAATCGCATAAGGCAGGCCCTCTGTACTACGTCTGCATCGTCTTGCGCTGATGCACTACATGGCTCGACATCCTCATTGCGCAACTCTTACAATCCGCACAAGGAGGAGTATTTTGGGGGCAAGCTTCAGCTTCTTTCTCTTGAAGACGGTTTACCTGAAGGCTTCAACTACGCGGACATCCTACCTGGAATACACCAATTGCACGTTACATCCGAGAAGATGAGGGAACCCTTGAAGGAGCTGCTTGAGAAACTGCATCAGCGACATTCGGTTGCTTGTGTCGTATTCGGCTCCTTCTGGCCGTGGATCCACAGCGTCTCATCAGACCTAAGAATTCCAACTTTCTTCTTTTGGACGCAATCTGCAGCGGTCTTCTCAGTTTATTACCACTTGCCTCTCCTCCATGCCAATGGATTCTTCCCATATAATACCGAAGCAAGTAAGATAGTTACTCGAGCCTTGAACTGTAAATGCAATGTTGTGTTGGACTTGTTCCCTCAATTCATCTCTGAATTAAGCACGAAAACTGCGAATCCTCTCTTCCATCCACTGTCGTTAGATCTCAATTCATTTCTTTATTAAACATGAGAATGTCTCTTTATTAAGCACGAAAACTGCAAATCCTCTCTTCCATTCAATGTGATTACATCTACAGCTTGTATTGGCGTACTCCACCTTCACAGCTTGCTCGTTGGCTGTAACAGCCCACACATGTTCTTGAAAAGCATATCTTAACCTGTTTCACAAATTTCGTTATCATTTCGTGATTCTTGGCCACATGTTGCCAGCGTTCTTACCTCTTTCGTGACTCTTGCAGAGTGCATTGAAGGCAGTGAGAATCCCAAGGCGGCCATTTCTGACAATCTTGAGTACATTCCTGGCTTGCCACCTCTAAGTATTTCAAGTACCCCCACCCTTTTCCATGTCAATAGCATGGATGATCCTTTGCTGGCATTAATAAGAGAGCAGCTTGAAATCCTCCAGAACTGCGACGGACTGATCATCAACACATTTGAGGAGCTGGAACGCTATGCGTATAGAGCTTTGCGGGAAGAGGTGCCCTGTCCTGTCTCCCTTGTGGGTCCGTTAGTGCCATCTGCCTCTCTTGAAGAGGGATTTGTAAATGTCGTGAGCGTTAGGTCAAGTTTGTTCTCTGAAAGCACAGAGTGCTTGGAGTGGCTCAATAAGCATAAGAAGCATTCTGTGTTGTACATCTCTTTCGGCAGCATGTGTACTCCCTCTGTGGAGGACTTGCAGAGCATCGCAAACGGTGTCAAAGACAGCGGCAGACCTTTCCTTTGGGTACTTAGGCCTTTATCATTCACTCGTACTTTAGCAGACATGTTGCCAGAAGGATTTATAGAAAGTACGAGAGATCGCGGACTCATCATTCCTTGGGCTCCCCAACTGGAAGTTCTGGCGCATCCTGCGGTGGGAGGGTTTCTCACACACTGTGGATGGAACTCAACCCTGGAAGCTCTTAGTATGGGAGTTCCGCTGGTTCCCTTCCCCATTCTGTCAGATCAGCCCACAAATTGCACCTTTGTTTGCGACGTTTGGAAGATTGGCGTGCCCCTGAGGAGGAATGTCCAACAGAAACTTGAGAGCTCTGATGTCGATCGAGCGGTGAGAGCTGTTCTTGGCGAAGAAGGAGAGCTGCTGCGAAAGAGAGCCATGGACCTACGGGAATCGGCAACGATGGCAGTGCGACCTAGTGGATCATCTTCCAATCATATTGAGGACTTCATATCGAACTTGAGGAAATGCAGAGATGGAGTGCGACCCAGTGGATTATCTTCCAATCATATTGAGGACTTCATGTCAAACTTGAGGAAAAGCAGAGATGGAGTAAATCAGCTGAGCAGGATCGTACCGAATGCCCATATAACTAATTAGAGTAGAGTGTTTGAAATTCGCAACTTATTATAATGATGAGGTCTAATTTTACTGCTCTCGCGAACGCAACACATGATCCTGATATTCATGATATTATAGCTGTTTCATCATTCTTTGTACCAATTAGGGCATGCATAGTGAAACGAAAATTGGAGAGTTTTCGTATGCAACTTACAAAGATTTAGTCTGTAAATTACAAAGAGTGTCACTCGTAACACGGTCATTCAAGTATTTATTGGTTTATGAATTATTATCAAGTTGGACAAAGATCTCATATTATTTGATCGAATTATTTCATGATATATCATCATCTTCGAGAAATTTTGAATAATTCATGATTTAAATTTAATTTGACTTTTCATTCGATAATTTTTCGATCGAAAAACTTTAAATTGAGAAGTCTCTCAATGGGAAATATTTTGATCAAAAAGTACTCTCACAGCACTCTCTATGGAAAGATCATCTGCTATTCAAAACGCTTTGATATAATAGCTATTTCTATAAATATATACCTTTTTACGAGCTCATTCAACAGCCATGCCAACTATACGGTGTTCATCTGATCGCACGTCAATATCCGATAATACGGGGAAGCCGAATGAGTAATTTGTGGCACACTAGCATTGCTGCGGCATACTCATGGTCACGTAGGTAGAACACATGAATAGAGACCTGCGCTTCTAACAGTTTGTACACATACATGCTTTTAGTTACACATACACTCATATCACACAGGATTAGTTGTGCTCACACCTACACACATGAACACAAACACACACATACACATAGACAAACAACGTTAGGATCACTTACATGAATACAACTACATTCCCACACAAACACATAACACACATAGATACATGCACCCATAAACATGCATATAGGTGTACATACACTTCACTTGCACAAGCACATACATATATCACCAACCACATGCACACATAGACACATATCATTAGGTCTATCTCACATCCTTTGATTCCCTATAGGTACAAAGTATCAATCATTAGATAAGCTTAGAGAAATGACCAGTTTGAATTTTGAGAGCACCAAAATAATCTAGGATTTTTTTTTTTATTTTGGCTTTCAATTCAAGACGTTGAAATCCACTCGACAATGCGCTGCACAAACACTTCTTTTATTGATATTATTTCATTAAGTCAGAAGCCTCGAAATTCTATCATTCAAAGAGTTCAAGTATATGTTCTTAGTTTTGTATTTCTATGTCTTCCTTGGTTTTGTTAGTATCTAATCTCCTCTTGACACAGTGGTCATTTGGGTCCACTCATGATTGTCTCACAATATGCATGTCTCAATGGAAGAAATGGTAGTTCATGGCCGATGAGAAGAGTTGGTTGTGCCGATCAGACTCCAATGGATTGTAAGGACCATCCATTGCAAAAAGATTTGTTCTACCTTTTGCCTTGTTATTCATCAAAAGAGTCATGGTGTGATTTAAAATTCAAATAGCCTAAAATTGCAGATTATTATGAGCATATCACATTTCAAAACACATCACTTAATGTGGCATACTAAATCTCAAATAAGTCTAGCCAATTCAAAATATATATCATAGTTTAAGTCCAATAAGATGGTCTTATACACACAAAATTCTAACAACTTTGTATGGAGATGATTGTAGGACATACCTGCTTGTAAGAATACAAAAGTATATTCCAAAGTTGTAAAGATTAATTCTTCAATACAACTTTGATGTGATAGCGTGAGAACATGATATGCAAGTGGTCTTATGTAGAAGAAACTTTTGGATTATCATTGTCATATTTTTTTTGTTTTAAAGGAGGTTTTGATCATTTAGATCTACTCTTATAGAAGCTTTAGTTAATTAGAGGTACATGGTAAGGCGGTTATATTACCCATGATATCCCTTATATGCCACAAAGCAAGGGTTAGACAAGAATATAGGACATTCTAAGAGGTGATACATAGAAACACTGCCTAAAGGTGACTACCTTTAGATGGTTTTGGCTTGGCCTAAGGCCACACAGATTTCTAGCCACTAGGAGAGGTCACTTCTGTGCCTCCATCTCAAGAGGCAAAGGGCCCGATCAGCTAGCCCAAACCACACACATATCATTTTCATATATTTTTGTTTATCCACCTTCAATGTTCTAGAAATAATATTTTATTTCTACACTTTAACTCAAATACTCAATGTGATTACTGTGAGCAACACAAGATATTATACTTTGTTACTATGCTAGGGACAAAAACACATATTATTCTTGCACACTCGATCAAGTATAATATTTTATGCAGCATATCCATAAGAAAACAATATTGTCTTTGATGCTTTGGAACTTTACATCTTCCAAAAATGGGGGGAACGTAACATTGATCCTCTTTTCATTACAATAGTGACTACTTTTGCCTATTTTTTGGCGGCTTGAAAAGTCCAAACTAAAGCTCTAAAATTCATAATCCCTACAGTATGAAGTTTTTGGAGCACAATTGAGTGTTTTATGTAGGCACTCATTTTTAAAATATGCACCCATATTACCCATTCCAGGATTTGAAAATTGAATTTCCTTATCAATCCTTGATTGTGTTTTGATTTCATTTTATTTCTTGAATATCAAGTTTACTTTTTATGTTCATTGTGCATGGTCAACCAAAATCAGAAACATAATAAAGAAAGAAGAAAAAGAAGAAGAAGGAAATGAAGGATCCCTAAAATCTTGAGGATTATAACTATCTTCTTTTTGCTCTATTCATTGAGTATGGAATCTCCTAGTAACAGCTATCTCCTAAACTATGGTACAAGATCCAAACACCCATATTTGGAGCATTACAATTGGCATGTATTGTGTGATGTATTTCATGATTATTATTTGATTGTGAAATCTAATGATCATTCGTGGTTGCAAGACTCGTGAAGAAGATGTCATCAAAATGGCACGAGTGATATTCTTGCCAATGTTGCTAGACTTGCCAATCCCTATGAAATCCTTCTCAATGCCACGTGGAATTCCAAATTATACTTGTTAACCTTGATGTCCTTCCATAGAGTTGTCTCTCTGATAGTAGGATTTCCTTTAAATTCATTTTGCATGATTTAAAGAGGGTACTTTCTACTCAAAAAGAAGTGATTGACCTTGCATGTAGTTCAAATACCTCAGCTTATCAAAACACTTCTATTACGCAACCCATTTATCCAGCTAGCATACCCACAAGAGTTGGTGCATAACATGTTGATGGTTTGAGGTGAAATATGAGTAGAATGAGGAATGTATTCCATGAATCATGGATAACATAGGCGAATTGGCGAAGGGGTTTTGCCTTATGTGATTATGGTGTATCTTGATATTAATAGAAGAGACCTTTATAGGATACTTATCGATGAGCACTTTTGCGAGTTGCATCATAGGACTTATGTGGCCCAAGAGAGGATAAGGCATCATTACATTGTGGAGCTCTAGTTTCTACTACTTCTGATCAAGTTTAATAATGTATATGTGCCTCATAAATGGAATTAGTGACTTCGTATAGATGTCCTTGTGTAGATCTTTAACTTCTATGTTGTCTGTAGTATTTGCACTCTATGGAAACACCATCCCAACTATACAATGTGCATTTGAATGCATATCAATGTCTGATGGTACAGGGATGTAGAATGAATATTATGTGCATTGCTCATGATGATTCATTTAAGCAATGAAATCAAGCTAGGTGGGAATCATGCAAAAATGAGATGTTGAGTAGAGGCACAAGACTTTATATGAGTAGCTAAGTAGATTTCGTAGGGTTTTTCTCTTTTTTTATTATTATTCGCATCATCAATTCTCTCCTTGCCACTTCCATTCATACCCCTTCATCTCCCTCTACCATCATCATCTTCACCAAAATCGCACCATCCCAACCATATATCTTCCATCCACTCTCTTCCCCTCATTTTGTAGTGTGCGATAGAGAGAGAGAGAGAGAGAATTATTGTATGTGCTTGTTTTTTGTGTTCTTGCATATTTTGGACCACCTTCAACATGAGAACATATATACATATGACATACTATTTCTCGCATCCCAAGGCAGAGACCCTATTTATGCCAATAGAACAAGAAAGTTACATTATGGGAAATGCACTATCAAAATCTTGTACATATTCTCAATGCCATCCCAATGGTTTAGACAAAATAAAACATTTCTAAGTTTTTTTTCTATATCGTGATAGACCAAGAACTCCATAGAGAGACTGTATTGTGACAGAACCCCCTCTATCCGAACAGACTACTCTATCGTGATAGATGCTCGTGTATCACAACAAACCCATCCCATGACAAAGCAAGCCTATCATGACAAACCATCCTCTATCATGATAGACCCTTCTTTCACAACAAACCTAGAGAGACCCACGATAGAGTGCATCTATCACAAAAAACCTTTTTTTTTGCAAGGCCACTCTATCATGATGGATTACCCCTGACAGAGCATTGTCTATTGTGATAGGCCCCCCTCTATCACAATCAAACACCTTATCTTTGCAAGGACACCCCACAATAGACCTTATCTATTTCCATAGACACCCTCTTTCATGAAAGAAGAAAAACGTGATAGACCTCGTCTATCACAATAGAGATGCTGCATTGTAACAAACCACAAAGACCATAGACCCTCTCTACCATGATATTCCCCGTTCATTTTGATAGAGCAATCTATCATCAAAGATGCCTCTCTCTTATGATATACTAATCCATCATGAAAAATAGAAGGATAGGAAAACCTTAAGGACAAAGAACATAAACATGTGAAGAAACTTCAAATCCCAAGACACTCAAATTTTTCCTCACCATGCAAAGAAAGACAAGAATTGTTAAATAAAGGGATATTAAAAAACAAGTGATTGAGGTAAGAGAATCAGTTAAATGTTCAGGGTAAACAATTCAATGAACCTAAACTCAAGAAAGAATATAGGAAAAGTGCATCAAAAAATTTTAAAAATATGCCAAGCCATGGTCAAAACAATTGGGTGGCCATCAATCATACCTAAGGTATGAAACAAGTGCATGAGATAGCTCATATAGTATGGAGAGAAATATTTCTAGTGCCAAGGTAGCTTATCTAGAAGTATCAAAAGGACCATATAAAACACAGTTAGAATACATCTACACCAATGGATTAGGTGCTCGCATCTATAAGCCTAATAGATTTAGGAGATGAGTGGTCAAGTTTAGAAACCTTGAGCAAACTTATGCTATAGATGAAGTAGTGGTTGCATTCAAGAGTGGATCATTTATAGATAATCAGGGAACTATCTATGTAGCTCCTAGTCACCCTAATACAAGTGATGACTTTGGGACTATTCTCCCAGAGGCATAAATAAGAGATTCTAAGGAAGAGGATCAGGAGGAGGTACCTAAGGGAAATGCAGCCATAGATCTCTATGCAAAGAAAGCTACTGAGGAAGCTTTTTGGAAATTTGGGTCAATCAAACTTTACAACAAGCAGGAGCTTCTTGTGTATGTGTTCAATTACCAAGACTACCTAGGAAAAACAACCTATTTGATTCACGAATTAGAAAGGATGTACATAGTCTCATACTACAATAAAAACCCCACCTTTGGTAGGTTCAATGGGTATTCCCTCTATAAAAGGCTTCAACTTCACATAAGAAAACTAGTGCAACACATGCTAACACCTTTGATGCTCATAAAGATAACTTGAGGGAACTCCAAAAGTGACCTTTGTGCATAACCTAAGAAGGGGTAGATAAGAACAAGAACCAAGTGGACCATAAGAGAAAAGTATGGGGCATACATCACACAAAGAGGATTATTAATTCATACAGAGAGGATTATTACTTCATACAAAGAGGATTATTACTTTCATCTACCAAGGCATCGAGAACACTCTAAGCCTTTGATACCCTTGTAGGTAGCACAAACTATGAAGAACTGTTTTGATGGCACATGGGATTCTTATGATCACGTTTTCAAATTTAAGCATGTCTCTCCCTCTATCTCTCTCTCTCTCTCTAGCATTCGTTTACTTGCATTCTCATTTACCTTCATTTGCTTCATTATAGCATCACATTTTCTCTCTCTAACAACACAACACACCTAATTTTTTCTCTATCTCTGTCTCTACTTTGATCTATCTCTCTAATTACATGTGCATGTGATCAAGAAGTCCATTTGTTTGTCTTCCCTTTGTATAATTTGTCCCTAACATCTCTTATTTAGTTCAAAAAGCAACCTTATGAAATGACATTGCATATGCAACACTATATAAGCATTGCATAAGTGATGTTTTTGATGCACATCACTTATGCAACACTTAAAGCATTGCTTATGCACAACCAATAACCAATGCAAGTTACCATCTCTTATGCAACTATATAGCATCACTTATGTGATGATTAATTGTGACCATAACAAAAAAGTGCATCGTTCTTCGATCCTCATTCTACGAGGGTTTGATCGAAGAGCGAACCAACATTCATATTTGTGCTATGCTTATAATCTCTCTCTCTCTCTCCCTAAAATTTATTGAACAAGTTGACCAAGCATAATATATGGCAAATTATTCTAAGTACAACTTTCATTGTCTCTATATTATTTAAATTTTTTTACTTTAATAAATTAGCACACTCGCACATACACTTTCAGATACACATGCACATGCACATAAACACATATACACGTATGCATACACATGCACATGCACATGCACATAAACACATAAACACATATGCACACACATACTTATAAACATTCACATACACATGCACATGCATGCTCACACATGCACATGCATGCTCACACATGCACATGCATGCTGACACATGCACGTACATATACACATACACACATACATAAATTCTTATACACATACACATATATCTACATGCACATGCATGCACATGCATGCACATACACATACACATACACATACACATACACATACACATACACATACACATACACATACACATACACACATACTTATACACATACACATACATATGCACATACACACACATACATGCACATGCACATGCATGCCCATACACATACACATGTATATACACACACATACACATACACATATACATACACACATACACACATACACATAAACACACATACACATACACACACACATACTCGTACACACACATACACATACATACATATACAGATACACACACATCTACATACACATACAAACACATACACACATACACATACAGACACATACACATACAAATACACACAGATACATGCACATACACAAATATACATATATACCTACATATGCATACAAAATCAAATACACACACCCATACGTGCACATACACACATATGCACACAAAAACACACATATAATATGAATGAATGATAAAATTAAATTTATTGATCACACATTGAAGATAAATTGTAACAAAAACTATTAGTACATTTTAGTAAGTCCAAAGCTTTGTAGAAAGCTTCAAAGTTCTCCCTAAGTAGAGCCTTTGTGGAAACCTCTGCAATGTTCTCCTATGTGGGCACATATGCCAAACTAATCTCTCTAGCACAGAACCTCTCCCTAACATAACAATAGTGCACCTCAATGTTCTTAGTGCGAGCATGGAACACATGGTTCCTTGCAACTTCCAATGCACTCTGACTATTAGTGAAGATGGTGGTGGCACAAGGCTGACCAACACCCAAATCAGCAATAAGGCAATTGTCCCACACACACTCAATATTTGTTGTGAAAAATGCCCTATACTCAGCCTCACAACTCGAATTGACCATAAAAGGTTGCTGCTTGCTTAACCAAGTAATGCATGAGCTACCAAGCATGAAGAAAAAACCACTGATTGACACACAACTGTCATAGAAACTAGTAGAGTCAAAGTTTGACAAAGCATGTAAATATGGTGGTATTAATTCCCCTTGGGACAAAACAATCCAAGTAGCATAGGTACTACTCAAGTAGCAGAAGATGCGCTTAAGCACTTACCAATCTTTGACATCTAGGCAATGCATAAACCTACTCATTTGTGAGACAACAAACTGAATATCTAGTCGAGTAATGCACAAGTAAATCAAGCATACAACAGTGTCCTAATAGAGAAAAACATATGATGCAACTCTATCATCATGAAGAATCAGTTGTAAACCTGTTTCCAAAGGAGTGGCAGTAGGTTTGCAATCTTCAAGGCCAAAACACTACAATAATGTGTCATTATATTTTGTTTCACACAAAGCTATTTTGCCATCAACTTGCATAAAAAGAATGCCCAAATCATGATACAAATGCCCCAAATCTGACATCTCAAATGAGGCACACAAATCATCCTTAAATTTAGCAGCAGCATGTCACAAACATAGACAACAATGATTAGATGCACATCATTTGAAGGCTTAACATATAAGGTGCATCTAGTTGGAATTTTCTCAAAACCATGTGCAATCAGGTAGGCATGTATCATTTCATACGAAGCACATGGTGCTTGCTTCAGACCATATAATTCCTTTTTCAACATGCACACTTTGTTTTCATGCCCTTTATACACAAAATCACAAGGGTAAAAAACATACACGCCTTCATGCAATTCATAATTTAGAACTGCCATTTGAATATCCAAATAATGTATATTTCAACCATGATGAGCTATATTAACCTCTATTTATCCAGTTTGCCTCAGACGGAAGACACGTTGATATGGTTCTTAGGGTGGTGGAATCAAGTAAGAGTTGCATCCCTGTGTTTCCCCCAGACTAATTCACCAAAGATACTTACTGAATTATTAACAGAGTAATAACCATCTACTATGCTAAGTTTACCAAATCACACCAAACGTTTGGACCGACTGTGTTCTTCACTGAATTACTTAACTACTACGCATACAAAAAAACAATCTACCTTACTTAACGAGAGAATATAGTACAACTTCAAAGACTTCAATGCACCACAATATATGGAAGCAAACTATATCGATGCAACGGAACATACATAGCCCGACAAGTCTAGTGTCTGTCTGCTCATTCCTCTCTCTCAAGGTATTGGTAGTCTACTCTAGAAACTCATAATCATTGGCCTATTCTTGAAGGTGAAACCACATCTCATTGATCGTCGTGGCCTGCACCATAGTCTTTTTTTTCTAATTCCTAGATGCTTAGTAGATGGTGGGCATTAGCATCTTGGAGGTTGATGACCTACTTCTGGTACTTTTCTGACTGGCACTTGGCTTTCTCAAAAAATCCTGTAAAATATTGTGTTTATTTTGATTCTTGATATAATGTTTATTGTGTCTAAGTCATGCTACAGCTATTGGTTGCGAGTCTGAAGCCAGTTGCAGTGCTTATGGAAGTGTTCAACCAATTATTGGTAGTGGTCCATGTCTCTAGCAATAAGGCCTTGCATATGGAGAAGGTAGCTATTGAGCCTATAGACCTCCTACACGCCACATTGATCATTCACTCCAAATTTCCAGTATTGCTCATGGGCGGTGGGAATAGGGGAGATATCAGGTACTTCCTAATCATCTTCAAGAGTCATAGGTGTATAATTCTAGGGAGAGGTAGGTAGGGAAGGGGAAGACCATCCAACACTCGCTGGTGTATCAAGCATGGCATAAGAAGGTACAAAGGAGAAGATGGGCTAGGTGGTGCTTAGTGAGGTGAAGGTGTTGCAATTCTATCCACCTGTTGTGGAGAACGATGAAGGTTCTTTAATCGACAAGGCTGATCGGGAAGGGGGGTGTTCTTCATAGTTGTATCCTACAGTGGAGAAGAAGGTGGCAGAGGAGGGGGCAAAGACCGGAGAAGAGGGTGGAGGTGGAGGAGAGTTATCTCTATGGTGTTGATCGTCATTCTTGACGAGGAGGATGGGGGGTACAATTACTCAGGTATGATAAGATCCGAAAAGGATGAGATTGATACTTCTGTCTTCCTTTTCTTTCAAGTGGGAGATAGTCTATGCAAAATGGCGGGGAATGGGGAAAACTTGGGTATTGATGGGGGAACTCATCAATATATAAGACAAATAGAAGATAGGGGAGATAGGTTTTTGGATGATTGTAATTGTCTTACTATCTAACTACATGTTGGAATTCCTTGTGAATGAGGTTAAAGAGAATGACCCACCAACTAATCGATCGTTGGGTGTCCACAACAATGATATAATAAAATTCATGGGAGATGCAACAAGGGTGGTGCTACAGGTTAAGGGAAATGATAAGAAAATGAAGAATAGAGCACTCCAACTCAGGTATATAACTAATGGCATATTCATTTGAGCTATGCCGAGGAAATAGTTGTTCCATGGTTGCATAGGAAAGAGAAGGCAATGATGTTGGACCATCCGTGGGCAAGAGAAACCACTCACCCACTTCAATCGACATTGTGTGGAGCTCCTATCCGCTCAGATGTACAATCCAATATGTACCGGAGGTGGGTTCAATTATGATGGCATGGATGAAGCTTTGTATAATAGGATGGGCCAGACAAAAGCGAGCGAGACATCGTAGGGTCAGAAATTCATTGGTCTCGTAAGAGACTATAGCCAAGAGAGGCTCAAAGGGTGCGAGTAATTCCATAATAGCAAGCTAGCATAGACAAGTAAGGGTGCAATGCATGCTAGTTGCAAGTAAACACTCAGAAAACAATAGCGGCAGATCATGAAATAGAGGGATTTTAAAGAATGAAGGTGGTGCAATAGCATGATTGAAGAACGGGATGATCGTAATAATGAACGCATGTCGAGGAAGATATGTCATAAAAATCATGCAAACCATGCAAACATGGGTGCAACAAATGATTAAATGCGTGGAAGATGACCATAAATGGTGAAGCTTTGACCCATTGGCCAGATTTTTAACCAATGCTCTAACAACGGTCTCCAATCAAAACATTGCAAGACCAATTTGCATCAAAATCCGATACCGACCGAACCACTGGACTTTGAATTTTCTTGCAGCATGATCTATCTTGGAGTTGTAGAATAGTACAAGCTGACCAACTTTAAAAACTAGATTCCTTAAGAAATAATCATGCATTTGTGCATGTTGCAAATGTACCTCTTGCATGAGAAAAAAACTTTCAAACTTGTGCTCATCTAGTGCTCGCAAATCATCGATACGACTATAAAGTAAGTCAGCTAGTAATAGTTTATGCTTGATGGCAACATCAAGACTAGGGACAATGACTTCCATAGGAGCAATAGCTTCAATTCCATAGGCTATTTTGAAGAGGGTATATCATGTAATAACCTTGTATGTAGTATAGTATGCCAAGAGAAAGCAGGCAAGAGTTGATCCCAATGATCAAGAGAGTCCGCAATTAGCTCTTTTAGCAAACTCAGTAGTGCTTTCTGCAAGACCATTAGCATGAGGATTATACGGAGTACTAAATTGTGTAATATTAAAGGACTTTTTCAAGGCTTCAATCAATTCATTTTCAAAATGAGTGCATCTATCCGACACTATTTCAAGGGGAAGACCAAAGCATGGAAAAAGATCATGAGTCAAGTATCTGGCAACTATCATAGCAATGGGAGAACGAACTACCAAGGCCTCAACCCAATGTGTAGCATAGTTGGTGCACATTAGAATATAGTGATTAGCAGTGAGAGCACTTAAGGTAGTAATTGGGCCAAAAAGATCCAAGCCCCATTTTTCAAATGCTTTGAGAGGAAGAAGAGCCTGTAGGGGGAAGTGATGTTGTGGATGGGGTTGAACACTTCATTGGCAAGGATCCCACTATCGAACAAACCCATGCACATCATGTTGCATGGTTGGAGACCACAGAGCAATTTGCAAGATCGTTTTGTGTGTTATGTCCACCAGAAAATGATCAATAGAAGGGGCAAAGTGATTCGAGGCCAAACCTGATAGAATTTCATGCATTGGGACACAACGGAGTCAAAAAAGGAGACGTCAAAAAGTCATGAGGTTATCGTAATAGGAGTTAGCAAGTTTCCATTGAACTAATAAGGAGCGAGGTTTAGTCATGTTAATAGCCAGAAAGGAATCATCTAGGCTCATTGGAGCTTCACCAAAATCTAACTGGGATAAAAAGTCCGCAATCGCATGGGAAAATCGTATGCGGTGCACCACATCATAGTCAAATTCTTGTAGAAGGACCCATCTTGCAAGTCTTCCACCCAAATTCTACTAGTTAAATAAATATGTTAATGTAGATTGGTATACATGGAAGGTAAATATATGACCAAGTAGATTCTCTTGGAATTGTTTCACAAAGTAAATGAGACCGAGGCATTCGCACTCTATGATAGAGTAATTTCATTCAGCAAGAGCTGATTGTCAACTAGCATAATAGACCAGATGACACCACTTATCCTAAAGTTGCATAAGGATACTCCCTATAGCAGTCTAAGATGCATCCATAAAAACATGAAAGGGGAGGTCCCAGTTTGGGGCTTGTAGGATTCGAGCCTATGTAAGTAGTCTTTAAGTCAGACAAAACCTTGCTCATAGTCAATGGTTGAGGAGCTACTATAGTCAAACACATAAGGGGAATCGTTAAGTGAGCTAAGCACCATGAATGGTGTCCATGCCACTTGATTTGTCAGAGGAAGCATAAAACCTCTTTAGACGATTTTGGGGATGGGTCCTATAAGATAACTTGTACTTTATCAGGATCAACCTCAATGCCTTGTCGTGAGATAATATGGTCAAAACGTTTACCACAAGAAATAGCAAAGATAGATTTATTGGGATTTAAGCATTATTGGTAATTCATTCATTTAAGGAAAGAGACTAATGGATGCAACAATGTGCATTTATAGTGCCAGATATAAAGAAATCATCCAAGTAGACTCGCCTAAAACATGTAAGGTAAGGAGAAAAAAATCTCTTGCATGCAACACTGACTATGCATGCATACTCCCCAATTGGAAATAAAAGTTTTCATAGGGATATCAGCTTAGCCTCAGCCATTCGAACCTAATTGTAGCCACTATATCCATCTAAAAGTACCTTTCTCATCCGAGAACTTCATCAAGGATATTGTCTAAGAATGGCACAGAGAAAGGATCAAGTATAGTAGCAACATTCAATTTCAATTCTACACATATGAGAAAGTGTTTATTCTTTTTGGAGATGATAAAAATTAGAGATATTCACTCTACATGCTCCATGGGAACTATGAAACCAACCCGAAGAAAACTATCTAATTCCTCTTTAACTTGCTTAGCATCATGTGGGTTCATGGAGTAACTTTGGTGTTTAGTTGGGTAAGTGTTTTGTTTCAAGACCACTCACTACTCATAGATCATAGGATTAAGGCCTCTTATATCTTTATAGTCCCATGCAAATACATCAATGAACTTAGTTAATAATGTGAGGAAATCCATTTTCAAAGATTGTTGCAACCCTTCTTTCATCTTAATAGGTCCTGGGTTTACATCACCTCCTAAGATGCAAGTGATGAGTTGATCTTTGGAAATATAAGTTTGTGTGCTAAAATTATTATCCATCCCTTGATGTATATGCTTCCGTAGGTTTTGTATATTCAGTAAGTCATCTAGTAAAATTTCAATCTCTTCCTCAATAGGTTGCACCATGCAAGAACCTGAGGACCAGTGATCCAACACATGTTGTAGATCAACTCTTAAGGAAAGTAAATCATGGTTAGTAGAGAGAAATGCAATTTTTGCATCATCCAAAAGACCATCTAACATATCGAATCATTTGACAATGTAGGGCCTGGCATGCGGTTTGCATCGTTAAATCTCATCAAGGGTTACAATATATTTTTTGTGGTTACATTTAAAAATTAATTAATTAGATGACAGTCTTGCAAGACTTTGGCCTAATTTAACCATGGACAACCAAATAGTAAGTTATAGTCTAAGCTCGACTCAAAGCAAGTCCAAGACCACAAATCTCATATGGAAAACTCCACCCTGTAGTGTAATCAAAATATTTTTGACTAAGCCCACTCAATGGACTCTAGATTGATCGGCAATTCTGACGAAAGCTTTAGTAGGTTCAATCTTGTTCCACCCCAATTTCTTGCATAAGGATATAGTGGTGATATAAATGGCAGAACTACCATCAATAAGTTCTTGTTTAATTTTATGATTCTTCCATACTAAGATTAAGGGGACCACATGGTCCACAATTGTATTTGGTTGTGGATGGAGCATGGCTGCAGCTGATGCTAGAATTGGATCCATATCAATTTGCTTTTGAAATTGTTGTCTGATGTCAAACTCAGAGAGAAAAGTTGTCCGAAGGGTAGTGTAATTGGTGCTTTGGATAATATACCCCAAATTATGCTTTGAGATGGTGCTTTTGATGATGTTTTGGATGATTCAGGTGTTGGGGATGTAAGGGTCATGTGACCTTACCCCCATATTCATATATATACATCATATATAGAGTGTTGCCTCAAGAGAGATCATTATGTGGGTTTGGAGGCTCCCACGCATGTCCGCGCGTCTCTCCTCTCTTGTCTCTCCCTCCATCTCCTCCTTCCTCCTCTTGTTCTGCACACCAAAGCCCTTCATTGGTATCAGAGCATGCTGAAGGCTGGTGTGCAAGAAGCTTCAATGGAAGCTTAGGTGAGAAGGGGTAGAAGTGCAAGTCGGCATCTCTTGATAGCAGTTCAGAATTTGGGTCATAACTCAAGCTACAAATCTCGGATTGATGTGTTTTAAAGTTTTTGTGCGTAGCTAACACAGAGAACTACAACTTCACAGAAGGGCGCAGAACCTGATTCGGACTTCTGAAGTGCCGAAATTTTGAAAAACGCAGAGAATTGTAGAAGGCGAATCTACATTTAGTAGGATAGCAGGTCGGTATTTTTGTCATAACTTGAGTTCTACAGCTCGGAATGCGATGATTCAAATTGCTGTGCGTAGCTTGAGAAGATAGCTACAACTTTGTAGAAGAAGTCAGATCCAGATTTTGAGGTTTAGGTTGCCGAAATTACAGAATACAGAGCAGTACTATTGCAGGTGATAGTGAAATTGACAGCAGGTGCTTGTTTTGAGCATATCTTGAGCTACGCAGCTCCGATTGAGGTGTTCTTTATCTCGTTACGTAGCCAAAGTTAGATCTTGAAGTTTGCTGAAGACCAAAAGTTCAGATTCAGAGGTTATCTCCTCTGAAACAGCAAAACACAGAGCAGTACAGTTTTGTCCAAACAACCCTAATTGCACTTGGAGAATGAATTTGCTTTGGAACTTCTTCGAGAGAGAATTTATGGTGTGCAAGCTCTTATTTTCAGAGCTTCAAAGCATTGTACATGTATGATCATTGTGGTAGCTCCTCCATATGAGAGTAGAGCATGATCTTGTCACGTGTTTGGCATGTAAGATGACATTGTGGCATACTCTTTTTTGAGGTTTAGGTCATTATGAGTTCCATCATGGATGTATAGTGGCATTGTGGTCTATATCTTGCTTATGCCACTTGGTTATGGATTTACTTTCCGATTGCATATCATTATGTGAGAGATTGATTGGATCTTAGTTGGTACTTGTATCTTTGTTTTCTTTGCAGGTACATGATCCAGATTGGAGCCTCAGTTACACACTTGTTTGTCACCTTGATTTGCTATTCTATTAGCAAATGTTCATTGATTTGATGTTATGGATGATGATTCCCACATGGTTATTTTGGTTCTAGAGTCCATTTTATAGAGGAGATGCTACCGAAATTTCATCGGCTTTTATGCTAGAAGAGAGCTCTAGTGGATCTTGAAGCTTGTGTGATAGCTTTGGATCATTGACTATCTCCATTCACTTGGACTTGGTCACACATTATTTGTGACAGGTTGGACTATCTTGCAGGATTCATTCTTGAGTGGGAGATACATCATCATTGTATTTGCATGTGTTGCTATTAGTTTTTGGCATATGTAGTTTCCATTATCCTTGCTTGGATCAGTGACAGGTGGTGACAGGTTATTTATTGTTCTTTGGTTATTGGTTATCTTGTTTGATTGCTCAGTTTACAGGGGATACTCTGTCAAATTTTTCCCAAGATTCTTTCACATCTACTTGATCAGTTTGGAGAGTTGGTGAGTAGGACTTATGCTCATGCTTTTATGTGCATGCTAGATGCATGGTTATGTGACAGGTGGTTCACACGGTTTTCTTCTCCAATGAGATATATGTGATGTGAGTTATGCATATGGATATGCAGGTGTGATCCTATTTAGGATAGAGTATTGTTTCTAGTCTCTTATTACATTGCTAGTCTTGGATTGCCAGCATGGTGTCTTCTCGATTCGATGGTACTGACTTTCCGAGATGGAAAGCTCAGATGTGGCATACATTGGTTCGTGCAGGGTTACACATGTATGTGCATAGAGATGTACAGAGGCCTCATGACATGCTCGACCATGTATGGATGGATATGGATGCATTGGCCAGCTCCACTATCCGATTACAGCTTGTGGATTCTATATATGAGTCTGTTATGTATGAGGAGACGAGTAGTGCATTATGGTAGAGACTACATGATATGTATGCAAGTCCATTGACTCAAGTGAGACATAGATCGCATCGACCACTTCGATGTTGGCACTGTGGCCGTGATGGCCTTACTCGACGATGTTGCTTCAGGCGGATGCGACGACGACGTTAGAGACAGGCATGTGATGCAGGTCAGGTAGTGGTTTCAGGAGAGTCTATGACAGTTGATTATGCTAGTGATGGTGATATCACTTTCTCCTATGGTTCATCTCAGGATTCCTCTTGCTCATTGGATAGCACGCATATGGCTTGGTTGCTTGATGCATTAGCTAGTTTTCATGTTACTCCACGTCGTGAGTGGTTTTGTCAATTCTTAGGTGAGAGTCGTGGATAAGTGCAGTTGCCTGATGGTACAACATATGACATTGAAGGTGCAGGAGATATATGCCTTATGCTACCTAGTGGAGCATCACTTAGCCTTAGACATGTACGCTATGTGCCTTCATTCCCTATGAGCTTGATTTCAGTTAGCCAGTTACAGGAGAGCAGATGTTATGCATTCCTTGGTGAGCATCATTTTCAGTTGTAGTTGGGACAACTTATGCTTGTCAGAGGTGCTAGGATTGGGCACATGTATCCACTACAATTACTTCATGTGAGAGAGTCTCGTTTCAGTGGGAGTTCAGCCTTATGTGGGATGTGAGACTCGTCATGTCTCATTTTATCTACCTACACATATGTCTATTGACATTCATGATGCACATGTATGGCATAATTCAGATGCTCAGATGGATGCATATCTAGAGCATGTTTCGGATGCTCATGATGCTTATATAGAGCATGATTTTATTGATCATATGGATGCTCTTATGGAGCACACTTTGGATGATCAGCTGCATGCTTTAGAGCATGATATGGATGCTCATATAGAGCATTGTGATGATACTCACTTAGAGTTAGATCATCAGATGGATCTTGGTGTTGATGTTATGCCGTTAGCTCATTTGGAGCATGATCATACACTTGGTGTGATAGAGCATGATAGCCCTTATGATACACAGTGTATGGTAGTGCATGTTAGCTCTCAGGATGCACGACTAGATACATCCTTGGTTGAGAGCATGGTTGATTTGGATGCTGAGGAGTCAGCAGTCATGCAGTCATTCTTGGATTCGCTTATGCTAGATGTTGACACAGATATGCCAGGACATGTTGATCTTGATGATGGTGCTTTGGATGCCTTGGATACAGGCATGGCCGACATACTTAGGTTAGCCAGGATAGCACATGTTTCGTCAGCATTCGGGAGTCTGATGTACGAGTTGTTATGCTCGAGACTAGATATTGCAGTTGCTATTGGAGCATTTGCACTTGGAGTTGTCAGTCGTTCGATGATTGACATAGGCATAGAGTGCGTGGGAGCTTTGCAGGAACTTCATCAGTTCTTGCATCAATCAAATGTGAGCTCGACTCTTATTGGTATGAGTCTAGAGCAGTTTAAGGTGCATGGATACACCTTGTTTGAGGCAGTTGGTGTAGGTTGATTGGTATGGGTAGAGACCCGGACTCTTCCTGTACATTATTGTATAGTCCTACATCATTCTTTGTATATGTTACCACTTATGGTCACATTGACCCTTAAGTTGGAGATTGTTGGGGATGTAAGGGTCATGTGACCTTACCCCCATATTCATATATATACATCATATATAGAGCGTTGCCTCAAGAGAGATCATTATGTGGGTTTGGAAGCTCCCACGCATGTCCGCGCGTCTCTCCTCTCTTGTCTCTCCCTCCATCTCCTCCTTCCTCCTCTTGTTCTGCACACCAAAGCCCTTCATCAGGTAAGTCCACTACTAGAGGTTTAACTACTTTCGATATATAAGATTCTGCTTACTGATGAGTAACTCATAATAGGTCAAGAAATACAGCACCTTCGAATTGAGCCCACTTTGTTTCTTTGGAGAATGTTCTCTATTGCTACTTGAATCCCAGTTCGAAGATCTCAGTAGATTTGTGCAAGATCTTCTTGGAACGGGTCTAGATGGTAGCTATTTGCACCTCAATAGGTGAAAATTACTACCATATTCATTGTGGGATCTTGGCGATCCTTCTTTCTTTTATCATAACCTTGAGCATCTTTGCAATGCCTTTGGATGTGACCCAATTCACCACAGAAATGACATTTAGGTTGGAATGCTTGTGTTTGTAGCTCCTTGATTCCAATGTTGGGGATTATAATTTCTAGGTACTCTAAAATTTGTGTATGAGGACTAAGTCATGTTCTGCATTTGAGGAGGAACATAGTTCATTGCAGGCTCATTGGGCTCTTGTATGATTGTTTACTACAAGTCTGTTTTGTGCCTTAGCATTGTACAAGCACATATCCATAGAATGGCCCCATTTTTGCAAATTGCAAAATTGACTTGGTTTAAAGCACAATTTGTGGCTACATGCTCGAGACATTTGAACTTTCCACAGAAAATTGCTTTTAACACATCTTCAACTTTGCTTTTACCAAACTTTACTCATTCCAAGTCCTCAACAAATCCACCTACTTTATGCTCCAGTTGTAGAGCCATTTCAATCAATGCATCCATTGTAATTCCTCTAATACATCGGATGATCATTACTTGTCACAATTGCGGGTTTAATTTTTGAACCACTATGTTATGAAATCCTTTGGAAAATTAGCATTTGCCTGTGGTAGCTATCTGAGGTGTGTGAGAGAAATGGTAGCATATTCTTGCATGCTGTAATTCATTTTTTTCTTGTTATTTTGTAAAAAATCAAAGATTTTGACAGCATTCACCTTTGACCTCAATCACTACATGCCATAATTCATTTTTTGCTTGTTATTTTGTAAAAAATCAAAGATTTTGACAGCATTCACCTTTGACCTCAATTACTATACAAATGCATTTTGGACATCATCATAGGGTTCTAAATGGTTAAAATCAAATTTGAGCAGCTTCATTAACTAAGGTAGATAGGAAAACAAAAGCTTTATACTTTACATCATCAAGATTATCTAACTCACTGTAGTTAATTTCAATTGTTGTCACATGTGCATTAGGATCATCTCTTGGAAATCCACCAATCTACTGATAGTGATGGAACATTTGTTACTTGCGAGCTCACCCATTCACGGATATTAGATTTTTCCTTATGTAGTGATCTTTATATATTGCACTTGTTGTATTCTTGTTTTTAGGTCATTCTTGTACATTCCTTTTTATGTAATAGAAGAAGAAGAAGAAGATCATTCTTCCTTGCCTCAATCTTTGTGTGTGCTTCTCCTTGAGAGTGAGATTGTGTGTGTGAGCTCTCTTTCTTATCTCCTTCCTCGTGACATGATATCACAGTCAGCGTGGCTATAGAGAGATCATGAAGAAGGCGACAATGAAGAGTACGTGGCAAGTCCAGGAGAAAATGCAATTCACAAATGACCTCCGTTTGCTATGAAAATTGGCATGAACGTGGGGCCCATAGAAAAACCAAGTCAGTCTTGGAAATTGTAACTTGCATTGTGTTTGATAACACTCATATATTCCAGATCCAGAATTTCAAGCGATTCCGTGTACTATTGATGCAGGAAAACTGTGTTTTTCTAAGATCAAACTGTCACATCATAGTGCGAGAGTGTTCAAGAACAAGTGCTTCTTGTAGTGTTTTGCAGTGTTAAGGATTGCTGTAGAAATGGCAAACATAGATGGAATGAGTCAGCTTATGAGTGATAAGCTCGACAAGAACAACTTCCATGCTTGGAGATTTAGAATGGTGAATTTCCTGATGGGAAAGGGCTATTGGAAGTACATCGAAGGAGAGAACAAAAATGCTCCGTAATTACCAGAAAGGAATTGGACTATAGAGCAGTTAACAACATATGAGGAATGGAATCAAGGAGTACGAGAGGTAATGTATTGGCTATCTGTTAGCATTAGCATGATTGGACACATATAGGATGCCAAGACTCTGAAAGAGGCTTGGAAGAGTTTGGTCACATTGTATGAGACGAATACAAAGGCATGGAAATTGCAACTCAAGAACTAGCTGCATGCATTGGAGAAGAAGAGCATGTCGGTAAGTAACTACACCCTGAAAATCAAAAGCATATGTGAGTCACTTGCATCTATTGGCATGAATGTAGATGATGATGATAAGGTGCAAGTGTGCCTTCGTGGTTTAGGAGCTACATATAAGCAATTCAAAACTTCTATACAGACTAGGGAAAATATTTCAAATTTTGCTAACCTGGTATCTATGCTAATTATTGAAGAAAAGAATCTTTGTGAGGATTCAAACTCCCAAGGAAAATCTAGTTTTGAGTAGGTATTCTACTTTGGTAGAGGAAGATGCAGAGGTAGAGGTTTCGTAAGTGGAAGAGGAAATAGTAACCAAGACCAAAGTCAACAAAAAAATCATGTAGGAGGAAGAGGATAGTTTTGAGGCAAGGGGAGCCAAAGAGGCTGCAAAAATTTCCAAAGAAATGATTCAGGTAATGACAATAAAGGATGCTAGAATTGTGGTAAACCTGGACACTTTGAACGTGATTGCAGGTTGAAGAATCAAAATAACAGAAGGTAGTAGAATAACTATGCATCTACAAGTGCAGATGATTCTGAGAAGTTGTTCATGGTTCAAGATCACATGATGAATACGATGTCTGCTGGTGTTTTAAAATCAAATGATAATGTTTGGTATGTTGATTCAGGTGCTTAAAATCACATGACCAGTCATGGAGAATGGTTTAGTAGTTTGCAAAAATTTCTTGTTCCTGGATATGTTGAAACAGGTGATGATACATGGCATCCTATCGAGCATACAAGAAACATAGCATTGTCAATGGAGGATAGGAAGGTAAAACATCTTGTTGATGTGCTGCATGTTCCAAACACAACAAAGAATGTGGTTTCTATTGGACAAATGGTTGACTAGGGATTACAAGTCAGGTTCAATGCTAATGGGTTATATGTAGAAGAATACAAACATGGTGGACGATTGATAGCCAAAGGAAACAAAGTGGGTAGGATGTTCACCTTAAATGTGAAAATTCCTTAAATGAATGCAGCCATGTTTGCAAAAGGTGCAGGAGTTCTTGTTGATATAGAGATCTGGCACAAAGTAATTGGACATGCAAATTTGCAAAGGTTGAAACTGATGCAGTCAAAGGAGATCGTTCATGGACTACCAAATTTAAAGATGTCAAAGATGCAAAAGGTATGTGCAGCATCTCAATTTGGTAAACAGTCAAGATCATTGTTTCCACATGATAAGCATGTTAGTGAGAATGTGCTAGAAATAGTACATACAGATGTTTGGGGTCCTACAAAGACCACATCTATGGGAGGTTCAGGCTTTATGTTACTTTCATTGATGACCATACACGAAAAGTGTGGGTATATTTCATGAAAGAGAAGAGTGAGGTATTCACTCACTTGCAGAATTTTAAGGCTATGGTGGGAAAGTAGAAAAGGAAGTATATTCAAACATTAAGATCTGATGGAGGAGGTGAATACATGTGAAATGATTTCAACAATTTTCTTAAAATTCATGGAATTCAACGTCAGCTTTCATGCAGGTACACACCACAACATAATGGTGTTGTTGAACACAAATATTGACATATTGTAGAAATAGCAAGAGCCTTGATGCTTGAAAAGAATATGCCTCATTGTTATTGGGCAGAATCTATGCACACAGCTGTATACCTCATGAACAAAACTCCAACTGTTGCTATACATAAAATTACACCTGAAGAGAAGTTTATAGGTAAAAAGCCAAACTCATCACATATGACAGTTTTCGGTTGTATTGCATATGTACATGTTCGAGATGAGTTGAGGACGAAGCTTGATCCAAAGGTAGAAAAATGTGTCTTCATTGGGTACTCCCTTGAGCAAAAGGGGTAAAAATTTTATAACCCACTCACGTGAAAGGTGAAGGTGAGCAGAGATGTGGTATTTGATGAAATGTCAAGCTTCTATGCAGATGCCAAAGAAGGATTGAATCTTGAAGCAAATGACAAAGAAAATGCTGAAAAAACAAGTGCAAAGTCTCAAGTTTTGAGTGGACCGGATGCATCATCAAGCAATAGTTCCAACTCAAATCCATGGAGTGGAAGGTTTCTTGGAAATTTTAGTCCAGCAAATTCATCAAATACATCTAAGAAAGGTAAAGAAAAGCTTTCTACTAGTAGTAAAACATATGTAGGTTTTGAAGATGTTGATGGATATTCAAGTGGTTCAGAAAAGAGTCTTGATGAGGAAGTTGGATTGCCCTCTGTGAAGACTCGAGGAGTAAGAAGGGCACATGCAGATGATACAAGGAGAAGTTACCCAAGACCAAGAAGATCTGGGAGGATGCGAAATTCAATGCAACAATTGACATATGACAGTTATAGGGCTCGTCATTGTGCCTACATGACCAAGGTAATACAAGATGCTGAACCTTCTTGTTTTGAAGATGCAATTGGAAATGGAGATTGGGAAAAATCTATGGATGAGGAGATGGTTGCACTTTATGGGAATGATACATGGAAGCTGGTTCCATTATCGCAAGGAAAGAAACTCATAGGCTGCAAATGGGTTTAGAAGGTAAAGGATAATGCTGATGGTAGCATAAGCAGGTATAAAGCAGAATTTGTAGCTAAAGGATATGCATTGACATATGGCATTGATTATGAGGAAACATTCAGCCGTGTAGCTAAAATGTCTACTATCAGGACACTTGTTGCATTAGCTACAGCAAAAGGATGGACTTTGCATGAGATGGATGTGAAGAGTTCTTTCCTACATGGTGAGTTACAAGAAGAAGTATATATGGACTAGCCACAAGGATATGAAGATTCAAAGCATCTAGAATATGTTTGCAGGTTTTAAAAGGCTTTGTATGGGCTGAAGCAAGCTCCTCGTGCATGGCATGCAAGGATTGCTAATTACCTAACAACAATTGGGTTTTCTATGTGTGATGCAGATCATTCACTATATGCAAGGAAGGGTGATGATGGCATCACAATTGTGGTTATCTATGTTGATGACTTGATTGTAGGTGGTGATAATGAAAAAGGCATCAAAGATGTAAAGCAACTTCTTATGCAGGAATTTGAGATTAAAGATCTTGGTGTGTTGCACTATTTCTTGGGCATTGAGTTTATTCATACAAAAATAGGTATATGGATGCTAGAAAGGCAATAGGCCTTGAATATCTTGAAAAAGTATTGTATGGCTGATTGTATGACAATTTCTATGTCTTTAGATCAGAATTTGAAGTTAGGTACTACATAGGTGGAGCATTGGAAAATGCCACTATGTATAAGAAAATTGTGGGAAGCTTGATATATCTCACAATTACGAGGCTTGATCTTAGCTACACTATTGGAATTGAAAGTCAGTTTATGCAAGTTCCCAAGAAGCCACATTTGGCGGCTTTGAGGCACACTCTACATTATGTGAGTGTCACTTTGGATTATGCATTATTTTATGAGGCTGGTGTAGATTTGTAGGTTTATGGATACACTAATGCAGATTGGTTGGTTTGGTAGCATTCCGGGTAGAAGATCTACTAGTGGTTTTCTATTCTCACTTGGGAGTGAAGCTATTACATGGAGCAACAAGAAGCAACCCACTATTGCTTTGTCGAGTGTAGAGGCTGAGTATAGAGGTGCTGCAATGATAGCATGTGAGGCATCATGGCTAGAAATACTACTTGCACATTTAGGTTTGGAAGTGTGAAAGCCTATCACTCTTTATTGTGATAATTTTAGCAGCATAGAGTTAGCACGGAATCCTCTTTTCCATGCTAGAACAAAGCATATCGAGGAACATTATCAATTCATCAAAGATAAGGTATTAGTAGGTGATATTGATCTTGTTTATGTGAGAGTAGATGAGCAGGTTGCTGTTATTTTCACTAAAGCACTTGGACCAGAGAAGCTAAAGAAGTTTCAGAAGATGCTTGGATTAGAGGACATGGCGTTGAGCTTGAGGGGGAGTGTTGAGATATCAAGCTCAACATGTGATGATCGAGGATGTACGTATCAGTTTTCCATTTATCTGACATGTATAGTGGTCACTTCGGTATATATTAGGGATACTTCATTGAGCTTCATTAGATTTTTCTACTGATAGTGATGGCACATTTGTTACTTATCACTCATTCACAGACATTAGAATTTTCCTTATGTAGTAATCTTTATATATTGCACTGGTTGTATTCTTGTTTTTAGCTCATTCTTGTACATTCTCTTTTATGTAATAGAAGAAGAAGAAGAAGAAGAAGAAGAATATCATTCTTTCTTGCCTCAATCTGTGTGTGTGCTTCTCCTTGAGAGTGAGATTGTGTGTGTGAGCTCTCTTTCTTATCTCCTTTCTTGTGACATATTCCACTTTCCCTTTTGCTTTAAAAGAGATTCTGTTGAATCCATTTTTCTCTACTCATCCATAAATCAGAACATTTATATAAGTTCTCCATATTTTTCCCTCCCAAAATGATTGAGAATCAAACTCCGATGTGAAGCAAAAGTACACTGAAAAGTAGAGTAACTAAATTCCTTTTTAAAATATAGACTAAAAGATGTTTTCTAAACACCTCTTCTCTCTAAAGAAAAATGTACTCTATTCTTCTCCTAAGAGGAAGTCATATTTTTCTTTCCTTTTTCTCTTTTAAGGAACAAAAGCTAAAATTAGATGTTTGAACTAAATTGAGATCTCTCCTCGATCTCTGAACTGATTCCCACTTTCTCCTTTCCTTAAAAGAGAAATTTATGAATTTATTTGGTCCTTGCTTCCATAGCTAATACATAATCATTCATTACAGACATTTCTATAAAGATGGAGAACAAATCTACCATAAATAATGAAGATATATGTGATGACGAGTGGAGAAAATAAGTTCCTTATAAGGGTTCAATGCACTAAGCTAAAAAGGTTAGCAATGATATGAAATGATACCATAAGAAACAAATGTGTATCCATATGAAAGAATTTATATCTGCAAACCATCCTCTATGCATGGATCTATACGATCCAATCAAACTAATGCAATTATCCTTTTTGAAAACTACAAATTGAGTATGTGATACCAATGGTGATAATATGATACAGCACTTTCTCTATTGGACGAATAAATCTTCCCTAAACTATGAAGGATAACTCCCAGTCCTAAGGCGATGTCTACTTAGAGCTCTCCTCTGATCTAGTGAGACATGCCACCATGAATGATGATTCATTTTCTCCCTAGACATAGAACAAGCGTGCTCAAAGGAAACTCATTTCCACCATTCCATACCAGTGGAACCTTCTTCCAACTCATGGTGTCATACATGCACTAAACCAAATGTATATTCCACACACACACACACACACACACACATATATATATATATATATATATATATATATATATATATATATATATATATATATATATATATATATATATATATATATATATATATATATATATAATGGAACATCTTGGTGGAATATAATGAATCCCATGTCCTTGAACTAGTATAGTTTGGTGCTAATTAAGATGTGAAAATGGATATCCCTTTATTATTCCAAACTAACTTGCTCCTAGGTACCAAGACTATGTCTAAGTACCTCTTTCTAGATCCCAATATACACATATGTATTGGGTACCCCAAATGTTCCTAACTAAGGGATTTATGATCTAAATATTATATGTAGTACCATGTCTATGGCCTTCCTAACCATCAATTTAAACACATAAGCACCCATCAATGCTTTCTCATGAAACCCATCTCTATGATCCCACCTAATTGGCTTCTTTAGTAATGTAGCAAAAAATGCATCACTACTTAGTCAAGTGATGTGTATGAGTGAAACTGGTCACTCTTTGGGTATTCCTCATGATACCCCATAGTATACTAATCATCCTCTGAGACTCTTTTGAAGATAAGTAAATCTTCAATACGTTGAAGATTATCATAAATGTATCTCTCGTGCCTGTATGCAACTTCCTATCACCTATAGGATTGCCTGTGCACTTTCCTAATGGTGAAGGTATAGGTCCTTCCCCTTAGCAATCATATGGTCTAAATCCATAAGGATTATATGTAGGGATCCTATTACTAATGAATTTGCCTTATTTTTTATGCTTTCATGGTCTTAATTCCATCATGTACATGCTTACAAGCATGCTTAAAATTTAGTGATGTCTGTAGAGAAGGCATGTTACCATGTCATAACATTATTATCTAGAGGTAAGCTTGTATATAATGCCATGAGGTGGGAAAATGTTTGACAACATTTCCCCTGAAAAATGGAGTCCCAAAAGCTTTTAACCATAAGGCAAGTATAAGACCTTGTCAGCCAATGGCACACACGCCATTTCCTAGAACATAGGAATTGGCATGTCCATGGCATGCACGTCATATACTCAAACATGAACTACAAAACCTGGGAAAACATAAAATGCAAGCAAGCACATTTTGCTTCCATAGCCTTTTACTTCTTGCAAATATTTATATTGAAAACCATCACAAGTGTACACTTAGCAAGTTGATCCACACTTTTAGAATTAAAACAATGATCAAATTTGATGTATGGATTCCAATCCATGCATGTACATACATAACATGCCAAAAACATCAAGTAAAATGCTTGAAAATATAAACCATACATCCATGAATGGTTTAATCAAAACTGCATGCATCAATCTCCTTTTGACAAGCATCAAGACCTCTGCACTTCCTCTCTAGATCCTAAAATAAGCTTTGAAGTGTCCAAGAGCATTGGATCACTTCCCAAAATCTCAAATAGAGTCAAACGATTATCAAAAATACTATAAATATGCCAAAAAATGCATGTGTAATCCATATTTAGAACTAGAAAAAGTTTTTAGGACCTAAAAATAATCATAAAATACAATGTACATAATGTGAAGGTGGCTGGAGGTGAAATTTCTTCAATCACCTTCCTAGTTTGCAAGATATGGCTCTTGAAAGGTAGTTTTAGAAAACTATTTAGACTTCGCAGACCTACACAAACATAGAAAATTACACAATTTTCTAGTTTCTTTCTTAAAACTGAACGTAGATTTGTGCTCTTCAAAATGAGCCAAAAGATGTCCAATTTGGAGTTTCCTAGCCCAAGATATGGCCTCTCCAAGTGTGACATGCCAAACTAGTGGACTAGTGGAGGGCTGGAAAAAAGTGTGAAAATATGATTTTTGAAGTGCCCAAAATCATTCTTCCCTCATGAAAATCCTATTTCTTTCTCTCTATAACCTCAAAGAGTAATATATGAAGATTCTTGGGCCTATTTTAACCTTTTCAAATCCTCCCTTCTTGCATGCTAATTTGCTCTCCAAAAGAGGCCTAAACCAAGATTCTAACTTTCTTGAAAATGTTAGATGGGAGATTTAAGCAAGCTTGCTTCTAATCCACTCTTGATATACTTTTTCTTGGATTTCCTAATTCCCTGTGGTAGCATATATACCATACTTCATGCATGTATTCACTAATCCATAGAAATCCTTATAAATGATGTCTTTTCTTGCTCCCAAAAGTGGCATTTGCCTAAAGTTAACATCTAGAATATTTTCCAAAAAGTGTGGAAATGGGGTTTTTGAGGAAGTAAAATTGCTCTTTAACTTATTCTTTTTATGAATATAATGATTCCATAGGACATAATCTTAGTATGTGTACTTCTTCCCATCCATCCATACCTAATGTACCTCTTTTTCCCTCCTCTAAAATTAGAACTTATTAAATTTATGTGCTAGAATGTTTTCTCAAACAGTGATGGAAGGGGGTGTTATGGAGCTTCCAAGTCCCATCATAATGAGTCAATCTTTGAAATTCTTGATTCTATATGGAATTCCATACACTATACAAAATGTATGCATGATTTTTCCTACCAACTGTGAAAAACCTTTCTTCATTTCCCTTTCCCAAAATGCCCACTAAACAAAATAGCCCCTAAAATTTATGTGAATATCATGAAAGATGGCCATTTTGGAGGTACTCTAAGCTTGTGCTCTTTCAATTTGAGGGAATATTTGAGTCAAGATGAGAGTACATATGTCATACTCCCCATACATGTGATTTCTCTTAAAGGGATTGATGGCCAAACCCTTCACAAAAACGTAAAATTCCTCCCTCCTCTTCTTTGTTAGAATTGGAGACTCTGAACCTATGACTTAGGTAGCTCATGAGGGTTGGCATGGCCTTCACACAAGTTAGCTATTAAGTCGTGCAATAGAAAGCCTCCATTTTTACATGGTCTTTACAGATAACCATCTACTGTGTTTCTTTTTCTCCTTGATATTTCCTTAGTGCCAATTCTTCTTACTCTTGCTTCATGATGATGATTAAGCTAAGAAATGCTTCTCATGTGACATGATATAAGCTGATCCTCCATCACCTATAGCTACTTGGAGAATCTTGGAGGGAGAGAATAAAATCTATCTCCTCCTCCCATAGCTCAAAGGCGGCACCCACAAGTGCCAGACCGTATTCTATCAAGTAATACAACAAAAACATACCTTTCAACAAATGAACATGGCTGAGTGAATAAACCAAAGGCCTCCTATAATAGTCACGTAGGTTTGATTCCCACATCTTGCACACATGAAAAGCAACAAGAACTCCACTTTGATACTAGTATTAAGTTGCAATCATCCTTTTGCCTTCCTTCCATCGTATGGACCTCGCACGACCCCTAATGGTGCATATACATAGAGATCATGTTTTTTTCTTCCACCTAGCCATGCCAAAGCCTCATCTTACATACGTTTCTCATAAGAGACTCCTTTTCCTGCCCTACGATATATGTGTGTACTCCCATATGATGACATGTGTCATTCTTCTCAAAAGGAGGTTCACACTTAATAATGAAGTGTTACAGTCATCCGAGAATACTGTTGTTTAGATCATTTGTTTAATTTGTCTAAGTCCTCATTATGCGCATTAATGTACCTAGTCTATAAACAGAACATGTATTTTCTAATCAATTGGATCAGATGGAAAAATTACATGAAAATAGGTTGCAGGCAATAGTAGGTATATATGCTCCTAAGAGAAGGCAAAAAGCATACTATGATGCTCATGTAAAAGACAAAGTTCTTAAGAGTCAAAGACGTTGTCGGCGCGAAAGCGAAGGTCGCTGGATCAGGGCAACCGCCGAAAATACGGCGCACGCCCGGTGCTTGTCACAATCTCAAGATATCGGGTTGAGACTCAAAGAACAAATTAGTAGTTCAATAAACTCATATATACGTTGACTCTTTTATGAACATTCAGTTGAAATAATATATATTAATTGAGCATCAAGAAGACATCCGTGTTTGATCAAATTAGATAAGTCAATCTTAACTTCTCTTGTCAAAAAGGTCATTGAATTGTTACAGTCATCCGAGAATACTGTTGTTTAGATCATTTGTTTAATTTGTCTAAGTCCTCATTATGCGCATTAATGTACCTTAAAGATCGAGTCATTACATAACCAATACATACAATCAAAATTTGGAATTATATTAATATAACTTTGAATCAAGAAATTTGAGAGCAACATTTGCAGCAACTCTAGTCATGTATTTAACATCTGCAAATAACGTAGCAACTATAGATGCTCAGCTCAAAATAAACGAAATTAATTTAGATGCATGACAATCTAAAACAGAGGTACGCACGAGTTTGCTTATTATAAAATGAGAATTTGGTCTATAGAGGTATGCAACTCTCTGTGGTTTTCAAAATCAAGAAGCGTAACAACCATGAATAGGAAAAACTTCACTTGAAAACTGAAAAAGCAAATATTATTGAGTCATGAACTTGTTAAAATATCTTTAATATTTCGTATTGATCATTCCCAAAAAAGATAGAAGAATTTGGTAAGTTGTTTATTAGAACAAGATGTAGATAATTCTATTCTGTAAGGCAGGTTTCTTTTGTTCTATAGTAATCAAATTTCCAAACAAAGTGATTTGGTCAGTTTATCTGTTGTCTAAGATAAATTCCAAAATTAATATCTAGTATCCAATTGCACCATGTAATCATTATTCACTCTTCCGCGATATTAGTCATATGAAAAATGTAGCAGATGCAGAATCAAATACACAACAAAACAGTATATTACCTTTATCAATGCCAATGTTTTCATAACACATAATAGTCGTGTTATGTAGATGATAACAGCATACGTAAATTCTTTTTCTTTGTCCAGATAGAATCTTAAAATAGACAAGCAATACTTCCAACACAAAACATAGAACTCTTACAAAGCATGCTCATCCATATGAATTTATTTAGCTTTTCTGCGCTCATCTTTGTATTTCTGATTTCACAATATAACACTTGCTATAAATTTATACTTGTGTATCGGAGTCTAAGACAGTTTTACAAAACAAACAAAGCAAGTCCACTTTCAATACATATAGGCTACTCAAGCTGCCAGCTTCTATTTCTTTTGCACTGTTTTTCACGATGAAGGAAATGGAAGCACAAAGCGTTTACATGAAAGATTGGGAAAGTAAAAAGTAGCATTCAATTTGAAACGCAAGAATAATTTCACATATAAACACTTGTTATACACAGTAGATAAAGTCTCGTCGTGTACCAGCAGATTGAAAATCAGAATACTCTCACACTTTCTGTAATAGAGTAAATGTTTCTTGTTCGCTATATAGCAGGCCCCTCATCATCTGAATCACTTTCTCTAAGTGGTTACGTGCATCAATGAATAGTAACGTGAGATGTCACGAAGCTTCAGTTTCAAAATCAAAGTTTTACTAGATACATGTTATTGCTGCAGAGATTAGAAAATTCCATTAGAAATCAATACTTACTTTACTTGAATTCTGAGTTTCAGGAACCCTAACGGATTATTTCAATCACTCATGCATAAGAAAATGCATGTAAGATAGGTACGGAAATCTTGTCACTCCTAAAAACATACGCATTCCAAGAAACCTCCAGAGGTCTATAACTTCCCATTTAAACATTTGTCTACGGAAATATAAAACAATTCACATGAATCAGTGACATGATCAAAATGGTTTAAATCCCAAAATGTTCCTGTAAAACAGAATATTTCTTGGAATGATGATAAGTTTCAAAGGTACACATCAAGTAACTCTGAGACTATGTGTAGTGTGCAGTTATCTATTTAATTATTTTAATTGTTTTGTATGCAGTAATCTGCAATGATATTCAAACAACTTATCATTGACTACTAGTCTGCTGCAAAGTTCTAATCATATTATGTATCTATGGACGTAAACAACCATGATATTTGAAGGCATTTTAGTGACTGTGATATCATTTTTATAAGTGAAAATGTGAAAGGCTTTTCCTCAACGTTTCTGAACACTCGTAGGTTTGATAAGAGTATTTTAAAGAAAACAAAAAAGTAAATACAAAGATGATCAGATATTATTAAAGACGATCACAGCCAATTTTTTGTTTCTTCGTGTTGAACTACTCTACCAAAGTATCAACACCATATCTGTCGAAACTGAGGCAAATGGTTTAATTTGTATTAATTAAGCAGTTCAATAATCATCAAGACTATTTTGCTAATGTTGTACAACAGTTGCAGAAAAGGGGAAACCTAAGGCCGATTCAATTCGCAATAGATGCACAATCCTACTTACCTCAGATCTCTAAATTCAGTCTTCAACAGTAATCTCGTCAGCAATCAACTATCTATCATCCAAACATTTCACTATATGACATAAGATCCATCAGTTTGAAATATACAAGGCAAGCTTGTTTCGGTTATACTCATAAGCTTTGATGCATAACGCATGTACCCAACTGTTGTTTACAAGCACAAAAAAATTAATATAAAGGCATATGCACAAAAAGTTACTCTTTTTACTGCATAGTATTTTCATAAGTTAAAACATCATACAAAATAAGTATCATTCGAACAAACAATACTATCATGAAACACGTTAGCTTTCACAAAGATCGATTTCGAATTAATAACAGTATTCAGAAAAACAAAACTGATTCCTTACTTTTAGTGCCACAACAACTCAATCGTGAAATCGGATGAATTGTTCGATGACATATCACTGACCTTTCGCTTTCAATTCGTTGTTTTAGTCGTACGCCTTCAAATCAAATCAGCACAAAATTCAAAATGATTTGCAGACTGTTCAAAGAAGTAATCAAAATAGATGGCGTTGATCGAACATCTGAGTGTATTAAACTATTTCAGTTCAGATAATATGCGCATACTAAATATTGTTTAACGTAATGAGAGTATACAATAAATTTCGGAATCACAGCACCTTAAAGTCGCGTTTGATGGACTTTCCTTTTCCAGATATAATTATAATATCAAGTTAGAACAACTACAAGAACGTAATATTTGAAACTTCTAAGTGCATGCGCAATGCTTTATGAGATAATAAAGGAACAGATTAAAGAAGAAGTAAAGATGGATGCAAAAAACTTTTCTTATTTGTTGCGTACCGATCAGAGAGCACGCGTGCTAGATTCTGTTCACAAAAATGCGTATAGAAGAACTGAAGTTGCTTTCGTGAGTCGAGAAGAACTTTTGTCGGAGAAAATTCAGTACATCAGAATGATTGAGGGCTTTGGTTCTCTCCATCTTTTGCGTACGCCTCTAGATCACCTTCCCTCTTTCTTTCCAGAGCTTTCACGCCAGATTAGGACATGTAAATGCCATTCTCTTCTTTTCATGACCTTCGTCGTCCTACCTTCTCCATCAGCAGCCTTTTGCTGATTTTCCCTTTTTCTCATGAAGGGCATCTCTCTCAGCGCTCTTCAAATTCTCTTTTTTCAGATGCCTCTCCCTCTGCCAGATAATGAACAGTGAAAAAATGGCCCTCTTTCCAGAACGTGCGCCCCTTCTCTTATGCATTGCTGCCCTTCTTCACCAGCTTCGTATGCTGCTGACCGATCTGCCACTCCTTGTCATGCAGAACTAACTCTTTTGCATGTCTGCCAGCTTGCTTCTCATGCACACACATCGTACTATTTTTTCCAGACTCCCCATGCTCCATAAAATTAGAGCGCATGCTGTGAAGGGAGCCGAACATTCCAAAGAACCACTTGCTGATTGCAAATATCTTCTTCCAGTCAACCAATCTGTGCATCCCTGTGTGAGTTCGTAGAAAGAAGCATATTTCTATAACATCCAAATATCATTACTCATTCGAGGTTTTTCTATGAAGTTTTGGATATAATCTATCCCGAAAATAATCCCAAAAGATAGATGAGAAATGTTTATTACACCAATCAATGCCCCCATATGCGATAGGCTCAGCACATATAAAGATGTAAAAGTAACATGATGCATTCAACTTCTCATTTACATATCTATCAAACTGATGCCTGCCAAATACTTCTTCATGATTTGAGTAGGGAGAGAAAAATCTCTCCGACATTCACCCCCACCAAACCTGTGCGTCCTTCTAGATGCACCAACCAAGTTCTGTTTTTCAGCTTTCAAATATAATAATCAACTTCATAGCATAATATATGTGCATGGATTTTAAAATCAAAGTGCCTTATGCAGGGCTGTGTAATTAGCCCTATCAATGCATACTTTAAAATGCATAGAAAATAAATATGGTGCAATGAGCAAGGTAAAAGGCTTCGGATGGTGAGGATTGTGCACTCACTCACATACATAGCAATGTGATTATACATAAATCCTTACAGTCGCTCTTATGTGCATGGGTACATATCAGATCGTGCCTAAATGCATGGTCATGTAGTGTGACCCTAATACATGCATACTTTATGTGCATTTTCAAAATTATGGTGCATAAGGGATAAGAGCTTTTGATGAAGAGGTTTTCTATCTCCTATAATTAGAATTTGCTCACAGATTTCATCATGCATGTTACAATGGAGATTGGTGCAAATGGACGTGCACCTAAGGGAAAAACTCAACATGTGTTTGTACATAATTTGATGCGTACTTTAAATGCAAAGTGAAACAAAATGGTGCTAAACTGGAAGTAAAAGGTTATTCATAGTCTATTCTTGAAGAAAATCTTGGTTTTCCATAAACTCTCAGTCTTCATCTTAAACCAGAAAAATAATTCATCTTGAAAAAACTTATGAAAAACATAACTATTAACCAATTTAAATCAAATATATCAATCCAAGATAATACTTCTGGATAACCCATCTGTAAAAACCAAAGTAATATTAAGTCAAATTTTGTAGCTTCCATCAAATCATCTTTTATTGCTTGACCTGCATTAAACCACTCAAAACATTGATTAGAAAAGCAATATTTGCATCATTAAATTCTTAATTTTAGTTTAGGGAGAGATAAAACTTCTCGTGCTTGTAATTATCTTTTGATTAGGGAGAGATAAAACTCCTCGTGCTCGTGCTCGTAATTATCTTTTGTTTAGGGAGAGATAAAACTTCTCGTGCTCCTGCTCGTAATTATCTTTTGTTTAGAGAGAGATAAAACTCCTCGTGCTCGTAATTATCTTTTGATTAGGGAGAGATAAAACTCCTCGTGCTCGTGCTCGTAATTATCTTTTGTTTACGGAGAGATAAAACTCCTCGTGCTTGTGCTCGTAATTATCTTTTGTTTAGGGAGAGATAAAACTCCTCGTGCTCGTAATTATCTTTTGATTAGGGAGAGATAAAACTCCTCGTGCTCGTGCTCGTAATTATCTTTTGTTTAGGGAGAGATAAAACTCCTCGTGTTCGTAATTATCTTTTGATTAGGGAGAGATAAAACTCCTCGTGCTCGTGCTCGTAATTATCTTTTGTTTAGGGAGAGATAAAACTCCTCGTGCTCGTAATTATCTTTTGATTAGGGAGAGATAAAACTCCTCGTGCTCGTGCTCGTAATTATCTTTTGTTTAGGAAGAGATAAAACTCCTCGTGCTCGTAATTATCTTTTGATTAGGGAGAGATAAAACTCCTCGTGCTCGTGCTCGTGCTCGTAATTATCTTTTGTTTAGGGAGTGATAAAACTCCTCCTGCTCGTAATTATCTTTTGATTAGGGAGAGATAAAACTCCTCGTGCTCGTGCTCGTAATTATCTTTTGTTTAGGGAGAGATAAAACTCCCGTTCGTGTGTGTTTTTAATTTTTAGGGAGAACACTACAAAACTCCCGTTCATGTGCGTTTTTTAATTTTGAGGGAGAACACTACAAAACTCCCGTTCATGTGTGTTTTTAATTTTGAGGGAGAACACTACAAAAATCCCGTTCATGTGTGTTTTTAATTTTGAGATTACCTGAGATTGCCATGCCGTGGTGCTTCGCGTCAGGTTCACCAATATGTCGGCGCAAAAGCGACGGTCACTGGATCAGGGCAACCGCCAAAAATACGGCGCACACCGGGTGCTTGTCACAATCTCAGGATATCGGGTTGAGACTCAAAGAACAAATTAGTAGTTCAATAAACTTATATATACGTTGACTCTTTTATGAACATTCAGTTAAAATAATATATATTAATTGAGCATCATGAAGACATCCGTGTTTGATCAAATTTGATAAGTCAATCTTAACTTCTCGACAAATAGGTTCTACGTCTTCTATCGGGGGCAATTTCCTATGACTCCAGAATAGTGGCAATTATGCAAGACACCATTCAATTGATGTTCTCTAGCCTTCTCTTGTAATCATCGGCTTAAGGATTGGATCTTTTGCAATTTTTGGGATATCTACCACAAGTTCTGAGGTTCATTTCATCTATACAAACTACATAGGTTATGTCTTTCCATTTTAGACTATATCTTTGACAGTTTCTAAAATACTATCAACCATCAGACTCTTTGCAAAAACCGAACTTTCGTCGAAATCTGTGTTGTTAACGGATAGTGGCATTTGTTAGGTCGCCAGAATGTAATTGCAATTATTGGAAAATGTAATTGGAAAGGATGCAGATCGAAAGGATGTAGTGGAACATTTGTAACTCTTTGATAATGAAAAAGGTGTGCGGAAGCAGATGTAGAGGAGAAGCATGATGCCAGGAGGATTGGTCTTCAGAGCTTGGAGTCTATGACCTCTACCCCTGATGAGAATTTTTCTTTATCTAGACATCTAAGAATCACTTCTCCTAGCCAATGGAGATCTTCTCTATTAAAATTGTACTCGCCTTATAGACTTGAGATGATTTTGCTATGCTTGTAACTTTGGTGCCACTTTTGTAGCTTGGATTGGTAGGTCTTAATTGTATCCTCAGTATTCATGTTCCAATGGGGTGCCTTACCCCCTTTTTGACCTCGTTGTACTCTGATAAGATGAGGGTTTCTTTCCCTTTGTACAAAGTGACATACTATCATTAACATACTTCCTATTTTCACAAAAAAATGAACTTGTACCAATTAGTTGTTAAAAATGCATTCCTTAATGGGTGGATCTCTTAAGAGGTCTACATGTCTCAACCACCAAGATATGAAGACAAAGACAAATTTGATTATGTATGTAAATTAAGGAAGGTAGTGTATGGTTTAAAACAAGCTCCTATGTATCAACAAACGTGTAATGTGTGGATATTCTAACTAAATCTTTGGATGGAACTAAATGATGATTGGATTGCAAGAGATTAAATAGATTTGAAGCCCAAACATATTAGGGGATCTGGTGGTGCAAATTATTCCAAGCCTAAATGCTTGGTCACTTATCGTAAAGTTCATATGTCCATTCATGTATTAGCACATGATTGATCTCTTGTAAAAAATTTATTTTTACTCCTTGTAAATGCGCATACATGGAAGCACTTGCAATCACGAGTTCTAAGGAGAATCTTTCCACGAATTATTTGATGAGGATTTATCAAAAATCAAGTCCTAAAACTTTGGATCACTCTTAGGTAAAGTCTTGGATTTGAAATTCAATCTTGGCTCCAACAAAAAGCTATGAAAAGAGGACTACCTAGTTGCAGGCTATGCCACAAGGTAAATCTCATGAGCATGTTTTCTACATAGATTCAGGTTGTTCAAATCATGTGGTAGGAAATGTGGCACTCCTATCAGATTTAGAAGATCCAAGGAATAAGCATGAGGTACAAACAGGAGATGATACAAAACATCCTGTGGAGAAAATAGGCAATGTCAAAGCACCTGATGGAAACATCAACCTACTCAGTAAGGTACTCTATGTCCCTACCATTACAAAGAATTTGATAAGTGTTGGGCAGATAGTAGAGAAAGGTTTGCAAGTCAGGTTCACAAAAGCAGGAGCATTTGTTGAAGATCCAATTCAAGGATTCAGAAGAATTGCAAAAGGTGAAAAGACAGGTAGATTGTTCACATTTGAATTACAGGACACTAGAAACATTGCTCTCTTGAATTATGGTAGTCAGACACTCACAGAATTGGAAGTATGGCACAAAAGGTTAGCACATATTGGTGGAAGGTCATTAAAGCAAATTTGTAGGGACCAAAGTGTACGTGGACTTCCTAATTTTTCAAAACAACATATGATTTATAAGTGTAGTGCATGTCAATTTGGAAAGTCTCACAGGTTACCATTCATGAAGAAAGGTTATATGCATGGAGATCTCTTGGAGTTGGTTCATACAGATGTATGGGGACCTAGCAAGGAAGCTTCAATATCTGGATCAAGGTATTATGTTTCCTTTATTGATGATTGCAGCAGATGGACTATCCTATTCTTTATGAAACACAAAGATGAAGTTTTTTCATGTTTCAAAAGATATTTGGCTCTTGTGGAGAATCAAACAGGTAAATCACTCAAAAGGCTAAGGTCAGATGGAGGGGGAGAATACTTCTCCCATGATTTTGATTCTTTTCTTCAAGAAAGAGGAATCAAAAGAGAGGTAACTACAAGGTACACTCCTGAGCAAAATGGAGTGGCAGAAAGGAGGAATAGGACAATTGTTGAAGCTGCAAGGTCTATGTTAGATGAAAAGCATTTAGCTAATTACTTATGGGCTGAGGCTGTATCTACAGCCACTTACTTGATTAACAGGTTGCCTTCAAAATCCCTTGATGGGATGACTCCATATGAGGCTTGGAATGGAAGAAGACCAAGCTTAGATCATTGTAAAATTTTTGGATGTATTGCTTTTGCTCATGTTCCTTCACAGGTTAGAGGCAAGATGGATCCAAAGGCAGAAAGGTGTGTATTTATTGGATATGAAAACAATCAAAAGGGCTACAGGTTATACAACCCTACCAACAAAGGATTCTTGGTAAGCAGAGATGTAGTTTTTGATGAGAACAATTCATGGTATGAAGATTCATGCAGGAAGGTCAATTTACCATATAATCTTGAAGAAGATTTTCCAAAGCTTGGTAGAGAACAATCAAAGATTGAAGAACAAGACACCTCAGAGGATGATGAAGAATCTCACATAGAAAAGATCAAAGCATGGAAGTCTAAAGGTAAAGCAAAATTGCAGGAACTTGGACATGAGGCAGAATCATCACATCATGGCCTAAGAAGATCTATGAGGGAAAAGAAAAAACCAGAAAGGTATGGGTTTGACACCTCATTAGTAACTAAAAATTCTATCTACATAGCACAGGACATAAACCAAGAGGAGCCATCATCATTTGAAGAGGCCAAAGCAAAAACAGAATGGAAGCATGCAATGAAGGAAGAGATTGAAGCACTTGAGGAAAACAACACTTGGGATTTGGTGCCCAAGACTGATGGAGAGTGTTAATCTCCAAAAGAACAACCTACTCTTGTGATTAGAGCACCTCTATACCAAGAGTAAGTCAAAACCTTTACCAAATTAGAGGTCCAATCTCCAAATTATCAAAACCTTGAAAATTCTATGAAGAAGATGAAACACAGAAAGTCTGCTGCACAATTTCTTCTCATTGACTTATCAAATCTTTAAAGTTTTCTATGAAATTTTGTATGGAGTGTCGCCTAGAGATTGCGCATCTCCTCCAAGTTAAATTTCTTCAAAAGGTTTAGTATAACTTGAGAAATCAACTTCACAAGTTACCTATGTCAAAATCAGTACTTCTGAGAAGTCGATTTGACACCCCTAACTTCTTAACTTCAGTTCTCTGAGTATGAAACCCGTTTAAGCAAATGCTTCTAGCCACGAGTAGCTTACCTTCCAACTTAAAGATTAAGTGCTTGCTTGCACAAAACTTTAAACTGTGGAGTGAGAACAGACCAAAAGATTAAGATCGAAATTTGCGCCTGTTTCTGAGAACTGTGAACACTCAACACATATGAATGTTCCTACACACAATTCTCCTAGCCTGTTTACAATTAGACTCTGAAACTCTGATCAAAGACTCATCAAATATCAACTTAGATATCCTCAAAAGGATTTCACAAATGACTTACCACAGAAGGAACTGACACGGAAAAATCGGGCGCAATATTTCTTCCATTTACTCAGAAAGTTACAGTTGAGTGATGAGAGGAAACTCAACTAACTTTTCACATGTCTAATGACATCTCTCTTCCTCATTCTTGACTTCTATCTACTCATACATAAACTCTCATATCAGGCCTCGACATTTTCAAGGTATTTATAGATAAATTTGTACAAGTCTATGACTAATCAAAGATCTAAGTGAACTATGTACATATGTGTACATTCCTCACATACTCTGAATGTATCTTCCTTCCAAGCTTCAAGAAATGATCTCATTCTTCATCTTTTAGTCTTCAAACATTCAATTGGTGATTGATCTGCACCAACAGCTCCCCCTCAATCATCAATTGAGGTTTCTCCTTTCTTCTTTATACCTGCCATGTCTTTAAACTTCTGTAGCTTTGGTCCATCCAAGCTCTTTGTAAGCATATCAGCTATCTGATCTTTAGTTGAAGTATGAATGATTTCAATCTCCTTTTCCATCACTTTCTCTCTTAGAAAGTGATACTGAATCTCAATGTGTTTAGTCCTGGCATGGAAAACAGGATTAGCAGCTAAGTACAATGAACTCATGTTATCTCCAAATATAATTGGTATCCCATGCACAATGTCAAGACTCTTCATTAGGGTCTTGAGCCAAATCACTTCCTTTGCAGCTTCAACCATGCCTTTGTATTCTGCTTCTGTAGAAGACAAGGCAACTGTATGTTGCTTCTTAGAACACCATGAGATAAGTTTATCTCCCACATAACACATGTATCCAAAAGTAGATCTTCTATCATCTGGATTACCTGCCCAATCTGCATCACTATAGATTTTGATATTTGTATCTGAGGTAAAACCATAATACAAACCTTCATTGAGTGTACCCTTAATGTACCTCAACACTCTTTGACCTGCAATCCAATGTTCTTTCCTTGGGCAATGCATAAATTGAGACAAAACCCCTACTGCATATGATAAATCAGGTCTAGTTAAAGTAGCATAGATAAGACTACCAACCAAACTCTGATATTGTCTCATGTCCTTGAATTCTTCACCTCCAAACTTACTCAATTTGTGATTCACCTCCATTGGTGTAGGTGCTACCCTGCAATCATCCATTTTAAACTTGATTAACAAGTTCTTCAAGTACCTTTCTTGAGTCACAAATACTCCATGTTGAGTATATGTAATCTCCATGCCCAAGAAGTATGACAAGTCTCCCAAGTCACTTATTTTGAACTCCTTTTCCATCTGCTTCTTTAATCTTTGGATTCCTTCTTCATCTGTACCTGTAAGGATTATATCATCAACATATATGCACATGTATATGAAACCATTATCACTTGCTTTGACAAGCAAGCTACTATCAGCTTTAGACACCTGAAATCCAAGTTCTTTTAAGAACTTTACAAGTCTATAGTTCCATGCCCTTGGGGCCTGCTTCAAGCCATACAAAGCTCTCTTGAGCTTACACACATAATCTGGATATCTTTTATCTTTGAACCCTTGAGGTTGCTCCATGAACACATCATCTGAAATATAACCATTCAGAAAAGCATTTTTCACATCAAGTTGACATAACTTCCAACCTTTGCATGCAGCAATAGCTATAAGTGTCCTGATGGTTGTCATCTTTGCCACAGGACTATAAGTCTCATCATAGTCAACACCATAAGTCTGAGCAAACCCTTTGACAACAAGTCTAGCTTTGTATCTAGACACACTTCCATCTGCAAACCTCTTGGTTTTGTAAACCCACTTACATCCAATGATCTTCTGGCTATTTGGTTTAGGAACCAAATCCCAAGTTTGATTTTCCAATAATGCATCATATTCTTCCTGCATAGCTTTCTCCCATCTTTCCTTAACTTTTGCCTCTTCATATGTAGAAGGGTCTTCATCTGTTTTAATCATGTAGGCATAATCTTTGGTAGCTAGAAATGAAGTATCATAGCTATACCTTGTAGGTTGCCATTTGTTCCTTGTAGACCTCCTAAGTTCTCCACTTCTTGAGGTTTCTGGTTCTTCATGTTCAGGATCAAATCTTGGTGTATCTTCCACTTCAACCTGCACTTCATTATTCTCTTGCTCATCAAATATCTGAACCTTTGATTTACCTTTCCTTTGGCTCACTTCTTCCTCATCACTTGTATTGATATTGATTGTACCTGCATACCAAGTACTTTGCTCATCAAATGTAACATCTTTAGAAACCATGAATTGTTTTGTAGATGGACTCCACAATCTATAACCCATCTGCTTATCATCATAACCAATGAAAACATATTTTTCAGCTTTAGGCTCCAACTTGTGCCTTAATTGTGATGGCACATATGCATATGCCACACATCCAAAAACTCTGCAATGATCCAAGGTAGGTCTCTTACCCCACCAAGCCTCATATGGTGTCATACCCTGCAAGGCTTTACATGGTAACCTATTGACCAAATAAGTAGCTGTATTCACAGCCTCAGCCCACAAATAATTAGGGCAATTTTTCTCCTTCATCATGGATCTTGCAAATTCAACAAGTGTTCTATTTCTCCTTTCTGCTACACCATTTTGTTGAGGAGATTACCTGCAAGTAACTTCCCTTTTTATACCTTCATTCCACAAATAATCACTGAACTCATTAGAGAAATACTCTCCCCCTCCATCTGACCTTAATCTTTTCAATTTGTGTCCTGTAATTCTTTCTGCATATGCATGATCGTGTTTAAATGTATTAAACACCTCTGACTTATCTTTGATCACATAAATAGTGATCCATCTAGTAGCATCATCCACATAAATCACATAATACCTTGACCCATTTATACTGAAATCCTTTGATGGTCCCCACACATCTGTGTGTACCAACTCAAGCTTCTCTGAGTACATAAAACCATGCTTGGAGTAGGAAGACTTATGAGCCTTACCTAATTGACATGCCTCACATCTGTATGTCATATGTTGACCTGCAACATTAGGCAAACCAAGCACTGAACCATTATTAATCATGTCTTTAATACCTCTTTCATTGAAATGTCCAAGCCTCTTGTGCCAAAGATCTAACTCAGAGATCTTATGTCCTCCATATGTGAACATAGCATGACCAATATTGCCTTGAATCTTCAATGTAAATAGTCTTCCTTCTTTCTTCCCTGAAACAATCTGTTTATACCCTTGACTAGGGTCTTCCACATATACTCCATCATTAGTGAATCTTACTTCATAACCTTTTTCCACAATTTGTCCTACACTTATCAAATTCTTAGGAATTGTAGGAACATACAAGACCTTACTCAATAAGGTGCTACCATCCTTGGCCTTCACTGATCCAATTGACTTCACATTGTGCTTTGTGTTGTCACCTGTTTGAACAACATGATTAAACACCTTATTCTCCAAATCAGTCATCAAAGATATGTTACCACTCAAGTGGTTGCTACACCCTGAGTCAATGTAGAAGACTCTTTGATCTTCACTCTGCCTTTCACAAGTTGCATTCATTATCAATGTTGAATCTTCCTTTTGATCTGAAGCATAATTGTAGTAGGTGTTGTTGTATTGTTGACTTTGGAATCCTCTACCTGCATTTCTTCCAAAGTAACTCCTACCACCTCTTCCTCTGAAATTACCTCTTTGATTTCTGCCACCTCTTCCTCTTGCATTATAGTTTTGACTGTATCCATTATTATTCTGAGTATTATGCCAACAATCATTAGCCAAGTGATTTGTCTTACCACAAATCCAGCAAGCTTTGCCTCCATCTTTGTTATTCCTGCCTCTTCCTCTTCCTTTGCTACCTCCTCTTCCTCTTAGGAAGTTGGCTTGACTAGTTGTTCCTTCATCTTCACCTGCTTGTTGCTTTCCTTTGCTATTCTTTTTCTTGTCCTTTGAGTACATTGCATGACCTGCACTCTTGTCACTGTCTCCTTTAACATCCTGCTCAAATGTTAGCATATGACCTAGCAATTGATTTAAATCAGGAGTGAAATGATCAAGTGATAATTCTGTAGACAAAATGAATGGCTTCCATTTGTCATCACCTCTTAAACCTGTAAGGATTTGCCTTACCAATTTATCCTCCTCAATGTCTTCATCAACAGCTCCTAATGCATCTGCAATATCTTTCATCCTTGTTACATAGTCTGAAATGGATTGAGAAGCCTTCTTCTTGAAGGTTGTAAACTCTGCCCATAAGGATGCCTTCCTTGAATTTGTAGTATTCTGGAAATGCTCCTCCAAAGCATTCCAAATATCAGTTGCACTTTCAAGACCTCGAATATGAGGCAACAAGTAATCATTGACTGCCATATATATAATGCTCCTAGCTTGAGCATCTTTCTTCATCCAATTTTTCAAATCTGCTATCTCTTCCCTAGTTGGAACACTAGGATCTCTGAAACTTGGCTTCTCCTCTTCACCTGTGATGTAGGCCATTAATTCTTTGCTCATAAGATGAGCTTCCATCCTCATTGACCATGCAGGATAGTTTTCCCTATCCAATTTCTCTATCTGAAGAGAATCTCCCATCTTGTGTCCTCCTGTGTATTGAAAACTTCAACCTTTATGAACAATATATGTACCTTTACTTCAAATTAGACTCCTTTTGTCCTTCTTGATGTCGTATGGTCTGCTCCTCAAGCTTTGCCTTCACACTTTCACCTTCTAGCTCTTCAATTGTTGAAATTCTTGAATCTGCAGCAGTCGGGATCCTCCTTTCCTTGATTTTGATGTCTCCTGCTCTGATACCACTGATGGAGAGTGTTAATCTCCAAAAGAAAAACCTACTCTTGTGATTAGAGCACCTCTATACCAAGAGTAAGTCAAAACCTTTACCAAATTAGAGGTCCAATCTCCAAATTATCAAAACCTTGAAAATTCTGTGAAGAAGATGAAACACAGAAAGTCTGCTACACAATTTCTTCTCATTGACTTATCAAATCTTTAAAGTTTTCTATGAAATTTTGTATGGAGTGTCGCCTAGAGATTGTGCATCTCCTCCAAGTTAAATTTCTTCAAAAGGTTTAGTATAACTTGAGAAATCAACTTCACAAGTTACCTATGTCAAAATCAGTACTTCTGAGAAGTCGATTTGACACCCCTAACTTCTTAACTTTAGTTCTCTGAGTATGAAACCCGTTTAAGCAAATGCTTCTAGCCACGAGTAGCTTACCTTCCAACTTAAAGATTAAGTGCTTGCTTGCACAAAACTTTAAACTGTGGAGTGAGAACAGACCAAAAGATTAAGATCAAAATTTGCGCCTGTTTCTGAGAACTGTGAACACTCAACACATATGAATGTTCCTACACACAATTCTCCTAGCCTGTTTACAATTAGACTCTGAAACTCTGATCAAAGACTCATCAACTATCAACTTAGATATCCTCAAAAGGATTTCACAAATGACTTACCACAGAAGGAACTGACACGGAAAAATCGGGCGCAATATTTCTTCCATTTACTCAGAAAGTTACAGTTGAGTGATGAGAGGAAACTCAACTAACTTTTCACATGTCTAATGACATCTCTCTTCCTCATTCTTGACTTCTATCTACTCATACATAAACTCTCATATCACGCCTCGACATTTTCAAGGTATTTATAGATAAATTTGTACAAGTCTATGACTAATCAAAGATCTAAGTGAACTATGTACATATGTGTACATTCCTCACATACTCTGAATGTATCTTCCTTCCAAGCTTCAAGAAATGATCTCATTCTTCATCTTTTAGTCTTCAAACATTCAATTGGTGATTGATCTGCACCAACAAAGACTTCATCTAGGAATGTAATAGGCTCAAGATGGGTCTATAAACTCAAGAAGAATTCTGATGGTTCAATTAACAGGTATAAGGCAAGGCTTCTAGCAAAAGGCTTTGCACAAACTCAGGGAATTGATTATGAGGAGACCTTCTCTCCTGTGGCAAAGATGCCTACTATTAGGGTTTTGCTTAGTATTGCCTCTTCCAAGAATTGGAAGATACTTCAACTAGATGTAAAGAATGCATTCTTGAATGGTTGGATAACAGAAGAGGTATATATGGCACAACCACCTGGTTTTGAGAACCAAGTTTATCCTAATTATGTGTGTAAACTTAACAAAGCATTGTATGGTCTCAAGCAAGCTCCAAGAGCTTGGAATTTCAGGCTTGTTTCATTCTTGCAGGACAAAGGCTTTCAACCAAGCAAGGCAGATCCTTCACTCTTTATTAAAAAGAGTAATTCCGAGGTCATCTACCTATGTGTATACGTAGATGATATTATATTGACAGGAAATGATGCAGATGGTATGAAGAAGATCAAAGATCAGATGAGAGAAGAGTTCAAGATAAGTGATTTGGGTTCACTTACCTACTTCCTAGGTTTGGAAGTTGTCTACAAAGATCATGGTTTGTTTGTCACTCAAAGAAAGTACATTAAGGACATGTTGGCAAAATTCAAGATGCAAGATTGTAAGATTGCAGGTACTCCAATGGAGGTCAATCACAAATTGAGCTCACATGAAGGTGAACTCATAGAGGACATCACATCATATCAAAGTCTAGTGGGTAGTCTCAACTATGCCACATTGACAAGAGTAGATATATGTTACAGTGTTAGTGTGCTAAGTCAATTTATGCACACTCCAAGGAAACCACATATGGATGCTGCCAAAAGGATTCTGAAGTATCTCAAAGGAACCATAAATGAAGGACTTTATTATCCTTATGTATTTGATTTAGGTTTGAAGCTATTTTCTGATGCAGATTGGGCTGGCTCCAACGAAGATAGAAGGAGCACTTCAGGTTATCTTACCTTTGCAGGTTCAAAGCTTATTTCATGGTCATCCAAGAAGCAACCCACAGTTGCTCTCTCTTCTACTGAAGCTGAATATAGAGCTCTTGCCATAGCTACACAAGAAGCTATGTGGATGAAGACATTATTCAAAGATCTTGGATTGGAGTTTGGAACTCCAACTATTTATGGTGACAATATGAGTTCTATTCATTTGGCAGCTAATCCTATTTTTCATGCAAGGACTAAACATATTGAAGTTCATTATCACTATGTACGAGAGAAGGTTCTAAGCAAAGAGATTCAAATATCATATGTGTCCACTCATCAACAATGTGCAGATATTCTAACCAAAGCATTGGATGGTACAAAGCTTTGCAAATTCAAGGCTATGATTGGTTTGCAGGTAATCTTGGAAGATTGAAGACCTCAAGCATACTTGGCTTGAGGGGGAGCTGTTGGAGCAAGTATATGACAAGCCTAAGTATTGGCTTGAGTCTCACAAAGTCTTAGAAGAAGCCTTAAAAAGAAGACTATGTAAAGTTCACTTGTGAACTACCTCTTGTAACTTTTGAAGAGTTTACTTAATGTAAAAGTGAAAGAATCTTAAGTGGTTGAGTCCACTTGATCAAGAATGGAAAGAGGAGCCATGAATTCGTGATTTGTGGTAGGTAGAGAATCAAATCAATCATTGATTGATTCGAGAGTGATTGAGGGAAGTTAGCCTCCCAAACTCAACTATAAATAGATGGCAGTTTTAGTCGTGGTTAGAGAGACCTATGTGAAGACCTCCAAGAGCTGAGCTTTATGCCATATCAAGGTGTGATTACAAGGCACACATATGTATCAGTACGTCATTGTATTGTACAAGCAATATACTTTCATTTTCATGATTATTCGAGTTCATCTTTCCATGTTCTTGTGAAGTGTACTACTCACTGCCATTACTCTCAGTTTTTCTCAGTTAGCTTGCAGAGATGTTTTCTCTGAGCTTGGTGCATCATTTTCAGTGACTTAACTTGGTAAAGTTAGCTCTACAAGCATACTATATGCTCACAAATTTTCATGTCATTTGGATGTTGCAATCTTAAGTTATGTTTAGTTGAAGTCAATAGTGTCTGTGCATTTTCACTTCTCTATCAGGTACCCGACTTTTTCACTCATCTTGTCAGAGGTGTTTCTCAGTGGTTACTTATTCAAATTCAGTGACTTAATACTTGTTGGATTCAGCTTACTGTCTAATATAAGCATACAAATTTGCGTAATCATTAGATTCCTACATTTTGAGTTATGTTGATTTTTCTGCTCACTGGTCTCAAACTGTAGCAGCCCGTAAAAATCGGGATGATGTCATCAGTTGTTAAAACTCATTCTCAGTGTGTGGTTCATTATTTTTGATGAGATTACTCTTGAAAGTTAGCTCTTTAAGTTACCTAGACTTCCCCAAGAGGAATTAAGCTAATTGCTGCTGTGCTCAGAGAATTATGTAAAACACTCGACAGGTGTATGAACCAAGAATAGCAAGTTTTCACCTCTGAGCTAACTCCAACTTATCTGTTTTGATCTATCTTTTTGAGAGTGATCTTCCAAGGTACATGGGGTTTCTAATACATCCATTGGCAAGCTAAAAGGGCCCACCATATACTTCTGAAGTTCATTTGGTTGGTGTAGATCAAGGATTTTGCAACACCTCTTCATCTTCAAGCACATACCTATCCATCTCTTCACATCTAATACCAAATCTAAGACTCTTTTCATGAAAAAGACTCAAAAAGTGACGTGTGTGCTACTCTCTGGCATTCTATTTATCCTCTTGATCCAAGATTAGAAAGCTTCTAGAGTGCTCTAGTGTGATGTGTGGCCATCATGCACACTCACCCTACTTTCTAAGGTGTAATCTTAGGATACCCCTCGAGCTAAGAACCATTGCAACACATGCTCTTGTTCCAACACACATTGATAAATGATCCGACTTGGATCTATGTCTAACACTTTCACCTACGCATACACTCATAGCGCATAGGATTAGTGTACCCACAGATACCCAAATGAACAAAAACACAGACACACAAGGTTAGGAGCACTCACATGAATATAGACACATTTCCACACAAACACATAACACACATAGATACATGCACCCATAGAAATGCATTTAGGTGTACATACCCATCACTTGCACATGCACATATATATACCATCAAGTACATGCACACATACACACATAACATTTGTTATTTTTGACATCATTTGTTTCCCTCTAGGTGCAAAAAATCAATCATTAGATAAGTTGAGAGAGACGACCAATTTCAATTTCGAGAGCACCAAAATAATGCAAGAAGAAAATTTATTTTGGCTTCCAGGATAGGGTGTTGAAATCCACTCGACAACGTGCTACACTAACACTTCTTTCACTGATATTATTTCATTAAAGGGAAAGCATAGAGTTTTACCCTTTGAAGAGTCCAAGTATATGTTGCCAGTTTTGAAGAGTCCAACCAAGTATATGTTGCCTTTGAAGAGTCCAAGTATATGTTGCCAGTTTTGTATTTCTATGTCTTCCTTGGTTTTGTTAATATTGCATAGATTTTTACCCTTTGAAGAGTCCAAGTATATGTTGTCAGTTCTGTATTTCTATGTCTTCCTTAGTTTTGTTCATATTCAATCTACTATTAATACACTCGTGATCTTGTCCATCCATAATTGTCTCACAATATGTGTGTCTCAATGGAGGAAATGGTAGTTCATGGCCTACAAGAAGAGGTGGTTGTGCCAATGGAACTCGATAAATTGTAGGACACTTCCATTGCATAAATATCCATTCTACATCTTGCCTTGTTATCCATAGAAAAAGTCACGGTGTTGTTTACAATTCACATAGAAGAAATTTGTAGAGTATTATGAGCGTGTCACAATTCAAAACACATGATTGAGTGTGCCATACTAAATCTCAAATAAGTCTAGCCAATCCAAGATACATGTCATAGTTTAAGCACAATAACATGGTCTTATACACACAAAAATAAGACATGTCTGTATGGAGGCGATTGTAAGAGATACTTGGTTGTAAGCATACAGAAATATGTTCCAAATTTCTATAGCTTATGCTTCAATATCACTTTCTTGTGATAGCTTAAGAATATCATATGCAAGCGGTCTTATGTAGACGGAAATTTTGGGTAATGATTGTCATATTGTTTTAGTTTTAAAGAAAATTTTGATGATTGAGATCCACACTTCTACAAGGTTGATTTAACTGAAAGTACATTTGAAGGTGCGTATATTAGCCATGCGATGTCTTGTATGTCACAAAGCAAGGGTTAGACAAGATATTAGACAAGATAAGATGTGCTCAAAAGTGACACACAAAAAGATTGCCTAAAGGTGATAACCTGTATCTGGGTTTACCTTGACCTAGGAACGGGTAGATATGCAACCACAGGGAGGGCTCGATACCCTGCCAAAGGGCCCAATACGTTGGCCCAACTCACACATATATCATTTCACATTGATCTCACTCACAAAAGGTATCATTTAAGACTCTCTTCAAATATAATCAACATTTTTCTTTACTCCCCTTCAATATTCTTGGATTAATAATTTATTTCTATGCTCTCACTCAAATACTATATTATATTTTTAGGTTCAAGACAAGATACTATATTTTGTTACCACACTCCGGAGGAAAAAATATATTATGGGTCTTGCACATGCGACCAAGTATAGTATTTTGTGTGGCATATCCCATAAGAAAACGATATTGTTTTTCATGCTTTGGATCTTTACATCTTCCAAAAAAGGGGGGAATGTAACATTGGTCCTCTTTTCATTAGACAAGCGACTAATTTTTTTGTTCTATTTTTTGGGGGCCTAAAAAGTCCACACTACATCTCTAAAATTCCTAATGCCACGAGTATGCAATTTTTTGAGAAAAATTGAGCCTTTAAGGTAGGCATTCATTTCTTAAGTATTCACCCATACTACCCATTCTAGGATTCGAAACCTGGATTTTCCTATTAATCCTTGATTGTGTTTTGATTTCATTTTATTTCTTGAATTTCAAATGTATTTTTATGTTTATTGTGCACAATAATCTTCAAACCTACCTCACTTCTAAGATTTGTTGGAGATGGCCCAAAAGGTTTGATGGAATACTACAAATCAGTTTTAACACCCTATATACATGAGAGATCAATACTCTAGGCTTATGATACCACCCAACATTGTTGATTGGGAGACCTCTAAAATTTTCAAAAAGCCAAGACCAAGGACCAAGAAAAGAGAAGTAAAAGTATACTAAGACAAGTTAAACAAGCCAAAAAGAAGGAAAAATGTGTCAGAGCTTGTGAAAAGGAAATAAAAGCTACAAAACATTGAGGATCTTAAGGTTCGTTCATGGGGACTAAAAAATATATGAGAGCAATAAGTTCAACATTTGTTTTCCGTAGTATCCATATAGCCACTTGCTTCCATGTTTGTATATAACCTCTTGTCCTTATGTATTATCTTTGTTGTCAATGTCAAGTGGAAATTTTTCCTTGACAAGGAGAGTATCAATCCAAATGCCAAACCAACAAAGCAGATGGAACCTCTTGTTAGTTCAATGTTTGTAGAGGAACAAATCTAGGTGAAACAAATTTAAGGTTTTGAAATGAAAGTGGTGGATTAATTTAAGTCCTATATGCTTGAATTGGTCGTGTCTTGCCTCTCCTCCAAACAAATATACAATGTGTACTTAAAAACATAAATCAATAAGAAGATATTCTAAAAACTCAAGGACAACTTGTAAACACCTAAAAATTGTTTTCGATGGACCCTTCACAACACAAATAGATGAATTAAATAGAAGCTAGACATAGTTCAATCAAAAAACAACCATTAAAAATATAATATCTTTAGGATCAAGGTAGTGTTTCATGATTCTTAAAATACAATGCTTCAAAGGGTTCTATTTGTACTATATATATATATATATATATATATAGAGAGAGAGAGAGAGAGAGAGAGAGAGACAGAGAGAGAGAGACTTCTAGAATCTCTTCTATCATATGTTGAATATACCTGGGCTAGCTAGCTAGTTCTAATCATACAAAGATAAAACTGTACATTTACTTTGGCTTCTCACACAATAGAAGCTTGTGCTTGCATTAGGAAAGCATTGATAATACGGTCTTCTCAATAGATGTAGCAATGTTTAATAAGCATTATCCTCCGACTTTGTCTATCCAATATATTCTATAAATTTCCGCCTAAATTTTGGGCTACTAACTCCATTATTTCAATCACTGATGAAGAAGACTTTGAAATCGTAATAGTACATTATTTTGATGCTTTGTAGAACTAAGTGAGTTGTAGACCTTGCACTAGGTTATCCTCTATGTCTCTACACATTTTTACAAATTTCTCTAGCTCTTTCACATAGACATATGATCTAAGATTTCCATAAAGGACTCTATATAGGAAAGGGGAAACTTGCTTATCCTAAGTGGGTAACCCTTGTGTTTGAAATTTCCCTATGTATTTCTTAAAGCTTCTCCATATGAGCCTCATTGACTCTTTAGGGTTTGTTGAAAGGTATGGACTAAGAAAATATAGAATCCGAAATACACAAGGATGTCGAGTAGAAAAAACAATACACTGTATTGGGTAGTATTGCCTCTCGTGAACTCTATCGATGAGTCTCTAAATTTCATGTATTTATATATTTTCATTCCACCCAAAGATAGAAGTTACAATGAGGGTGGATGCTTTGAAAAGTGGGCATGCAAGTAAAAAGTTTCTTTGCAAATTGTAGGCATAAACTATATGCATAAATTATAGGTTCAAGTTCAAGAATGCAAGCAAAAATTGAAAACCAAAACAAAAATAGAAATAAAAAACAGAAAGAAAAAATAAAAATGATAACAAAAATGGGAGAGCAAGTAAGAACACGAATCTAAATTGAAAGTGGAAACAAATGCCAAAACAGGCAACATCAAAATGACTTTGTAGTGATGCACATGGGCTCTAAGACTATTATTTTACGACCTTGGAGTCTTGCATATAAAAAGTCAATACAAAATTTAAAACACAAAGGGATGCACAATAAGCAAAGTGGAACATAGTACTGGGTAAAATTTCCCCCGTGTACTCTATGAGATGAGTATCTAGAGTACATGTCTTAGATAGAAGTTACAATGAGGGTAGGTGCTTCAAAAACTGGGCGTGTGAGTAAAATATTTCTCATGTTTATGGTGAACCTTAGCTTTTATTTACAAAAGCCACGATCTATAGTGATCTTATCTTCAACCACTATATTATAACTTTTTAGAACACCCTTCTATGTTCATCTTTTATTTACAAAAAAATTGTGAAAAATATAATTTCTCTATTTATGTCCAAATGCATTTGGAAAAGAACAAACCCATCCATGCATGAAGAGCCTTCACCTACTAAGTCAAAGCACAAAGCACATTAAAATCCCAATAGAATAAACTCAATTAATACAACATTCCATAAGTGATAACAACAACCATGCCAAGATTAATAAAAACTGATTGAATGTAATGCTTTACTGGGACACATGTTAAGCATATATGCAAAACATATTGACTTTGAGTGACAAAATATGAGGGATTGCTTTTGATGATACATATTGCCATTTCCATGATATATCTAATTTCTTCTAATAAACACCATTAAATTATGGTTTATAAGCCATTGTACATTCAAGTTTTATCACACATAACTAAAAGTGCATTAGAATCAAAGGGCATGTGCCGCTTCCCTTGATCAAAATATAGAGTGCCCTTTTTGCATGTGGACATAATTTTAACTATGACCAACAACTATTCCAAGCACGTGAAGGATCTTGATTTTGACTTGAGTGGTTATAACGATCCATTTTGAGGAAATTCATCTACAAAATTCATGAAGGACAAGTAATTACATGTTGACCTTTGGATCGCACAAATGCACATACGTAGAGGATAGTACAAAAACAAGATCTCACAAAAGTACTCAATGAATAGAAAGAAACAAGAGACTTGACACCAAATTGGGCACAATCTCCCCCCACATACTTTGATGGAGGAGTATATCAGATCATGTGTATTTATAGGTATTTTGCATTATGTCCTAAATAGAAGATATATGACGATGGCACTTCAAAAAGCATGCATTTATGAAACTCTACATTATTTACAAAATCCTCGCCTTTCAAGCAATCTATTATCTTGACAAAAACGTCACTTTCTAAAGCGATCTATTATTTTTATAAAAAATAATTAAAATACTATCTTCTAAATATTCTTCTAAATATCCTCTAGAAATCTTCAAAAATATCTCAATAAGTCCACGTGCATTCACAGCCTCATGAATCTTCACATGCTTAATGAAAACACAAATCACATTAAAACCCTCAAGACATTAAAATGCATATAACATTCCATGATTCCATAAAGTATAACATGCCTCCCAATTGACAAGCAGCTGACATTAGTTGATAATAATAAAATAGACATGGATGGTCAGTCACATGTCCCATCACTAAACAATCATAAGCATGTTCCATGTAAAAGCACATGTGTGGAATTGGGAAACTCGAATTTAATGTGACTGTGAATGATATGCAAAAATCAAATGATCATAATATGGAGTTAGTGATGTTTTATGATATATGTTGAGATTCTTCAAGTTAGTGATTTTTATACTTAACTAAATATCGACGATATTGAAAACCTTTGGGTGTAGTAGTAACATGATAATCAAGTATTTTATGTTGAATTAAAATTTCAGCATCCTCTTTAAGTAATAGAGGATCATCTAAAAAAGGAGTTAGTGGTAAAGCTTCTTTAAAAGATTTAATAAACTAATATCAAAATAATTATGTATATTCCAATGAGAAGGTATGTTTAGTATAAAAGCATTCTCATTAAGTTTTTGAATAATATCAAAAGGTCCATCATAACATGGTGCAAGTTTAACTTTAGGATGATGTAAAATATTTTTCAAATGTCTTTTAATTATTCGTAGCCATACCAAATCATTTTCATTAAATTATTTAGCTACTCCTTTCTTAGTAACATTACACATGTAACATTACTTAATCTTTTTAATGTGCTGACGAACCTCATGAAGTGTAGAAATATGATCTTGCGCAAAAGAATTAGCAATAGGTATATCAATTTTAGTGATAGACATGGGAGTGGGAAGCTTTTTACCATACACAATTTCATACTGTGCATGTCTAGTAGTGGTATGTGTTGTGTTATTATATGCGAAGTGTAGGTAAGGAAGTTTCTTATTCCAATTACTTGGATTATCTAAAGAATAATAATGTAATAAATCCAAAATAGTAATATTTGTAGCATCACTTTGCCCATTACTTTCAAGATGAAATGTAGAACTAAAATCTATTTTGGAACCTAAATTTTGAAATAATGCAACCCAAAAGTGATTACAAAAACATACAACTCGATTTGAAAGAATATCTTTTAGAAAACCATGATATGGAAAAATACATTTGATAAGTAACTTAGCAGCTTGAGGTGCACAAAGAGTCTTTTTGCAAGGAATGTTGATATATTTAGGTAGTGATGTGTGCGAGCACACTAGGACCGTCGGGGCACTTTTTTCCCTCTTTAGGAGGTTTTTTTCCCCCGGCTTGTATATACGCCTATTGCCCTAATGGGCTACTTATATTTTTACATTCTCTAGTAATACATTCAGTATTGTGTGTTGTGCTCCAAGCTTCTTCTTCTTCCTTGTGCTGTTTGCGTGCTTCCGCAGACGTCTAACTCCAACAATTGGTATCAGAGCAGGTCGTCGCTTCATATAGGGCGCCGTCGACAGTCCTCCGTTTGCAGTCTCAAAACCGCACGAATTTTGGTGAGCATACTCATCGTGTTTTCGAGATCAAAACAGCTTTGCTATGTGGTGCCGAAATCGTGATCTGAGCTCGTTTTGGCCTTCGAACGCACTATCGCAATGCTTGTGTAGGCTTTTTCATCTTTTTATGCCAAAGGTATATACCAGTTTCTGTTCGTTACTATAGGCGTCTCAAAGTCTTCTACAGGTCTAGCAGAATTCGTCTGGGCAGTTCTATTCAAATTTTTTGAGATACAATCAATTTTTTGCATCAAGGTATTTTAGTCACCGGCCATGGCTGAAAGCATTGATGTATTCTGTATGTTGGCTGTTGAGGATAAGTTGGATGGTACCAACTACCCGTTATGGGCTTATATGATGCGACATGGGTTGGTTGCAAAAGGACTGTGGAACATTGCATAGGGTGTCGAAAAACGTCCTATCACACCTGCAACTTTTATAAGTGCACGTACTGAAGCTGATGCAAAAGGTGTCAAAGATGATGATATTCTGCATATTCTTGTTTGTGTTGCAGTTTTTGCTACATCTACTACAGAGCAGATTTGTTGGGATGGCAAAGATGCCCAAGCACATGCATTGATAGCTTTGTCTGTCAAACATGCCATTATTCCTCACATTCACTCTTGTAGAACAGCTAAGGGTGCTTGGGATACACTTACCACATTGTACTAAGCTAGGAATCAGGCTCGTGTTGCTTACCTCCGAAAATAGTTGGAGAGTGAGCACATGAATGAAGGTGATTCTATGGACAATTTCCTAACAAAGATCAAAGACTTGAAGGAACAATTGATTTCTACTGATGAGGTTATACTAGGTAGGTCACTTATGTAGACCGTTCTGAATGGTCTTCCTGATTCATATCAGAGTTTTGCTTCTACTCTTTGGTTGATGAGGAAAGGCAATCCAAATGCCTTATCATTTGAGGAGTTAGTCTCTGTTCTCTTGCAGGAAGATTAGTCTAGGCAAAATAGGTCCATTATGCGAGTTGCAGATCAAAGCTTTCCTGGCTAGTCAGAAGGGCAAAGGCAAATGGGGCTCTTCAAATTAGTAAGCAGAAATCTGCTAATTCTGCATATTTGAAGAAGGAAGATAAAGATGAGAAGAAATCAGAAAAGCAAAAACTGTTTTGTAAGTACTGTAAAGGGAATTATCATATCATAAAGAACTGTCCAAAACTGGTTGCTAAAGAGGCAAAGAAGAAAGAGGCTGGAATGGTTGTTGCAGAGGCCTCTACACCAAAAACAGAGTGTGCTAATCTTGTGTAGGAAGAAGAATGGGCATTTACTACTGTCTGCAGTTTTGACCCATCTTCTCATGAGAAGTGAATGTCTGTAGTAGACTCAGATGTTTGGTATTTTGACAGTGGGGCGACCAAACATATTACCTCGCAGTGCAGTTTCTTCTCTTCACTCGAGCGTGCCCCTACAGGGAATACTGTTACATGCACCAACAAATCCTCTTATCTTGTTATGGGAGTTGGTAAGATCATTTTGACTACTACTGATGGTAGTTCTTTCACTTTGTCAGATGCTTTATTTGTGCCAGCGATCAAGAAGAAGCTGTTATCAGTTTTTGCATTAGCCAAGATTGGTTTGGTTGTGAAATTTGTTGATGACAGGTGTATAGTTCATGATCTGTCAAATCGCAATGTGATTATTGCTTCTAGCATTATATGTCGTAGGCTTTATAAGCTCATAGACTATGAAAGATCTGTAAATGATTTGGCATGTGCAGTAACTGATTCTCAGGCTGTGTTAGATGCAAAGCTTTGGCATGCATGCTTTGGGCCATCTCAATTTTGCTAGTTTGCTACGCCTGCAGAAATCTGAAATGGTGTCCTCTTTGTCCAAACTTGAGGCACCAGGAAAACATGTTTGTGAAGGCTGTATTTTGGGCAAAATGCAGCGTTCATCCTTTCCAAAAGATGGTTCAGTTCGGGCTACTCAGAAATTGAAGCTTGTACATAGTGATGTTTGTGGTCCTATGCAGACACCTTCTTTTGGGAATTATCTTTACTCCGTGACTTTCATCGATGATTTTTCCAGGCATGCATGGGTATATCCATTGAAGGCAAAGTGTGAAGTGTTCATGTGCTTCAAACAGTTTTTGGTTTTCGCTGAAAATCTGTCAGCATGTAAAATGGGCACCCTCCATTCTGATCGAGCGGGGGAATATATGTCTTCTGATTTTAATGCATTTCTGGTTGAACGTGGGATAAAACACCAGTGCATAGTGTCATATACACCTCAATAGAATGGAGTTGCTTAACGAAAGAACAGCTCACTCATGGAGATGGCGAGGTGTATGGTCAAGAGTCAAGCTTTACCACATAGTTTATGGCTTGAGGCTATCATGTGTGCAACATATGTACTGAACAAGTGTCCCACTAAAGCACTGCAGTCTATCACTCCATATGAGGCTTGGAATGACCGCAAGCCATCTGTTGCTCATCTACGTGTTTTTGGTTGTTTGGCATATGCATTAGTGCCTGAACAACATCGTAGAAAGTCAGATGATAAAGTAGTAAAAATGTATTTTTGTTGGATACAATTCTGAAAGTAAATTCTATCGTCTGTATCATCCACAGACTAAACGCATTCTGGTTAGCCGTGATGTTATTTTTGTGGAAGATGGTATTTAGCCATTGCTTTCATGTACTAAGGAGACATCTGTTAGCTCCAAAGACATGTATGATACTTTGCTGCCTCTTTTTACAGGTGGACAGTCTAGTGCTGGTACCAATGAGGCAACTTCTCAGCCTTTGCAGGTTTCATGTGATGATGCAGATCATTCCATTTCTGATGTCGATTTATATGATGCACTAGTTGATGAGAGAGCTGATATTGAGCAGACAAAAACTATGCCAAAATGGCTAGTGCAGACTTTGCGTGACAACAAATTAGATGCACCTCTGTCATATCGTACTCGTTCAGGCTCTCATAGTGCCTCTTTTGCATCAGATTGCTATGTTATGGCTGCATCTAGTCTCTATGATGAGAATGAGCCTGTTTTGTTTGATGAAGCACAAAATTCATAAAATTGGATGGCTGCTATGCAATCTGAATATGATGTAATAATGAAGAATGGTACTTGGTCTTTATGTGACTTGCCTCCTAGCAAGAACGCCATTGGCACTAAGTGGGTATACAAGCTGAAGTGTAAACCTGATGGTATAGTTGACAGGTATAAGGCTAGGTTTGTTGCAAAGGGTTATGCGCAGGAAAGAGGCATTGATTTTGATGAGACCTTTGCACCTACATGCCATATGACTACTGTTCGGAGCATTTGTGCACTTGCAGCCCATCATTGTTGGAATGTACATCAGTTGGACACTAAAACTGCATTTTTGAATGGTGACTTGCATGAAGAAGTGTATGTTTTTCAGCCCCGTGGTTTTGTGTAGAAAGGGCATGAAAACTAGGTGTGCAGGTTAAAGAAGGCATTATATGGTTTAAAGCAAGCACCACATGCTTGGTATAAGAAGATACATGCCTATTTGATTGCACATGGTTTTGAGAACAGTCCAATTGAAAGCACCTTATATGTTAAGCGTGCTAATGATGTGCTTATGATCATTGTTGTCTATGTTGATGACATGCTGCTCGCTGGTCCTATTGAGAAGCATATTGCTGATTTTAAGGCTGATTTTCATGCCTCATTTGAGATGTCTGATTTGGGGCATTTGCATCACTATTTGGGCATTCAGTTTATGCAAGTTGATGGTGGAATGGCTTTGTGTCAAACGAAATATATTGACACATTATTGCAGCGTTTTGGCCTTAAAGACTATAAGCCTATCGCCACTTCTATGGAGACAGGTTTACGTTTGAGTCTTCATGATGCTGAAGATGCATTCGATGTTGTTCTCTATCAACAAGTTGTTGGATGCTTGATTTACTTATGCATTACTCGGCCATATATTCAGTTTGCTGTCTCACAGATGAGCAGGTTTATGCATTGCCCAGGAGTCAAGCATTGGCAATCAGTTAAGCGCATCTTTTGCTATTTGAGTGGTACTCGGCTACTTGGGTTGTTTTATCCCAAGAGGGGATCACTACCACCAAATTTGCATGCTTTTTTTTACTCTGATTGGGCTGGTTGCTATGATACTCGTGTGTCCAAGAACAAAAGCTTGGTACTCAAGAAAAATGTTATTCATCATACGTGCAAATGTAATAAATGCATTGGTGAGTCCAAAAGGCATTACCATGAATTCAAAGTGATCAATTTGAGTTTTAAAGGTTATCTTATAAATGTCATTTTGTGTCATTCGCATCTGATGATACCCAAATTTAAGATCAATTTTTCTAAAGACATGTGCTCCATAAAGCTTATTTAGGAAATCATCTATCCTAGGAATAGGATATCTATTTTTAATTATGATCTTATTGAGTGATCTATAGTCAATACACATCCTATAAGTATTCTTCTTCTCTACTAAAATAACAGGTGCTCCAAAAGGAGAAGAACTAGGTCTTGTAAGGCCTTTGTGGAGTAGATCCTTAACTTGATTAGCTATTTCTTGTTGATTTAAAGGTCCATTCCTATAAGGTGCTTTATGGGGAGGAAAAATACCAGGAATTAATTCTATACTATGGTCAAGAGACTCCCTAAACAGTGATAGTGTAGAAGGAAAATCAGCCATAAAACAATCCTTATAAGAATCCATAAATGATTTATGTGCATTAGGAAGTGTATGTGTGTAATCAACTATGTTATTGCCAAAGACAATACATGAGTTGTAGCCTTTCCTAAATGCACGTTTTACTTGAGTATGACTAATTAATGGAAATGGTTGAAAGTCATGAATTGCAAACAAAGAAATATCTTGATTGTTAAACTTAAAACTAATTGTGTGTATGATAATAAATGCATGGATTATAATGATGACAAAATTGCATACCAAGTACAACCTCATAGGAGTGGAAAGGAGAAATTAAGAATGTGCATTCATTTATGTATGAACCTATACCTATGTATGCACTTCACTTATAACATTATATCTATTTCCTTGAAATGAAGCCTTAACTTTATACATAGAGGAAAGTGGGTTTAATTTGAGATCTTGCACTAGTGTATGAGAAATAAAATAATGTGAAGTACCATTTGTAAAATATTAACAATTTTACCATTCATAGTAATTGCATGCAAAGTAAAGAATGAATAGAAATTTTGTTACCCAAGGTACTTAGATCCTTTTCCAATGGTTCTTTAGTCCAATCAGGTTGAGTGTCTTCATGAACTGCCTCCATTTTGTGTACTTGAGCTCCGACAGGCTTCATGTCCTTAGTTGGAAACCTCCATTTAGCTATAGGGCTTTGGTAGCAAATGCACATAGGGCATTAGTAGCCCTTTTCAATTACATAGCTATGTTGAAGTTGAAGGATTCATGAAGAATATAATTTTGAATTGGGCATGTAACACGCAAATGCACATAGGGCTTTAGTAGCCCTTTGCAATTACATAGCTATGTTGAAGTTGAAGGATTCATGAAGGTGCTAACAATCATTCTTAGGGCTCTCTCCCTTTCTAATAACTCCTCCAAGATTGATATATTGATCTTTATTTCTATGAATATAAGAAGCGAAATGAAAAAATATAAAGGTCCCATTATGTGATGGCAGCTTATTGACGATGGTCTTAAGAGAGAGTCTTTCATGGCTACAATGTATTTTTTAACATTGTATGCTCTCAACAACATGGGGAACTCTTTTCTTCAGGGGCAAGTGCTAGAATCTGCTTGCAATCCCATCCGTGTCCCTTTCAAGAATATTTGAATATAGTGTCTTTGTTGGAGTCCCATAGTAAGAAAAAGCCTAAGTGTAGGTAAGGTTTTACATGCTCTCATCATTTCCTCTAGATTTAAGTAAAATAATCTAATCGGAAATTGTTTTATTGTTGTGGAAGTTTACATGATGCATGCTCTATGTTTGATTTCCTAGATCCACCCAATGTCATCATATGCAAGAGAGAACTTGCTACTCCATACATGAAGACATCATGCCAGTTTAGTAGATGTACAAAATGTTCTTGACTACGAACAAACCCATCAAATTCGTTAACCAATATGGTTATATAGATGAATCTAGATCAGTCTTTGATAGAATGCCCTTTGGTACATTGTTTCATGAAATGCTATAATTTCCGTATATTTTGGTCCAACCAAACATTGCCATCATGGTCTATTCTATTTTTTGCATATGAGAATTGAAGGTGTTTTTTCTAAAAAATTATGTTTGGTTCTATTATCGATCATTAGCAGAAAAAATGAGCCCTCTTTGGACCTTTTAGATTAAGGGTTGATCAGTGATCCATCAATGAGGAGAGAGTAGTGGAATCAATCTAGTTTCTTAGTCTACTAGACTAGGACTAGGATTCCCTTGGTTTTTCGTAGTGAAAGGCTTCAAAACCGCCACAAACTCATGGGTTTTTGTTTTTGGAGAGAATGGTTTCGGATTTCAAATATTTGAAACTCGACCATTGGATGATCCAAAATATCTAAGGATTGATGTGATTTTTGAAAAATCAAGGTGGGATTGATCATATAACCTTGAATCAAACAAGGATCAAGGGCTCTTTTTGAATGCCCAAGACAAAATGCTCCTTTGAATCATATTCATTGGACTGCCATGTTGATCGAAGTGTGCTTGATGATCCATTGTGACCAAACATGCGTTTGATTGATTACGCTTGGATTGGCCCAAGATCTAAGGACTACAAACAAAGTCTTAGGATGTAGGGAACCTTTTCATATCATCCCTTGGATGTAGAGATCGCAACCATCTATATGAAAAATCCAACGGTTTATTTAATTTCAACCGAGCACTCACTTCAAGCATTTTTTTTCTATATTTTACTAGAGAAAAACACTAGTGGTATTTTACTAGAGAAAAACACTAGTGGTATTTTTTATCTCCTCATAGGGATCCTTACAAAGTACATCAAGGGTTCACTTTTTCCCCTTATGTGTGTCCTCACCCTTAAGATTCCTCCATGAACATATGGTGGGCATAGCCATTATTAATCTTTGCGACAATTTCGAACTCATTGAAGAAGATTTTAGTGCCTAGAAGGAAAGAAGGCATTAGATCTTTTATATTCAACCCTCTCACAAGGTCTGCAACATGATAAAATAACATGCACGTTTAAACTTAATGCATGCACTAGTATATCAACACTAGATGAAGGGAAGGAGATACACTCTGTTGTTGTGCAGGTCTAAAGAGAGTGTATTGCTTTGGATCCAATAAATCTTGTACCCTGTATTACCTTGTATTACATGGGTGAATATTTATTCTCAATTGAACTTCGAGAATTTAGGTGGATAAGGATTTATACCTATATGCCACGTCCATTACATTGAGGAATCACTTAAGAACTCAGTTTTCAAGATGCAAATGAGTAACTATACAAACCTTACTATGCATAAATATGTTCGTCTACCTCCTTTTGCACGTACTTTATTTCATTAAACTATATGTATATAAGTGTATCATGCGTTTGCAAGTGATCTCCTATGTTAGTTTTTGTGAATGTGGGTGTCAATGTAGTTGTATGTGATTTTTTTGTATATGTGTGTATGTTTGTTTATTAATGCGTTTCTCATTGTAAGTGGTTGGTTTCAAGACCACTCACTACTCATAGATCATAGGATTTAGGCCTTTTATATATTTATAGTCCCATGCAAATACATCAATGAACTTAGTTAATAATGCGATGAAATCCATTTTGAAAGATTCTTACAACTCTTCTTTAATCTTAATAGGTCATGGGTTTACATCACCTCCTAAGATGCAAGTGATAAGTTGATCTTTGGAATATAAGTTGTTGATATATTTAGGAAGTGATGTGTGTGAACACTCTAGGACCGTCGGGGCACTTTTTTCCCTCTTTAGGAGGTTTTTCTCCCCCGGCTTGTATATACGCCTATTGCCCTAATGGGCTACTAATCTTTGTACATTCTCTAGTAATACATTCAGTCTTGTGTGTTGTGCTCCAAGCTTCTTCTTCTTCCTTGTGCTGTTCGCGTGCTTCCGCAGACCTCTATCTCCAACAATTGGTATCAGAGCAGGTCGTCACTTCTTCTAGGACGCCGTCGACACTCCTCTGTTTGCAGTCTCACATTCGCACAAAATTTGGTGAGCATACTCAGGGTGTTTCTGAGATCAAAACAGCTTCGTTCTGTGGTGCCGAAATCGCGATTTGAGCTCATTTCGGCCTCCGAACGCACTATCGCAGCGCTTGTGTAGGCTATTTCATCCTTTTGTGCCAAAGGTATATACCAGTTTCTGTTCGCCAGTTTAAGCGTCTCGAAGTCTGCTACAGGTCTAGCAGAACTCGTCTGGGCAGTTCTGTTCAACTTTTTGAGATACAGTCAATTTTCTACATCAAGGTATTTTAGTCACCGGCCATGGCTGAAAGCAGTGATGTATTCCGTATGTTGGCTGTTGAGGATAAGTTGGATGGTACCAACTACCCATTATGGGCTTATATGATGCGACATGTACTCGTTGCAAAAGGATTGTGGAACATTGTGCAGGGTGTTGAAAGACGTCTTGTTACACCTGTAACGACAGGTACTGCGAATACAGGTGTTGGAACTGATGAAGATGGTGTCGAAGATGATATTTCGCAGATTCCTGTTCGTGCTACTGTTTCTGTTGCACCTACTGCAGAGTAGATTCGTTGGGATGGCAGAGATGCCCAGGCACATGCATTGATAGCCTTGTCTGTCAAACGTGCCATTATTCCTCACATTCGCTCTTGCAGAACAGCAAAGGATGCTTGGGATACACTTACCACTTTGTACCAGGCTAGGAATGAGGCTCGTGTTGCTTACCTCCGAAAATAGTTGGAGAGTGAGCACATGAATGAAGGTGATTCTATGGACAGTTTTCTTACAAAGATCAAAGACCTGAAGGAACAATTGATTTCTGCTGATGAGGTTATACCAGATAGCTCACTAGTGCAGACCGTTCTGAATGGTCTTCCTGATTCATATCAGAGTTTTGCCTCTACTCTTCGGTTAATGATGAAAGGCAATCGGAATGCCTTGTCATTTGAGGAATTAGTCTCTGTTCTATTGCAAGAAGATCAGTCCAGGCAGAACAGGTCCATTATGCGTGTTGCAGATCAAGCTTTCCTGGCTAGTCAGAAGGGCAAAGGAAAATGGAGCTCTTCTACTAGTAAGCAGAAATCTGCAAATGCTGCACAATCGGAGAACCAGGATAAAGATGAAAAGAAATTAGAAAAGCAGAAATTGTTCTGCAAGTACTGTAAAGGAAATGATCATATTATAAAGAACTGTCCAAAACTAGCTGCTAAAGAGGCAAAGAAGAAAGAGGCTGGAATGGCAGAGGCCTCTACACCAAAAACAGAGTCTGCAAATCTTGTGGAGGAAGAAGAATGGGCGTTTACTACTGTCTGCAGTTTTGACCCATCTTCTCATGATCAGTGCATGTCTGCAGTAGACTCAGATGTTTGGTACTTTGACAGTGGGGCGACCAAACATATTACCTCGCAGCGCAGTTTCTTCTCTTCACTCGAGCCTGCCCCTACAGGGAATACTGTCACATGCGCCAATAACTCCTCTTATCCTGTTATGGGAGTTGGTAAGATCATTCTGACTACTGCTGATGGTAGTTCTTTCACTTTGTCAGATGCTTTATTTCTGCCAGGGATCAAAAAGAACCTGTTATCAGTTTCTGCATTAGCCAAGATTGGCTTGGTTGTGAAATTCGTTGATGACAGGTGTACAGTCCATGATCTCTCAAATGGCGATGTGATTATTGCTTCTGGCATTTTATGTCGTGGGCTGTATAAGCTCATAGACTATGAAAGATCTGTGAATGATTCGGCATGTGCAGTTCATGATTCTCAGGCTATGTCAGATGCAAAGCTTTGGCATGCACGATTTGGTCATCTGAATTTTGCTAGTTTGTTACGCCTGCAGAAATCTGAAATGGTGTCCTCTTTGCCCAAACTTGAGGCACCTGGAAAACATGTTTGTGAAGGCTGTATTTTGGGCAAAATGCAGCGTTCTTCCTTTCCAAAAGATGGTTCAGTTCGGGCTACGCAGAAATTGCAGCTTGTACATAGTGATGTCTGTGGTCCTATGCAGACACCCTCTTTTGGAAATTACCTTTACTTCGTGACTTTCATTGATGATTTTTCCAGGCATGCATGGGTATATCCACTCAAAGAAAAGTCCGAAGTGTTCATATGCTTCAAACAGTTTTTAGTTTTGGCTGAAAATCTGTCAGCATGTAAAATGGGCACCCTCCGTTCTGATCGAGGGGGGGAATATATGTCTTCAGATTTTAATGCATTTCTGGCTAAACGTGGGATAAAACACCAGTGTAGAGTGCCGTATAAACCTCAACAGAATGGAGTTGCTGAACGAAAGAACAGGTCACTCATGGAGATGGCGAGTTGCATGGTCAAAAGTCATGCTTTACCACATAGTTTCTGGCTTGAGGCTGTCATGTGTGCAGCATATGTACTGAACAGGTGTCCCACTAAAGCGTTGCAGTCTATCACTCCATATGAGGCTTGGCATGACCGCAAGCCATCTGTTGCTCATCTGCGTGTTTTTGGTTGTTTGGCATATGCATTAGTGCCTGAACAACATCGCAGAAAATTGGATGATAAGGCAGTAAAATGTATTTTTGTTGGGTACAGTTCTGAAAGTAAAGGCTATCGTCTGTATCATCCACAGACTAAACGCATTCTGGTTAGCCGTGATGTTGTCTTTGTGGAAGATGCTATTCAGCCATTGCTTTCATGTACTAAGGAGACATCTGTTAGCTCCAAAGACATGTATGATACTTTGATGCCTCTTTTTACAGGTGGACAGGCTAGTACTGGTCCTAATGAGGCAACTTCTCAACCTTTGCAGGTTTCATATGATGATGCAGATCATTCCATTTCTGATGCAGATTTACATGATGCACTTGTTGATGAGAGAGCTGACATTGAGCAGACAAAAACTATGCCAAAATGGCTGGTGCAGACTTTGCGTGACAGCAAATTAGATGCACCTTTGTCATATCGTACTCGTTTAGGCTCTTATAGTGCCTCCTTTGCATCAGATTGCTATGCTATGGCTGCATCTAGTCTCTGTGATGAGAATGAGCCTGTTTCTTTTGATGAAGCACAAAATTCAGAAAATTGGATGGCTGCTATGCAATCTGAATATGATGCTATAATGAAGAATGGTACATGGTCTTTATGTGACTTGCCTCATGGCAAAAAGGCCATTGGCACTAAGTGGGTATACAAGCTGAAGCGTAAACCTGATGGTACAGTTGACAGGTATAAGGCTAGGCTTGTTGCAAAGGGTTATGCACAGGAAAGAGGCATTGATTTTGATGAGACCTTTGCACCTACATGCCGTATGACTACTGTTCGCAGCATTTGTGCACTTGCAGCCCATCATGGTTGGAATGTACATCAGTTGGACATTAAAACAGCATTTCTGAATGGTGACTTGCATGAAGAAGTGTATGTTTTTCAGCCCCTTGGCTTTGTGCAGAAAGGGCATGAAAACCAGGTTTGCAGGTTAAAGAAGGCATTATATGGTTTAAACCAAGCACCACGTGCTTGGTATGAGAAGATACATGCCTATCTGATTGCACATGGTTTTGAGAATAGTCCAACTAAAAGCACCTTATATGTTAAGCGTGTTAATGATGTGCTTCTGATCATTGTTGTCTATGTTGATGACATGCTGCTCACTGGTCCTATTGAGACACATATTGCTGATTTTAAGGCTGATTTGCATGCCCCATTTGAGATGTGTGATTTGGGGCATTTGCATCACTATTTGGGCATTCAGTTTATGCATGTTGATGGTGGAATGGCTTTGTGTCAAACGAAATATATAGACACATTATTGCAGCGTTTTGGCCTTGAAGACTGTAAGCCTATTGCCACTCCTATGGACAGAGGTTTACGATTGAGTCTTCATGATGCTGGAGATGCATTTGATGTTGTTCTCTATCAACAGGCTGTTGGATGCTTGATTTACTTATGCATTACTTGGCCAGATATTCAGTTTGCTGTCTCACAGATGAGCAGGTTTATGCATTGCCCAGGAGTCACGCATTGGAAAGCGGTTAAGCGCATCTTTCGCTGCTTGAGTGGTACTCGGCTACTTGGGTTGTTTTATCCCAAGGGGGGATCACTACCGCTAGATTTGCATGCTTTTTCTGACTCAGATTGGGCTGGTTGCTATGACACTTGTGTGTCCACCAGTGGTTTTTGCTTCATGCTTGGTAGCTCATGTATATCTTGGTTGAGCAAGAAGCAGCCTACTGTGCCCACTTCCAGTTGTGAGGCTGAGTATAGGGCAGCTTTCACAGCTATTGTTGAGTGTGTGTGGCTCAGATGCCTTATGGCTGATTTGGGTGTTGGCCAATCTTTTGCCACCACCATCTTCACTGACAGTCAGAGCGCATTGGCAGTTGCGAGGAACCCTGTGTTCCATGCTCGCACTAAGCACATTGAGGTGCATTATCACTATGTCAGGGAGAGGTTCTCTGCTGGGGAGATCAGCTTGGCATATGTGCCCACGCAGGAGAACATTGCAGACCTTTTCACGAAGGCTCTGCCTAGGGAGAAGTTTGAAGCTTTTCGCAAAGCTTTGGGCTTACTTCCTTTTGTGGAGTGATTTCCACATAGCTTGGCACTTCCTTATACATGAGTGCCAGCTCCTTTTTCACTGCATCACTCCCAGGGGGGATTTGTTGATATATTTAGGAAGTGATGTGTGTGAACACTCTAGGACCGCCGGGGCACTTTTTTCCCTCTTTAGGAGGTTTTTTTCCCCCGGCTTGTATATACGCCTATTGCCCTAATGGGCTACTAATATTTGTACATTCTCTAGTAATACATTCAGTCTTGTGTGTTGTGCTCCAAGCTTCTTCTTCTTCCTTGTGTTGTTCGCGTGCTTCCGCAGACGTCTATCTCCAACATAAGTTTGTGTGCTAAAGTATTATCCATCCCTTGATGTATATGCTTCAATAGGTTTTCTATATTCAGTAAGTCATCTCGTAACATTTCGGTCTCTTCCTCAATAGGTTACACCATGCAATAAGCCGAGGACGAGTGATCGAGCACATGTTGTAGATCAGCTATGCTTAAGGAAAGTAAATCATGGTTAATAGAGAGAAATGAAATTTCCTCATCATCCGAAAGACCATCTAACATATGGAATCGTTTAACAATGTAGGGCCTGGCATGTAGTTTGCATCATTAAATCGCATCAAGGGTTACAATATATTTTCTGTGGTTACATTTAAAAATTAATTCATGAGATGAATAGTCTTGCAAGACTTTGGCCTACTTTAACCATGGACAACCAAATAGTAAGTTATAGTCTAAGCTCGACTCAAAGCAAGTCCAAGACCACAAATCTCATATGGAAAACTCCACCCTGCAGTGTAGGGCCTGGCATGCAGTTTGCATCATTAAATCTCATCAAGGGTTACAATATATTTTCTGTGCTTACATTTAAAAATTAATTCATGAGATGAATAGTCTTCCAAGACTTTGGCCTACTTTAACCATGGACAACCAAATAGTAAGTTATAGTCTAAGCTCGACTCAAAGCAAATCTCATATGGAAAACTCCACCCTGCAATGTAATCAAAATATTTTTGACTAAGCCCACTCAATGGACTCTAGATTGATCGGAAATTCTAACAAAACTTTTAGTAGGTTCAATCTTGTTCCACCCCAATTTATTGCATAAGGATATACTGGTGATATTAATGACAGAACTGCCATCAATAAGTTCTTGTTTAGTTTTATGATTCCTATACCATACTAAGATTAAGGGGACCACATGATCCACAATTGTATTTGGTTCTGGATGGACCATGGTTGCAGGTGGTGCTAGAATTGGATCCATGTCAATTTGCTTCTGAAATTGTTGTCTGATGTTGAACTAAGAGAGAAAAGTTGTCCTAAGGGTAGTTTAATTGGTTCTTTGGACAATATACACCAAGTTATGCTTCGAGATGGTGCTTTTGATGATGTTTTGGATGATTCAGGTAAGTCCACTACTACAGGTTTAGCTACTTTCGATATATAAGATTCTGCTTACTAATGAGTAACTCATACTAGGTCAAGAAATACAGCACCTTCGAATTGAGCCCACTTGGTTGCCTTTGAGAATGTTCTCTATTGCTACTTGACTCCCAGTTCAAAGATCTCAGTAGTTGTTTGTAGGATCTTCTTGGAACGGGTTTAGATGGTAGCTATTTGCTCCTCAATAGGTGAAATTACTACCATATTCATTACGAGATCTTGGCAATCCTTCTTTCTTTTATCATAACCTTGAGCATCTTTGCAATGCCTTTGGATGTGACCCAATTCACCAGAGAAATGACATTTGGGTTGGAATACTTGATTATTTATGTTTGTAGCTCCTTGATTCCAATGTTGGGGATTACACTTTCTAGTCTGTGGTACTCTAAAATTTGTGTATGAGGACTAAGTCATGTTTGTGTGTGAGGAGGAACATAGTTCATTGCAGGCTCATTGGGATCTTGTATGACTACATTCACTGCAAGTCTATTTTGTGCATTGGCATTGTACAAGCACATATCAATAGAATGGCTCCCATTTTTGCAAATTGCAAAATAGACTTGGTTTAAAGCACAATTTGTGGCTACATGCCCGAGATTTTTGAACTTTCTACAGAAAATCTCTTTTAACACATCTTCAACTTTGCTTTTACCAAACTAAACTTATTCCGAGTCTTCAACAAATCCACCTACTTTATGCTCCTGTTATAGAGCCATTTCAATCACTACATCTATTTTCATTCTGCTGATACATTGGATGATCATTACTTGTCACAATTCTGGGTTTAATTTATGAACCACTATGTTATGACATTGTTTGGCAAATTAGCATTTGCCTATGGTAGCTATCTGAGGTGGGTGAGAGAAATGCTAGCATATTCCTACACACCTTAATTCATTTTTTGCCTGTTATTTTGTAAAAAATCAAAGATTTTGGTAGCATTTGTCTTTGACCTGAATCACTATACAAACGCATTTTGGACATCATCACAGGGTCCTAAATGGTTAAAATCAAATTCGAACAGCTTCATTAACTAAGGTAGATTGGAAAACAAAAGCTTTATACTTTACATCATCACGATTATCTAGCTCACTCTAGTTAATTTCAAGTGTTCTCACATGTGCATTAGGATCATCTCTCGGAAATCCACCAAACTTTGCATAAGTAATGTCAGTTGGTAATGGCGTTCTTTGTCTTCCCTGTTGCATGTTTTGTTGATCACTCAAATCTTCCATCACCTTTGGATTGAAGTATTCACAGACTTCTACTACCTCGTCAGAGTCAAAGGTCATGGGTGATGCTCCATTAGTAACATGAGCTAAGTCTTGCGGGAGTTGCAGATTAAGTGGTTGAATAGTATTAAGTTGCAATCATGCTTTTGCCTTTGCTCCATCATATGGACCCCTCGAGACCCCTAATGGAGCATTCATGCAAAGATCATGTTAGTTTCTTCTGCCCAACCATGCGAGAGCTTCTTCTTGTGTGAGTCTATCGTAAGAGACTCCTTTTGCTCCCCTACTATATATGTGTGTACTCCCATATGATGCAATGTGACATCCTTCTCGAAAGAAGGTTCACACTCAATAAGAATATCATGTGACATTTCTTTTCCCTTAAAAACATTTTCATCGTCAAAAATGTAAATGAAATGTTCGTAATGGTAGAAGAAAATGCTAAATCTCCCCTGAACCCCATGTACTCTATGTACATGGTCATCTTTGTGTGTTGTTTCCCCCTTATCCTTCCCTTTAAGAAGCCTCATGTTGCCTATTACCTCCCATAGAGACTAAACTTCCAAACTATCACTCCCATGCTATATAAATGACCTAAGACCATATGATGCATCCTCTATGGAGTAATAGTATGAAAGCTAAGTGTTAAGTGCCAAGCTTATAGGCTTGACCATATCATAAAGAAGATAATAAACCATAGATTCCTCTATAACATAGAACAAAGTCCCATAAAAAGTGAATCCAAACCCATCTAAGACTAACCCATAGAAGGTCATGGGAGGGGGAAATTGGAATAGAGGTATGGGAGGAGTGGGGAAATAAGGAAAGGATGGAGTGAGAAAGGGGTTGGATGGAATGGTGGGAGCTAGGGAAGGGAGGATAGGTGGGAGGTTGCGATAAGAGTATGTGGGGTTGAGGCAACTAGGGCTTATGCTACAGCACCCTCTAGAAATGTGGATGGTCTTGGGGTAGTAGGGTGTGTAGGAGAGACTGGAGGGGCGGCAAGTGAAAGAGGAGCAGGTGGAGCAGTGGGTACCTTGACAACAATAGTGGTATTTACAGTAGAAGGATGAGGCGGGGTGTCAATCACTGTGGTGGCTTCTTCAATAGGGTCTTCTGGTAGAAGTCGTGCTTCTCTAGGCTGGTGTGAGGATTGGGCATCCGTTGGTACATGAATATATTGACCCCGTTTTGAGAGCAACCGGGTTCATCGTGGGTTGAACTTTGGTAGTGGTTTCCTCTACAAATAATGAAGTGCTTCATTGGTGCCGACTGATTTAACAAATTCTCTGAAACCTTGAATGTAAGATTCTTCGAATCCTCCTGTAGCAAGTTCCTGTTCTAAAATTGCTTGACTTTCCTTTTCGGAGAGCTGTCTACATGCCCACACTGCTTGCATGGTGCGGTATAGTTTCTTGATTGCCAACATGTAAGCAGCTGCCTCAAAAGTGTTGTCTTCATGTGTACGTGTGTCACCTTGTTTCTCAGTTTGTTGTTCTTGGTCATCATTCTGCACATCTTCTTGAGACTCATGGCTGTCTTGACTAGCTTCGTCATCACCATCTTCATTGTCAGTTTGTGTCCTCTCTTCTTCAGAGCTGGAGACTACTTGCTCGTGTGGTTGATCAGGGGATGTGGTACGATAGCTGGGGCATTCATATTCTTGTGAGAAAAATTTTCCTTCTGAAAATTGAAATTCACTTGAGAAAGCATCATGCATTTCAAAATCAAAAGTGGTATTCATTGGTTGGGTTTCTAAGTTGGGTATAGGGAAAGTGAAAGCGTCCGCACCGATGGTGGTAGGAATTTCCGCTGTTGTAGTGGTGGGTTCCTAGACTGTGGTCGCTTGAGAGGTAACAGCACTGGTAGTGCCTTCTAAGATAACCGATCCTCACAGGCATATGTGTATGGGTTGCATAGGTACAGGGGGTTCCGTTGGTGACTGTTCTAGAGATGGCTGAGGTGACAGGGACTCTAGAACTTGCAAACATGGGATAGATCCACACATGTGTTTGCCTGCCCGTCCCTTGCTAGCTTTTTTGGCTTTCTTGGTGGTTCCTTTGAATGCCTTCAATTCTTCAATTGTCATTGCGCATTCTATAGGCAAATCATATGCCAAACACATATAAACAATTCGAGTGAGAGCGCAACATCCATGGATGACTTTTTTTCTTTCCCATCTCTGCTGAGCTAAATATAATTGATCAATGATTCAACTTACAAGATCTATGGTTTGGGGCCCAATACATGCTAAATGTAATCCGAACCAAATATGCTTGTGAGGAATAGTGAAACGATCCTGAGTCGGGATGCAAAATGTTGCATACATATACGTAACGGCTTAGACAGTTCAGGTGTAATGGCTAAAATGTCTTCCCATTTCATGACATCACCACGCTTCATTGGATGTGGAATAAGCCTTTTGTGCTCTGTCGGCATATGAGCTCCATGGACCTTAATTGTTGCCTGAATGAGGTCTTTTGAAAGATAGAACTTCTTGAATGGGGGTCATTTACCAAAGACAGCAGAATGAAAGTTCCCGGCAAGTCCTTGTTCTCGGAGGCTGTAAGCATGGTCACCAAGTAGTAGCACCTATAAAAATTGGGTTTCGATAATGGGTCACCGAAGTATTCCGTGAAACCTCGTCTAGCCCAAATGTGCTTTAACTCTTCTGTATTTTGGAGCGCTTCAAATTCTCTGGAGAAGAATTGATACTTGCCCCACTTAATACTGTCAAAAGTCAACATGGCATCAAAAATGAAGTCTGGATCCGCCAAAGGTCGTGCTAAACCTTGAAAGCAATGGGAATTATGGTGAATTTTTTTAGTGTATCCCCTAGGAGGATCAGCATTGGTCCTGGGAATCCTTGAAATTCACGTGGTTGTGATGTAGGGTGTGGCTAACTCTTCTTCTTCTTCATTCGTCAAATCATGCCCTATGTATGTACATTTTTCTTCTTCTCCTTCTATTGTAACTATGACTTTTTTGGTTTTCTCTTGATTATCATATACTTCTCCAACATCGGGTTTTCTTTTAGGCATTCATACCATGATTTTTCTATCTTCTATTTCATACTTCTTGAAGTTCTCTGGTACTTCCATGAGTGGTTCTTCTTCTTCTTCTTCTTCTTTTGTCTTAGGTGATTTCTTTCTCTTCTTTTGTTTGCTTTCTGTATCTCTTATGGATGGCTCAAGTTGTTCCATTTGACTTTCGTTTTATTCTTCACGGGTTTTGGCTTCTACAAAGTAAAGATATTCCTCTTTTGTGGAACAAAAGGGTTCCATGATGATGGATTCTAGGTGCTCGTCACTACTCTCATCCAGTTCTTGGGTCGTGTCCATGCATTCTTCTAGGATGAACTCTTCCTCAATAGGTTCAATCATAAAAATGGAAATGTCATATCCGTCCTCATCACAATGAGGGGTCCATTGTTCTTCATTCACCGCTATGTCCATCGTGGCCAAGATTTCTACCCAACCGTGAGGCTCGAATTCCTCGTCTTAAAGTACTATAGGTGCGTAAGCTGGGTCTTGAGGGGTTCATGGATATCATTTTGAACCTAAGGTCCTAGCTTCTAACCATTCTTCAGGCTCTTGTTTTGCTACTTTACACATCCATAGATGAGTATCATCGTGCAACCATGAGGGGTCTGATTCCAATGAGTGTATTGATTCTATTTCTTCTTGTGTCTTATGGATGGTATTCCATTGTATTGGGGGTACATCTTGATGGGAATAGTCTTTCAGATTGACTTTAGTAGTCACTCCTAAATGTTGCAAGTACAAGGAATTAGTTCCCCAATCTTATACGATTTGCAACTGATGCATGAATGGTCCTCCTAAAATCATATCGTAAGCATGATTTTTCCCAAAATCACAAAAGGCAAAAGTATGTTCGAACTCTACACCAAAAATGGTGAGAGATATGCCTTCTAGTAAGCCCAATGGCCTCTCGATATGTCTGTCAGCCATTTATAGCTTCATCTTGGTAGGTCTTAGTGCTTGCTTACCCCAACGTTTCCATAAAGCAGTCATAACGATGGCTACTCCTGCTCTTGAATCTAAGATGGCTTTAGTGGTGTAGCCCTTGTGGTTTATTGGAAGATAAGTGTTACCTTCCTCTCCCTCCCTTACATCTTCGATTCTTTCTACGGGTATCTCTGGTACCTTCTTTTGTGATCCTACCTGAGAGGGAGCAATAGCAAGCTCAAGGAATTGTTTTGCTACATGCTTCCACAATTCTGGTTTAATCTTTAACAACTCCTCTAGGGTGAGATGGCATTGTACTTTAGCATTCTTGATTACTTCCGTGTTTCTAGGGATTGTTGATTCTTCATTCCTCACTATTATCGTGGGTGCTCTCATGCTAATAGACTTTCCTTCCCAAGGTCTTGTGAACTGAGGTAATTCTTGCTAAGAATTGGATTCAAAATCTGTGTGTTCACTCAGTTGTTCTTCCTCTACATCATCATAAATAGAGGGGATGTCTTGGGGAAATTGTTCCGACAAGTCGTCTATTTCTTGAATAGGAGGATGGGTTCCTTGTTCTTCCACTTCTTGTCTTGGATTTCTCTTAGAAATTTGTGTGAATACTTATGTAAGGAAGACATGTTGTCTTCTACCTCTGTATTTGGTACTTGAGATAGGGATGGTGCCTTCCTTTCTTGTGTCTTAGAGTCATTCAGGTTCCTATACAAATTCTTTTTCTCGTTGCTATTCTCCAAGTATTCTAGCCTCTCTAGTAGTCCTTGAAAGTGTAATTTAGGTTTTGCCATGTTATTCCAATTAAGATAATGAGAGGCTTCGAACATAGTTTGTGCTTATTCTACCATCTCATGCAAAGTTTAGTCCTCTCAATTTCTAAGTCACCTCGTGGATAGTTCTTACTCATTTCGGCTATCTGGGGTCCTTCTTTTAATTTAGCGTGATATGCACAAAACGTCATATCTAGATCTTCTGGTATGGATTCCGCTAGCACTGATCCTGACCTCTGAGCTAGGTTCTCTTGGTTAGATTCTTGAGAAGTCAATTCTAGGATTTTAGCTCTAGATTCCTTTAAACTTCCTTCCAACTAAGTTATCTTTTTACTCCATTTCCTTTGGATTCTTTCTCTGGAATCCTTCCAAGATTTCGTCTGTTGATTAATAGACTCTCCAACTTCACTAGTTCTGGCTACTTTTTCAAGATTAAGTTGTTGATTCCGTAAGAGCACCTGGGCTCTTGTTATAGCTTGGATAGGCACGTATGTAGGTTTGGATGCATCCGCGTTATGTACAATGCCTATCACGTTGATGGGTGTTACTTTTGAAGCATTTGTGGGGTTCTTCGGACAATCTTTTATAACATGCTCTTTACCACACTCGGGACAGAAACCTTGTTTGTGATAGTATTTGACTGTCCTGCTATCGGAGGATGTGGACAATCCTTTATGAAATGATCTCCTTGGCACCTAAAGCATGGTCCTCTAGGGCCCTTTGGTCTTTGCTGTCTTAAGTGGGGTCGCGGATTAGGTTGGTATACATCAAATTAGCATAATGGGGCTCCCAACTAGGTTCTAATGGTGGACTATCGTATTGATATGTTTCCATATGTTCTGGTGACTCTGTGTAATATGCGGGTGTACTATCTACATGAGTAGAGTTGAAACTCTTAGAATTAGGGTCACTTTCTGTGATTAGGGGTGAAGAAGGCACTATAGCCCTATTGAGGTTCTCTTTTGCAGCAGTGTATTTGACTGAGATGACATTAGCTGGTGGGGGTGACTGCTGAGCTAAAACAGGTTGAGGTCTTTGTTGAGCCTAATAAGAATAGTTCTATGGAGGCCTATAGTAATGACGTTGAGCATTGTATTGGCCTTGATATCTACCTTCTTGGGGGTATGCTTGCTGATAGTTCTGTCGTACTACTTGTTTGTTGTATGGGCAGTCCTAGGCTGTGTGATTCGTGTAGCATCTCTCAATCATACAGTACTGGCCACTAGGGTCGGCTTGTGGTTGTGTTGCATTGGGACACACATTTGCCATATGACACCACCACATGTGTAACAACGCTTATTTGTTGTTAACCTAGGCATTTGCTTACTAGAAACTCCTAGTTTCTGGGCCACATTTTCTGCTAGGTCCTCTACCGAACTAGAAAGTTTTGAGGATGCTAGAGATTAAAAATCTGAGTCCTTATAGACTTTTGAGAGTTTCAACTTGTCTCCTAAGTTGTCCTCAATTTCTATACAAATTCTTACACATTGCTCTAGTGTTCAGGGTTCCTTCAAGTATACATACGAGTGCAGTTTAGAGCTCAAGAGGTCATCTAAAAACAATGACACTTGCTTGGCCTGTGAGGGCAATTCTTGCATCGGACATCTTTCAACATATTGTCTAAACCTAGGTCCTGCAAGCTTGACTATTTCCTGAGGGGTCTATTTGAAGCTATGAATTAACAAAGAAGTATCATGCTTGATTCCACTTTTAGAGAATTCCATGATGAATGACTCTAACAAGTGATGAATATCTATAAATTGCCTTTGTTGCAATGGTTGGAACCAAGTTAAAGTCGTGTTCTTTAACATTAGTCCAAATGCATTATATTGCATGAACATGTTTTCTACGAACACTGCATTTTGCACAAAATAGAGCCATTAAAGACATGTTTACTAGGTGCCTAAAGTTTGAATAAAGAGGACACCATTTCTAATCTTTGCAAGCATAGCAAACTAGCAAAATTTAGATGACTTACATGTGCATGCCAAAGATTTGCATTTGACATAGCTTGAGAATCATGAACTATGCATGTTGAATCATTCAAACATTTTTCATATTGTATGAGTTTATATAGCCCACGACATAAAATGCTAGAAGAAATAATGATGTTATCATTTGATAGATCATGAACTATACATTTGTCATCAACAAATTTCACAACCTACTGCTAAAACTGATAACAAAGTTTTATTGATCCTTAGCATAAATAAAGCATCTGACAATGTAAAAAACTACCATCATCAGTAGTCAGAATGATCTTACTAACTTCCAGGATAGGATAAAAGGAGTTGTTGGCACATGTGATAGTACTCCCTCTAGGGGCAGGCTCAAGTGAAGTGAAGAAATTGTGCTGCAAGATAATATGTTTGGTTGCCCCATTATCAATGTACCAAAAATCTGAGTGTATTGTAGACATATACTATTCATCAGAAGATGGGTCATAATTGCAAACAGTAGTAAACGACCATTCTTCATTCTACACAAGATTTGTAGACTCTCATTTGTGTGTAGAAGCTTCTACAACAACCATTCTAGCCTCTTTTTTCTTTGCCTCTTTTGTAGTCAGTTTTAGAAAACTCTTTATGACATGATAATTTGCTTTGTAGTATTTGCAAAATAATTTTTCGTGCTACATGGTTTGAGTATCCCAAATCAATGTAAAAGATGTGATCATCATCCTTACCCTTCTTCACTGATAGATTCATAATCAATAATGAATCTTCTTGACTTTCATCCTCTGCATAGTTATTGTAGTCCCTTCTTCCTCTATGGCCACTTTGATAGTTGTTGTTGTTTTAATTGTTGTTGTAGTAGTTGTTGTTGTAGCCTCCATTGTATCCGCCTCTATTTGATCCATAGCCACCTCTATTGAATCCTCTTCCTCTTGAGTTGATCGGGTTCCTGAAACATTCTGCAGTAGTATGACTAGATAAGCCACATATATTGCAAGGTTGAAATGACTGGAATCTCCCCCAGCCTTGCTTTCCACCTTTGCCTCTTCCTCTAGGTCTTCCTCTACCTCCAAAGTTTGCTTGGAAAGAGCTACCTTCATCTTCATTCTTCCTATTCTTTGACTTGTCCTTGACCTTAGCTTTATCAGAATATAAGGCAGAAGTTTGATTACCTCTTGAGGACTCACCACCTTTGCTAATCTTTGCTTCATGAGTGAAGAGTTGGCCCATGAGTGTGTTGAGGTCGGGTACATGCATATCCATATATACCCACTTGTCATCTTCTTTGATTCCATTTATGATTTGTCTAATGATTTGCTCCTCTTCAAATACCTCTCCAATGCTTCCAAGTTGGTTGGAAATCTCCTTCATCTTTGTGACATAATCACTCACACTTTGCTTTTCTTCATTGTTGTGAACTCCATCCACAATTGGTTCTTCCTTGCTCGAGTGTTGGAGGAGACGAAAGAAGCAAGTGCATTCTAGGTCTCTCTTGATGTCTTGCATCCCTTGATATGAGGTAAAAGAAAATCAGAGATTGAGTTTAAAAAAAAGCACCTTGCAAGTGCATCCTTTGAACACCAATTTGAAAGTGTTTCCACTTCTTCATGTGATGGTTGCCCTTTGTTCCTCATGGTTGGCATTGCTTCATCTCCAGATATGAATCCATATAGATTCCTCCCTTGAGGTAAGCCTCCATCCTTAGAGACCATGTTGGGTAGTTGTTTCAATCGAATTTGTCAATTGTTGATGGAAATCCATCTCCCATGTTGCTTGACTATGCTCTTATACCACTGTGAAGAGAGATGGTGGATGCATTCCATGAGTTGATTAGTAGACCCTTTGAGCTTCCTTAATCCACCAAAATATCAACCAAGTACTTTGGAACATGTATCTGAAAAGTTTAACTCAAGACAGACTAGTTGCAAAATGACTAGCTCCCAAAACTTGCTATTTTTGTACATACACCTGCTAGAAAAAATGAACAGTGCTCTCAACCTGGTAGGAATTAGAAACATTCCTTTTTGACAAAGAAAATAGACATAGGTAGATTGCTATTCCAAGTTAAAACACTTCAAATGATATACTGAGCACTGAGAACCAGATTCATCAATATTAGGAACATGCCCGCCATTCTCGGGGCTCTAGAGAGATAGACCAGTGAGCAGTAAAATACAAATATCTCCCAAATTATAAATCCAATAACCATGAAATTGTATGTCAAAAAGTAGACAGAGAGAGCAATCTAACGCATGTTAAAACTCTGAAAAAGGTTGAGTAGAGCTCGAGCTAGGAACTTCTAAAGTTATTGATCTCAATGAGTATAGCAGAGAACAAAACAGAGAAGTAGAGAATGATAAATGTATAGATTCACATATGATTACTTTGGTAATGAATATTTACACAATGGGAGTAGAATGATAGATCTATGGAGTAAGCTCCTCAATCTCTACAAAATGACATGAAGTGGTCACGTACAAGGCTTGCTAATCGCCTCTTCCTTCTTTCTCTTTTTATAGCTACTCTCGGAGCGAGTTTTGAATTCGAATTCGAATGGATCCACCTAAAAGTGATCCCCAAAGTTAGGAAATATTCCCTCGGCTCACTAATTCATGGTTTTAGGTAGTTAGAGCCATGAGTTTGATTTTTATATCATGGATGAGGTAAGCTATTCTTTTTCTCTTTTCTTTTTCCACAATTACAAGAGATAAAATATAGTCTTTTACAAGAGGTGTTCACATGACTACAAATGAACATAAAACAAGTAATATCGAGCATGTAGGCTTGGGTAGAATGCACCAACAGATATCATATAAGCTATCATGGCAGGTCCCTGTGGCGGTGCTATGTACACATAGTTGAGCCATTTTTCACAACCTTTTACATTCTCAACAATGATTGCAAATTTTGGCCATGTGTGTCTTCTAAGTACTGGAATGTAACATGGGTTGTATTTGATGAAGAGTGGTGTATCGTTCCATGTACAAACCATCTCCGCATATGTTGTGAGAAGATGTAGTAGCCAAGTGGGTTGATATGGATCCATGTGTAGTGCTCTTAGGTATGTCATCGAGACCAAATTGAGTAGCAAAAGTCGGCACCTTGCGAGTAGGTCATTGAATTTCAGTATTATAGTCTGTGAGTAGTACGCAATATGGAACATATTGATGATCAGCTATTCCTATCCATCGATGATGGGAAATAAGTTTGAAGTATTCTCACTTGATGAAGGTGTCCTCAATCTTTGACATTGATTGGATTTGAACCACTACTCTTTCGTCATGTGTGTTGCCCATCTTTTTTAGCTTCTACATCCATTCTAGGGCTTCGACTTCTAGTGTGTCTAATCCTTCAGCTGTTTGTTGACCTTGTGGCATGGTCATAGGTACATACGGTTCCTCATATGACTCTTCCACTTCGATGGGTGCCAACCCTTCCGGTTCCGGTTCTATGATAGGGGAGGGTTGTCTTTCGTATTGAAGTAATTTACTTTGCAATTCTTCAACCTGTGCTTTGAGTGCGTCCACCTCTTTGGTAGTTTATATAGAATTTGTGACCCTCTTTTGCTCTTCTTATGTCCTTAGCTGTAAATGTAGGGTGTCCCATTCTTTTTCCAAGGCATCATGTGCTTCAAGAAGATCTGTATATGTATCGAGGACGGTCCTCATTCTGTCCGAAGGAATAGCTTTAAACTTCTTTTCTGAGAGAACAAAAGTTAAATTAATGATGGACTGTGAATCTGTACAAAGGGCAAGGCCCCCACCCCAAACAAAGAGTCAAGTACAACAAAAAGGACAATACAATGGCCAGCAGGGCTCAGATGTTAAGTACATAACAAGGCCATTTCTAATCTCGAAGTAGAATACAACTTGAGTAAAGACTCTCTCCATTGACTAAGAGGGGTATTCTTGAGATGATTAGCTAAAGAAAAATATTTAGCAGGGGCATCTTTAATAGTAGTGATGCTCTTCAAGGCAAGAGACCTGAAGTTCTGAGTAAAAAGGAACATAGATGCAGTTCTATATCTGCTCCAAACAGCATCATTCCTGCTTTTCCAAGTGCTCCATAAGATCAAAGCTCTACAAAGGTTCCATAAAACAAGATCCATTTTGTTACAGCAGCCAAGTAAGACCTCTTTGTAAGACAGAGAGATGTTGAACTTTTGACAGTAAGGTTGCAGTAGTTTCCAGAAGCTCTAAGCATGGTAGCAGTTGTAGAAGAGGTGGGGGAGATCCTCCACAGTGCCACAGAAAACACAAACTCCATCATTAATCTTTAGCTTCATGTTTTCTAGCACCACACCAAACCCCTTGATGGATAATCAACTAGAGGAGAAAAGAATGCTTGATGTTCATGGGAAATGCCCATAAGCAATTAAATCTGTGGTGCCACTGACTGGGGTTCCAGTGGACCTTCCATCTGGCATTAAGTTTTTAAAGGATGAGTTGCACAGTCCCTTTTGAAAATTTGAAGAATTTCCTATTGATATATTTAGTTAGTGATGTGTGTGAACACACTAGGACCGTCGGGGCAATTTTTTCCCTCTTTAGGAGGCCTTTTTCCCTCGGCTTGTATTGCCTTGATGGGCTACTTATCTTTGTACATTCTCTAGTAATACATTCAGTATTGTGTGTTGTGCTCCAAGCTTCTTCTTCTTCCTTATGTTGTTCGCATGCTTCCGCAGACGTCTAAATCCAACAATTGGTATCAGAGCAGGTCGTCGCTTCATATAGGGCACCATCGAAACTCCTCCGTTTACAGTCTCAGAATCGCACGAATTTTGGTGAGCATACTCAGTGTGTTTTCGAGATCAAAACAGCGGTGTGGTGCCAAAATTGTGATTTGAGCTCGTTTCGGCCTTTGAACGCACTATCACAGTGCTTGTGCAGGCTATTTCGTCTTTTTGTGCCAAAGGTATATACGAGTTTATGTTCGCCAGTATAAGTGTCTCGAGGTCTGCTACAGGTCTAGCAGAATTCATCTGGGCAGTTCTGTTCAACTTTTTGAGATACAATCAATTTTCTGCATCAAGGTATTTTAGTCATCGGCCATGGCTGAAAGCAGTGATGTATTCCGTATGTTGGCTGTTGAGGATAAGTTGGATAGTACCAACTACCCATCATGGGCTTATATGATGCGACATGTGTTGGTTGCAAAAGGACTGTGGAACATTGTACAGGGTGTCGAAAAATGTCCTATCACACCTGCAACTATTACAACTACAGGTATTGAAGCTGATGCAGAAGGTGTCCAAGATGATGATATTCTGCATATTCCTGTTCCTGTTGCAGTTTCTGCTGCACCTACTATAGAGGAGATTCATTGGGATGGCAGAGATGCCCAGGCACATGCATTGATAGCTTTCTCTATCAAACGTGCCATTATTCCTCACATTCGCTCTTGCAGAACAGCTAAGGATGCTTGGGATACACTTACCACATTGTACCAAGCTAGGAATGAGCCTCGTGTTGCTTACCTCCGAAAACAGTTCGAGAGTGAGCACATGAATGAAGGTGATTCTATGGACAGTTTCCTAACGAAGATCAAACACTTGAAGGAACAGTTGATTTTTGTTGATGAGGTTATACTAGATACCTCACTTATGCAGAACGTTCTGAATGGTCTTCCTGATTCATATCAGAGTTTTGTTTCTTCTCTTTGGTTGATGATGAAAGGTAATCCAAATGCCTTATCATTTGAGGAGTTAATCTATGTTCTGTTGTAGGAAGATCAGTCCAGGAAGAAGAGGTCCATTATGTGAGTTGCAGATCAAGCTTTCCTGGCTAGTCAGAAGGGCAAATGAAAATGGAGCTCTTCAATTAGTAAGCAGAAATCTGCTAATTCTGCATATTCGAAGAAGGAAGATAAAGATGAGAAGAAATCAGAAAAGCAGAAATTGTTTTGTAAGTATTGTAAAGGGAATGATCATATCATAAAGAACTGTCCAAAACTAGCTACTAAAGAGGAAAAGAAGAAAGAGGCTTGAATGGTTGTTGCAGAGGCCTCTACACCAAAAACAAAGTCTGCTAATCTTGTGTAGGAAGAAGAATGGGCGTTTACTACTGTCTGCAGTTTTGACCCATCTTCTCATGAGCAGTGCATGTCTACAGTAGACTCAGATGTTTGGAATTTTGACATTGGGGTGACCAAACATATTACCTCGCAGCGCAGTTTCTTCTCTTCACTCGAGCCTGCCCCTACATGGAATATTGTTACATGTGCCAACAACTCCTCTGATCCTGTTATGGGAGTTGGTAAGTTCATTTTGACTACTGCTGATGGTAGTTCTTTCACTTTGTCAGATCCCTTATTTGTGCCAGGGATCAAGAAGAGTCTGTTATCAGTTTCTGCATTAGCCAAGATTGGCTTGGTTGTGAAATTTGTTGATGACAGGTGTATAGTTCATGATCTGTCAAATGGCAATGTGATTATTGCTTCTGGCATTTTATGTTGTTGGATGTATAAGCTCATACACTATGAAAGATCTGTAAACAATTTGGCATGTGGACTAAATGATTCTCAGGCTATGTCAGATGCAAAGCTTTGGCATGCATGCTTGGGTCATCTAAATTTTTCTAGTTTGCTACGCCTGTAGAAATCTAAAATGGTGTCCTCTTTGCCCAAACTTGAGGCACCTAGAAAACATGTTTGTGAAGGCTGTATTTTGGGCAAAATGCAGCGTTCGTCCTTTCCAAAAGATGGTTCAGTTCGGGCTACTCAGAAATTGCAGCTTGTACATAGTGATGTTTGTGGTCCTATGTAGATATATTCTTTTGGGAATTATCTTTACTTCGTGACTTTCATTGATGATTTTTCTAGGCATGCATGGGTATATCCATTGAAGGAAAATTCTGAAGTATTCATGTGCTTCAAACAGTTTCTTTTTGGCTGAAAATCTGTCAGCATGTAAAGTGGGCACCCTTCGTTCTGATCGAGGTGGGGAATATATGTCTTCTGATTTTAATGCATTTCTGGTTGAACGTGGGATAAAACACTAGTGTACAGTGCCGTATACATCTCAACAGAATGGAGTTTCTGAACCAAAAAACAGGTCACTCATGGAGATGGCGAGGTGTATGGTCAAGAGTCAGGCTTTACCACATAGTTTTGGGCTTGAGGCTATCATGTGTGCAGCATATGTACCGAACAGGTGTCCCACTAAAGCACTGCAGTCTATCACTCCATATGAGGCTTGGCATGACCACAAGACATATGTTGCTCATCTACATGTTCTTGGTTGTTTGGCATATGCATTAGTGCCTGAACAACATCGTAGAAAATTGGATGATAAAGCAATAAAATGTATTTTTGTTGGGTACAATTCTGAAAGTAAAGGCTATCGCCTGTATCATCCACAGACTAAATACATTCTGATTAGCGATGATGTTGTTTTTGTGGAAGATGCTATTCAGCCATTGCTTTCATGTACTAAGGAGACATCTATTAGCTCCAAAGACATGTATGATATTTGTTGCCTCTTTTTATAGGTGGACAATCTAGTGCTGGTCCTAATGAGGCAACTTCTCAGCCTTTGCAGGTTTCATGTGATGATGCAGATAATTCCCTTTCTGATGCAGATGTACATGATACACTTATTGATGAGGGAGCTGATATTGACCAGACAAGAACTATGCCAAAATAAGTGGTGCAGACCTTGCGTGATAGCAAATTAGATGCACCTCTGTCATATCGTACTCATTCAGGCTCTCATAGTACCTCTTTTGCATCAGATTGCTATGCTATGGCTGCATCTAGTCTCTGTGATGAGAATGAGCCTGTTTTGTTTGATGAAGCACAAAAGTCAGAAAATTGGATGGCTGCTATGCAATCTGAATATGATACTATAATGAAGAATGGTATTTGGTCTTTATGTGACTTGCCTCCTAGCAAGAAGGCCATTGGCACTAAGTGGGTATACAAGCTGAAGCGTAAACGGGATGGTACAATTGATAGGTATAAGGCTAGGCTTGTTGCAAAGGGTTCTGCATAGGAAAGAGGCATTGATTTTGATGAGACCTTTGCACCTACGTGCCGTATGACTATTGTTCGGAGCATCTGTGCACTTGCAGCTCATCATGGTTGGACTGTACATAGTTGGACATTAAAACAGCAGTTCTGAATGGTGAATTGCATGAAGAAGTGTATGTTTTTCAGCCCCATGGCTTTGTGCAGAAAGGGCATGAAAATCAGTTGTGCAGGTTAAAGAAGGCATTATATGGTTTAAAGCAAGCACCATGTGCTTGGTATGAGAAGATACATGCCTATCTGATTGCACATGGTTTTGAGAATAGTCCAACTGAAAGCACCTTATATGTTAAGCGTGCTAATGATGTGCGTCTGATCATTGTTGTCTATGTTGATGACATGCTGCTCACTGGTCCTATTGAGAAGCATATTGCTAATTTTCAGGCTGATTTGCATGCCTCATTTGAGATGTTTGATTTGGGGCATTTGCATCACTATTTGGGCATTCACTTTATGCAAGTTGATGGTGGAATGGCTTTGTGTCAAACGAAATATATTGACACATTATTGCAGCATTTTGGCCTTGAAAACTGTAAGCCTATTGCCACTCCTATGGAGACAGGTTTACGATTGAGTTTTCATGATGCTGGAGATGCATTTGATGTTGTTCTCTATAAGCAGGCTGTTGGATGCTTGATTTACTTATGCATTACTTGGCCAGATATTCAGTTTGTTGTCTCACAAATGAGCAGGTTTATGCATTGCCCAGGATTCAAGCATTGAAAGGTAGTTAAGTGCATCTTTCGCTATTTGAGTGGTACTCGGCTACTTGGGGTGCTTTTTCTGACTCTGATTGGGCTGGTTGCTATGAAACTCGTGTGTCCACTAGTGGCTTTTGCTTCATGCTTGGTAGCTCATGTGTATCTTGGTTGAGCAAGAAGCAGCCTACTGTGGCCACTTCCAGTTGTGAGGCTGAGTATAGGGCAGCTTTCACAGCGACTGTTGAGTGTGTGTGGCTCAGAAGCCTTATGGTTGATTTGGGTGTTGGTCAGACTTCTGCCACCACCATCTTCACTAACAGTCAGAGCGCATTAGCAGTTGCGAGGAACAATGTGTTCCATGCTCGCACTAAGCACATTGAGGTGCATTATCACTATGTCAAGGAGAGGTTCTCTGCTGGAGAGATCAGCTTGGCATATGTGCCTACGCAGGAGAACATTGTAGACCTTTTCACGAAGGCTCTGCCTAGGGAGAAGTTTGAAGCTTTCCGCAAAGCTTTGGGCTTACTTCCTTTTGTGGAGGGATTTCCACATAGCTTGGCACTTATTTATACATGAGTGCCAGCTCCTTGTTCACCGCATCACTCCTAGGGGGGATTTGTTGATATATTTAGGTAGAGATGTGTGTGAACACACTAGGTCGGTCGGGGCACTTTCTTCCCTCTCTAGGAGGTTTTTTTCCCCCGGCTTGTATATACGCCTATTGCCCTAATGGGCTACTTATCTTTGTACATTCTCTAGTAATACATTCAATATTGTGTGTTGTGCTCCAAGCTTCTTCTTCTTCCTTGTGTTGTTCCCATGCTTTCCTAGACGTCTAACTCCAACATTTCCTTTTCCATGTCTTTCAACAGAACGTTCCTATAGGATGCAGAGATAGACAACTTAACCTGGAGCATTTCCTTGTGAGACAGAAGCACCTGCAAACAACCGATAGAGAGCTTAGTGTTGTTAGCAGTTTGATCCTCTCTCATAATCGCACCCCTAGCTATAAGGTCCTACCATCTAGAAAATCCTTTTTTAGACCATTTGTGTGCTCTAATACCAGTGTTGGCATTATTCCACAAGGAGAGCAAGCCATTCCAAATGCTTTCCTGCAAAAAGAAATCAACTGAGTTATACAAATTTGAGTTCAAAGAGTATCCTTTTTTGTCCAACTTTAGGAGTTTGAGAACTTGCAACAGAGTTTAGTACTAACAGGGGAGTAAAGGTTGGGGGAGGCTATGATATCCCATAGAGAATGGCCTTTCCAGGATTTATAATCCACCAGGGAAAATTTGTTTAAGTTCCTTTTAATAAGAAAAGCCCAAAAATCAGAGGAGTCAATTGATCTATAAACCCATTTGGCAGCTAAATTAGCAGACATTTTAGAGGACAAAAAAGTCCCAAACCACCGTCCTTCTTAGGGAGGCAGCAAATCTTCCAAGCTACTTTGGGCACTGAGTTATGATGAAGACTACCTGCCCAAAGAAATCTTTTTACAAGAGCAATGGCCTATTGAAAGTGCTTTTTGTTAGGAGCCCATCAAGAAAGGAAGTAAACAAGAGTGGGGAGGATATAATGATTTTCCACAAACACTCTATGAGATAAAGAAGTTTGAAAAGCATACCAGTGGAATATCTTACTTCTGAACTTTTGCATCACCCATTCCCATTTTTGGTTGTAAGACACCTAAAAGCCCATAGGGATTCCAAATAATCTAAATATTTCACCATCTTTGATAATGTCACACCCAAGGGAAGAAATACAACTAGGTATGTGGTCCTTGAAGGATCTGAAAGCTGTCTTTTTGTGATAAACATGAGATCCACTAACAAGACAAAACGTTTGTGGGCAGTCAAGAATGCATTGGGGCATAGGAGTTGTTTGACTTCACAAGAATGTTGGTGTCATCTGCAAAAGCTTGGAGGCAAAGTTGGTTCTCTGACCGTGGAATGTGAATGTCCTCAATATGTTTGTTCTCAATGGAATCTTTTATAATCCATCCCAAGTAATCACTAGCTATGGCAAACAGGAGGGAAGCTAGATGGCATCCTTGCCTTATATATCTTCTAAACCTGAAAGGTGAGGAAAGGGTACCATTGATGGACAATTTAGAGTGAGCATTGCCAAAAAGGGTACCAACACTCCTAATGAAACTAGAGCTCAACCCAATGTCATGCAAGGATTGAAGAACAAAATCCCACTCAATACGATCATAGGCTTTGTCAAAGTCAATATTGAAAAAGAAGAAAGGTTGATTGGACTCTTGGGCATATTCAATTCCTTCCTAAAGGGAAATAATGGCATCCAAAATGAATCTTCCTTTTATGCAGCCTTTTTTTTTCAGGAAAAATAATATCTTTCATGATAGGGCTCAATCTTTTGGCTCTTTTTTTTGTAATTAGTTTTATGACTCCAATATTGACTTCAATAGGAAGAGTACCTTTGGTAAAGGCTTCTCTCTAGATCAAGAGAATAAAGGGTGTGAGGAAATCTTTTAGAATAATGAAAAACTCATTAGGAAGGCCATCTGGGCCGGGAGTTTTGCAGGGTTTCAATTTACCTGTGGTTTCTTTGATCTCGCTGGTAGTGAGGGGTAGGTCCATCAAGGCAGCTAGTCCACTAGGAATAGTTTTCTTCCTTTTGAGAGCAATAAGGGCCTTGGCTCCGTGGATATCCTCCCCCCACTTGGGAAAACTAGAGAAAACATTAGTAAAGAAGCGGGTAGCCTCCTACTAATTCTCCTCAATAGAGATAGCATGTCCATCTAATTTCTTCATCAACATAGGTATGAAGTCTTTACTCATTTTTTTAAAGCAAAGAAAACATACTTTTGCAAGGTCTATCCACATTTCCAACCCAAAACTCTCTTGACAAAGAGAGAATACCACTAGCCTCAATGTACCCTCGTACCTCAATCTTTCCTAAAGGCATAGAACCTTATCCATGTTGTCCTTGTGGCCTCCTTGAGAGGAGAGAAGTTTAGCTATTTCAGAGGAAATTTCTTGTCTCCTTTTAGCGCTATGGGTTTTCTTAAGTTTGCTATAGTAAATAAAAAGATGTTGCACATATTGAATGGCTTTAGCCTTAGCAACACAAGGGCTGGTGCAATGGGAGAAGTGATGAGTGAAGATTCTTTTGGTCTGCTCCAAAACACATGGGAGATTGAGCAGAGAGGCATGCAAGTGGGGCCAACCTGCTTTAAAGATATGGCAATTTTTTTAAGACAAACAGTCAGAGGGCTATGGTTAGATATACATAAGGTGTGATGTATGGAAGACTTAATGTTCCAAAACTACTGAAGGTAGGCTATGTTCACGTAGCACCTAACAAGTCTAGCAGCAATATGGTTAAGAACCTTTTGTTTCTTACTCCAAGTGAAGCCTAAAGTAGTCGTGATATCAGTAAGGTCATGGAAAGTAATGAACGGAATCCAGACATCCCACTCTTGACCAGTAATAGCAGAGCCCTTTTTCTCAATTTTGTTGTGTAGGGTAGTGACCATGTTGAAGTCCCCTAGCAGCATTAAAGGGCCTTTTAATCTGATTAACTCTTCCAAACAACTAGTTATAAGCTTAGTACAATTAGTAGCATAGACACTGATTAACGTGCATTCATAAGGCTTATTGAGCACAATACCAACCCATTGATGCTTAATGAATTCAAAATCAGGGTTACCTTGTAGGATGGCATCCACAAAGGTCTTAGATGGAGACACAAAAGCACGAGGTGACGAAACGGCCTCCAGAGTGCAGGGATTAGAGGGATCACCTTCAATGAAAACCATGGAATCATGCACAACTCTATGACCACTATATGGGGCAGCTTCTTGCACCAGCAGGTAGTCAAGAGAAGATGGTACGTGAGATTGAATGTGTACCTGTGTGAGCGGAATACCACCATTCATCTCCGAGGAAGAGTCGATGCCATTGAAGTCCATTCTCCTCCTCTCGGGGGAGAGCTCACTAGCACAAAGCCTTTGCAATAGTCAACCAGTGCGAAGTGGTCCGACAGAGCACAACGTGGTAGAGTAAATGCTAGTTGTACGTTGCATGTAAAAAATTGAGAGGGATCACGAAACCCTAGTGCGCATGCCCTTCGATCATAGTAGAATGCCTCAATAGCTTTAAACTTTTCTAGATCTATCTCCTGAGGGGAGCCTTCCATTAGCACTTTGAGATTCTATTTATTCTCCTTTTGAAGTCATCTATTCTCCTCTAGAGGAGTTTCAAAATGCTTCTGCAGTAATGCCAGATTACGACATAATCTGATATTATCGATCTGATGAACTTCAATTAAAGCTTCTAGTTTTTGAATGCCATGAGAATATGATTGTTGAGGATTATTCAATAAGGTTTGGTGGGCTTTCTCTAGATTAGTATAATGTTGATTGAGTGATGCGTTCTCTTCTTTTGAGGTTGTGAGCCGCTCCTATAATTGTTGTTGTACCGCAAGTGTATCGTGGCGTCGATCCTCTAAAGTATGATATTCATTGTGCAACTGATAGATACATTGATATAGCATAGAAAAAATATTATTTACATGCATAGATGCTGGGAAGGTGGATGATGCAGGGGGAATGGGAATGAGGGGGGGTGGTGAATGTAGTGGAAATAAGAGGTGATGTAGGTGGAGGGGGAAGGGGAGATTGTGGTAGTGCGTAGGGAGGGAGTGGTGTAGTGGGTGGTGATGTGTCCATACGATCAAAAGTGTGTGCTACCCTGTATGTAGGAACGGTTGGTGCGGTGGACATGATGTTTGTGGAAAGTGTTGTGAAAAAGGGTGTGGCAGCCCATCCTAGTTGGGTGCAAGAGGGAAAGGGAAATCCTATAACATAAAAAATAAGACGATAGCCCATAGTCATGTTTACAACTTCAATGGTTTCCAGATGTGATAATAAAGATGAGAGGGATGTGACAATGGGTTAAGTGGTGGTGGTGATTATGGTGATGGTGTCATGAGAAGAAGTTTGTTATGCAGTGTTAGGTGAAGGGGGTGGGTTTGGAGGTGAGGGTCCAAAAGATGCAGAAAGGGGTGCATCGTGGTATTCTTCATTGTGGGTGGTGTCAATCGGTGCCGAAATATCTATATGAATCTGCTTTCTGGATCTAGCAGAGCATGTAGGTACTCATTTTTCAAAGCGACGAATGTGAGCCACGGCTGCGTGAATGGCTTCATCAAGCCCAATTGCGTCAGCGTGGAGTTTCAGAGAGTTGATGAATAGTTCATCTACCTCTTCTTCTCCTAACATTTGGCTCATCAGTAATTTCCCTGTCTCTAATGATAATTCATGATGCTCCTCAATTCTCTTCATGGTCTCGTATAGTCTCTTGATTTGTGTCGTGTAGGCAGGTGCTCCCATAAGCTCTGGAATTACCTCCTGCTCTTGGTCATGCTCCATCTGATTCTTCTTCATTGGTCTCTTCTTTGTCTTTGTCCACTTCTACTACTTCAGGTGAGGTAGTGGCTGGAGTCTTCATAGTCGTGTGCTACAGTCTAGTCTAGTCTTCCTCACTCTCGAGATTTGCTTCATTGATCATTCTAGCGATTTCTTCATCGGTTAAGTCATCCAAAGTAAAGCCCTATGGAAATTCCAATTCACAAGGAATAGGAGGAAAGATGAGGTTTGGTTCCTCTCTACTCTGCCTAGGTAATCGAACAGTGAATGGGCGAACACGTCTATGTTGAGGTGGTGTCACCTCTAGTGTGAGAGTGGCACCCCTTGCTTGTGCACAGGGTATCTGAATGGTTCCCCTCATTTTCTTTGATAGTAGGCTTGTAGTTGATGCTCTTCTCTGGAACTCCTGGACTCTTGACCATAGCAATGCTCATTGGATGGGTACACCATAGGCCAAACACCTGTTAATGACCCTAGAAAGAGCAAACATCCATGAAGTACATTCTTTTGCTTCTTGTTCCACCGTTGATGTGCGAGGTGGATTTGGTTGATGATCCAATGGGGCATATTGATGGTGAGGCTCTTTGTTTCTGCCAAAGACAAACTAAACCAAATTTTCTTTGGTGGCATGGTAAAGCGTCCTTGAGCAGGGATGGCAAAATGTTGCATACATGTGCGTAAGTGGAGAGCGATGATTGGAGTCATGGTCACCATATCCTTCAATTTGTTGGGGTCCTTATGCTTCGTTTGTTCAGGAATTAGGGTTTCCTTTTCTGTCAAAATATGCATGCCCTTCATGTCCAGGGCATCCCATACTAAGTTGATGGTCAGCTTAAACCTCTTTATTTCATGTCCTCATATTAATGCTAGAAGCACAAAGGTACTATCTCCTGCCTTCGTTGTGCTAAGCGTGAGAGTGTTGATCATGTATAAGGAGCACAGGAAATTGGGTTTGGGCAACATAGCTCTGAAGTAACTATCCAAGCCTACTTTAATCCATACTGATCTCATATTTTCTGCATTTTGGTACTTTTGAAACTCGCGAGTGAAGAAGTGGTACCTTCCCCACTTGCCATTAAATTCTACTTTGGCCTCCCAGAAGTAGTTACCATCTCCTAGTGGTCCTACAACATCACTGAACCAATGGGCATGCTTGTCGACCTGTGAGGTGTGCCCCTGTGGAGGGTCTTCAATTGGAAGTACGTGAACCACCTTGAGTTCCTGGGGTCTCTCTATCAAGTGTTCCTTGAGGAGGTGGGTTTCAATGTCAATTATTTGAGGGCTTGACCCTGCCTATGAGCTGGTTCTTTCTACTTCTGTCATGTTACTACCTTGCTTGCTGATTCTGTGAGAATATATAAGCACATGTTAACATTATAGTGGACAAGGTATGACCATTTGTCCCCATTACAACATTAACATGAGGCACCATGATAAGGTTAGTGGGTCAGTTGGTGCTCAGTGATCGTGTGTGTAGTTAGTGAATGAAGATTTCTATGTGCTAAGTGGACTCGTGCAGTGTGAGGATGATGCAGTTAGTAGGTGGAGATGAATTTATAGATTGGGGGTCGGAGGGTTTATAACAAGCTTTTTGTCACCAAACATAATGTGTGGCTTTACAACTTGACTGCGTATGGGCTCTGGGAGACTCTACATGAGTATCTACCTGGAAATGAGGCTTTTTAGGGACCCATTTACAAGTGATCCTATTGGTGCGTGTTGATGTATGTGTGATTGTGTGTGAATGGAGCTTTGTCTCATGAAGCTTAGGGGTGGCTACTTGAGCCCGCAAGCAAGCCTTAGGCACCCAAATTTGTCTTGATTGTGGGTCAGCCTCCATCGACTTCTTGGGTACCCAGATAGACATTATTTTCGTGGATGATTGTCGGAGAAATGTTTTATTAGGCACCCTATGCTGATCACTAGAGTAGGGTTTGGTTGAGGCTTCAGCCGAAGTTGCTTGGGAAATTTCACCCTTCCGTACCCATATATGCTTCGATGGTCGAGATGCCTTAGCAGAGGTGATCTTTGGTTTGGGACAAGTGCTTCTTTGCTTTATTCTGGTCTCCAGGACTTCATGTTTTCAGTCCAAGACTTTGTTTGGACAAGTAGGGAGTTCCACTTGCACCACCTTGCCTGGAGTGGAGGTTTTCTGCATGATAGAAGGTTGGAGAAGAAAAGCATCGATTTCCATCAGTGTGCTCCTAGAAGGACTAGGAGTTGGTGCCTTTCCTACTTCCTTGAGTGCTCCAATGGTCAATTCAATAGTTAAATATTGTTGTTGCACCCAAATCTAAAGAAGTCCACTTCTTAGGCTGAGATTGACTGCGTTATTATAAATCCAATCCTGTCCTAGGATGAGGGGTTCTCTGAGATCCTCATCTTGGCACACTAGTACCCTTACTTTCATAAGAACCTCTTGAAGGTAGATGTGAAGTTCCACCTTGCCTAAGCAACGGGTTTCCACACCGCCTAATCCTATAGGGTATGCCTCAATACGATTTACATTCAGGTGCATATCCTAACAATAGGACAACTTAATAGCACTCGTGGAAGAGTGGGAATCAATTAAGGCTCTGATTGTCCTTGCATCTTCTCCCTGTCCTAACTCTATCGTGACAAACGGTCTTCTATCCCTAATTCATGAGGAACTCCTAGTAGAGATTTGACACATAGCCATTTGATACCTGTGTATGTCATTGACTTCTACCCTCAGAATTTCTCTTCCTTGCCTCCTAAGCTTCATCTTTCAAATCCGTTCTAAAGCTTCAACATGTGCCTCTTCTCTAATGTGTTTCTCTTCTTCCTTTCATTTCTTTGCAGTGTTAAGTCTAGTTAGCATCTCCTCGGTGAGGGGTTCTTGGTATAGTTTCACTCTACACCTGCTAATGTAGTTGGGTAGGACATCGCCTTCTAATGTGGCTAATTGGACTGCTCCACTTGTAGATGTTCTGTTGATTATCATTGGTGTATAGCCATGTTTTTCTAGCTTCCTGGCATGCTTCTTGAGTGTATAAACTGTTGGAGCAAGTCTATGACAAGCCTAAGTATTGGCTTGAGTCTCACAAAGTCTTAGAAGAAGCTTTAAAAAGAAGACTATGTAAAGTTCACTTGTGAACTACCTCTTGTAACTTTTGAAGAGTTTACTTAATGTAAAAGTAAGAGAATCTTAAGTGGTTGAGTCCACATGATCAAGAATGGAAAGAGGAGCCACGAATTCGTGATTTGTGGTAGGTAGAGAATCAAATCAATCATTGATTGATTGGAGAGTGATTGAGGGAAGTTAACCTCCCAAACTCAACTATAAATAGATGGCAGTTTTAGTCGTGGTTAGAGAGACCTATGTGAAGACCTCCAAGAGCTGAGCTTTATGCCATATCAAGGTGTGATTACAAGGCACACATATGTATCAGTAAGTCATTGTATTGTACAAGCAATATACTTTCATTTTCATGATTATTTGAGTTCATCTTTCCATGTTCTTGTGAAGTGTACTACTCACTGCCATTACTCTCAGTTTTCTCAGTCAGATTGCAGAGATGATTTCTCTGAGCTTGGTGCATCATTTTCAGTGATTTAACTTGGTAACGTTAGCTCTATAAGTCTACTATATGCTCATAAATTTTCATGTCATTTGGATGTTGCAATATTCAGTTATGTTCATTTGAAGTCAACAGGGTCTGTTCATCTTCACCTCTCTGTCAGGTACCCAACTTTTTCACTCATCTTGTCAGAGGTGGTTCTCAGTGGTTACTTATCCAAATTCCGTGATTTAAAGCTTGTTGGATTCAGCTTACTGTCTAGTATAACCATACAAATTTTCATAATCATTGGAGTTCTACATTTTGAGTTATGGTGATATTTCGGCTCACTGGTCTATTTCTGTAGCAGCCCGTGAAAATCGGGATGATGTCATCACTTGTTAAAACTCATTCTCAGTGTGTGCTTTGTTATTTTTGATGAGATTACTCTTGAAAGTTAGCTCTTTAAGCTAACTAGACTTCCCCAAGAGGAATTAAGCTAATTGCTGCTGTGCTCAGAGAATTATGTAAAACACTGGACAGGTGTATGAACCAAGAATAGCAAGTTTTCACCTCTGAGCTAACTCCAACTTATCTATTTTGATCTATCTTTTTGAGAGTGATCTTCCAAGGTACATAGGGTGTCTAATACATCCATTGGCAAGCTAAAAGGGCCCACCATCTACTCCTGGAGTTCATTTGGCTGGTGTAGATCAAGGATTTTGTAACACCTCTTCATTCAAACACATACTTATCCATCTCTTCACAGTGGTATCAGAGCAAGGTTGGACAACATGGCAGATGGATTTCCTTCATCAATTGACAAATTGGACAGAGGTAACTACTCAGCTTGGTCATTAAGAATGGAAGCTTATCTCCAAGGTAGAAGTTTATATGGTTATGTGGCTGGAGATGAAGTTATGCCAAGTTTCAGGAACAAAAGTCAACCAACACAAGAAGAGCAAGAAAGATTGAGCACATGGTGCTCCAAGGATGCACTTGCAAGGTCTTATCTCCTCAACTCTATCTCAGATTTTTTGTTGCCTCACATTAGAAGTTTTAAGACATCTCAGGAAGTGTGGGATGCACTTGAAGCTTTCTTTTCTTCAAGTACCAAAGCTAGGAAGCATCAACTATGGCTGGAGTTCACAACTCTCAAGAAGGCTCCCAAACAAAATGTGACTGATTTTGTCACAAAGCTCAAGGACATAGCAGATCAATTGGGAAGCATTGGAGAGGTAATAGATGAAGAGCAAATTGTAAGGCAGGTCATCAATGGCTTGAAGGCAGATGACAAGTGGGAAGCATTCACCACAGCTATGGATTTGTACATGGACATGCATGTACCTGATTTCAATACACTCATTGGACAACTACTTACTCAAGAGGCAAAGCTTATCAAAAATGGAGAAAGCTCTAAAGGTAATCAATCTTCAGCTTTATACACGGATAAAAGCAAGTCTAAAGATAACAAAGGAAAGGCAAAGAAAGTGGATGATGAAGCAGGTACATATCAAGCTATCTATGCAGGTAGAGGAAGACATGGCAGAGGTAGAGGAAGAGGAGGTAGACAAGGCAGGGGGAGATCCCAAGACTCCAACTCATGTTCTATTTGTGGATTAACTAATCATACAACTGAAAATTGCTTTAGGAATTCCAGGAATCAAAGAGGCAGAGGATACAATAGAGGAAGTTATGGCTACTCAAGAGGAAGATTCAACAACTACCATGGCAACTACAACAACTACAATCATTCAAACTATCAAGGAGGCTACAAAGGAAGGAGAGACTACAATAACTACACAGAAGACTCAAACAAAGAGGATTCATTATTGATCATGAACATGGCTATGCCACAAGGTAAATCTGATGAGCATGTTTTCTACATAGATTCAGGTTGTTCAAATCATGTGGCAGGAAATGTGGCACTCCTATCAGATTTAGAAGATCCAAGGAATAAGCATGAGGTACAAACAGGAGATGATACAAAACATCCTGTGGAGAAAATAGGCAATGTCAAAGCACCTAATGGAAACATCAACCTACTCAGTAAGGTACTCTATGTTCCTACCATTACAAAGAATTTGATAAGTGTTGGGCAGATAGTAGAGAAAGGGTTGCAAGTCAGGTTCACAAAAGCAGGAGCATTTGTTGAAGATCCAAGTCAAGGATTCAGAAGAATTGCAAAAGGTGAAAAGACAGGTAGATTGTTCACATTTGAATTACAGGACACTAGAAACATTGCTCTCTTTAATTATGGTAGTCAAACACTCACAGAATTGGAAGTATGGCACAAAAGGTTAGCACATATTGGTGAAAGGTCATTAAAGCAAATCTGCAGGGACCAAAGTGTACTTGGACTTCCTAATTTGTCAAAACAACATATGATTTATAAGTGCAGTGCATGTCAATTTGGAAAGTCTCACAGGTTACCATTCATGAAGAAAGGTTATATGCATGGAGATCTCTTGGAGTTGGTTCATACAGATGTATGGGGACCTAGCAAGGAAGCTTCAATATCTGGATCAAGGTATTATGTTTCCTTTATTGATGATTGCAGCAGATGGACTATCCTATTCTTTATGAAACACAAAGATGAAGTTTTTTCATGTTTCAAAAGATATTTGGCTCTTGTGGAGAATCAAACAGGTAAATCACTAAAAAGGCTAAGGTCAGATGGAGGGGGAGAATACTTCTCCCATGATTTTGATTCTTTTCTTCAAGAAAGAGGAATCAAAAGAGAGGTAACTACAAGGTACACTCCTGAGCAAAATGGAGTGGCAGAAAGGAGGAATAGGACAATTGTTGAAGCTGCAAGGTCTATGTTAAATGAAAAGCATTTACCTAATTACTTATGGGCCGAGGCTGTATCTACAGCCACTTACTTGATTAACAGGTTGCCTTCAAAATCCCTTGATGGGATGACTCCATATGAGGCTTGGAATGGAAGAAGACCAAGCTTAGATCATTGTAAAATTTTTGGATGTATTGCTTTCGCTCATGTTCCTTCACAGGTTAGAGGCAAGATGGATCCAAAGGCAGAAAGGTGTGTATTTATTGGATATGACAACAATCAAAAGGGCTACAGGTTATACAACCCTACCAACAAAGGATTCTTGGTAAGCAGAGATGTAGTTTTTGATGAGAACAATTCATGGTATGAAGATTCATGCAGGAAGATCAATTTACCATATGATCTTGAAGAAGATTTTCCAAAGCTTGGTAGAGAACAATCAAAGATTGAAGAACAAGACACCTCAGAGGATGATGAAGAATCTCACATGGAAAAGATCAAAGCATGGAAGTCTAAAGGTAAAGCAAAATTGCAGGAACTTGGACATGAAGCAGAATCATCACATCATGGCCTAAGAAGATCTATGAGGGAAAAGAAAAAACCAGAAAGGTATGGGTTTGACACCTCATTAGTAACTAAACATTCTATCTACATAGCACAGGACATAAACCAAGAGGAGCCATCATCATTTGAAGAGGCCAAAGCAAAAACAGAATGGAAGCATGCAATGAAGGAAGAGATTGAAGCACTTGAGGAAAACAACACTTGGGATTTGGTGCCCAAGACTTCATCCATGAAGGTAATAGGCTCAAGATGGGTCTATAAACTCAAGAAGAATTCTGATGGTTCCATTAACAGGTATAAGGCAAGGCTTGTAGCAAAAGGCTTTGCACAAACTCAGGGAATTGATTATGAGGAGACCTTCTCTCCTGTGGCAAAGATGCCTACTATTAGGGTTTTGCTTAGTATTGCCTCTTCCAAGAATTGGAAGATACTTCAACTAGATGTAAAGAATGCATTTTTGAATGGTTGGATAACAGAAGAGGTATATATGGCACAACCACCTGGTTTTGAGAATCAAGTTTATCCTGATTATGTGTGTAAACTTAACAAAGCATTGTATGGTCTCAAGCAAGCTCCAAGAGCTTGGAATTTCAGGCTTGTTTCATTCTTGCAGGACAAAGGCTTTCAACCAAGCAAGGCAGATCCTTCACTCTTTATTAAAAAGAGTAATTCTGAGGTCATCTATCTATGTGTATATGTAGATGACATTATATTGACAGGAAATGATGCAGATGGTATGAAGAAGATCAAAGATCAGATGAGAGAAGAGTTCAAGATAAGTGATTTGGGTTCACTTACCTACTTCCTAGGTTTGGAAGTTGTCTACAAAGATCATGGTTTGTTTCTCACTCAAAGGAAGTACATTAAGGACATGTTGGCAAAATTCAAGATGCAAGATTGTAAGATTGCAGGTACTCCAATGGAGGTCAATCACAAATTGAGCTCACATGAAGGTGAACTCATAGAGGACATCACATCATATCAAAGTCTAGTGGGTAGTCTCAACTATGCCACATTGACAAGAGTAGATATATGTTACAGTGTGAGTGTGCTAAGCCAATTTATGCACACACCAAGGAAACCACATATGGATGCTGCCAAAAGGATTCTCAAGTATCTCAAAGGAACCATAAATGAAGGACTTTATTATCCTTATGTATCTGATTTAGGTTTGAAGCTATTTTCTGATGCAGATTGGGCTGGCTCCAAGGAAGATAGAAGGAGCACTTCAGGTTATCTTACCTTTGCAGGTTCAAAGCTTATTTCATGGTCATCCAAGAAGCAACCCACAGTTGCTCTCTCTTCTACTGAAGCTGAATATAGAGGTCTTGCCATAGCTACACAAGAAGCTATGTGGATGAAGACATTATTCAAAGATCTTGGATTGGAGTTTGGAACTCCAACTATTTTTGGTGACAATATGAGTTCTATTCACTTGGCTGCTAATCCTATTTTTCATGCAAGGACTAAACATATTGAAGTTCATTATCACTATGTACGAGAAAAGGTTCTAAGCAAAGAGATTCAAATATCATATGTGTCCACTCATCAACAATGTGCAGATATTCTAACCAAAGCATTGGATGGTACAAAGCTTTGCAAATTCAAGGCTATGATTGGTTTGCAGGTAATCTTGGAAGATTGAAGACCTCAAGCATACTTGGCTTGAGGGGGAGCTGTTGGAGCAAGTCTATGACAAGCCTAAGTATTGGCTTGAGTCTCACAAAGTCTTAGAAGAAGCTTTAAAAAGAAGACTATGTAAAGTTCACTTGTGAACTACCTCTTGTAACTTTTGAAGAGTTTACTTAATGTAAAAGTAAGAGAATCTTAAGTGGTTGAGTCCACATGATCAAGAATGGAAAGAGGAGCCACGAATTCGTGATTTGTGGTAGGTAGAGAATCAAATCAATCATTGATTGATTGGAGAGTGATTGAGGGAAGTTAGCCTCCCAAACTCAACTATAAATAGATGGCAGTTTTAGTCGTGGTTAGAGAGACCTATGTGAAGACCTCCAAGAGCTGAGCTTTATGCCATATCAAGGTGTGATTACAAGGCACACATATGTATCAGTAATTCGTTGTATTGTACAAGCAATATACTTTCATTTTCATGATTATTTGAGTTCATCTTTCCATGTTCTTGTGAAGTGTACTACTCACTGCCATTACTCTCAGTTTTCTCAGTCAGCTTGCAGAGATGATTTCTCTCAGCTTGGTGCATCATTTTCAGTGATTTAACTTGGTAAAGTTAGCTCTATTAGTCTACTATATGCTCATACATTTTCATGTCATTTGGATGTTGCAATATTCAGTTATGATCATTTGAAGTCAACAGGTTCTGTTCATCTTCACCTCTCTGTCAGGTACCCAACTTTTTCACTCATCTTGTCAGAGATGGTTCTCAGTGGTTACTTATCCAAATTTAGTGATTTAAAGCTTGTTAGATTCAGCTTACTGTCTAATATAACCATACAAATTTTCATAATCATTGGATTTCTACATTTGGAGTTATGGTGATTTTTCTGCTCACTGGTCTATTTCTGTAGCAGCCCGTGAAAATCGGGATGATGTCATCACTTGTTAAAACTCATTCTCAGTGTGTGCTTTGTTATTTTTGATGACATTACTCTTGAAAGTTAGCTCTTTAAGCTACCTAGACTTCCCCAAGAGGAATTAAGCTAATTGCTGCTGTGCTCAGAGAATTATGTAAAACACTGGACAGGTGTATGAACCAAGAATAGCAAGTTTTCACCTCTGAGCTAACTCCAACTTATCTGTTTTGATCTATCTTTTTGAGAGTGATCTTCCAAGGTACATAGGGTGTCTAATACATCCATTGGCAAGCTAAAAGGGCCCACCATCTACTCCTGGAGTTCATTTGGCTGGTGTAGATCAAGGATTTTGTAACACCTCTTCATTCAAACACATACTTATCCATCTCTTCACATAAACCAAGACTAAATCTCCTACTTTTGAGCCTTTGTCTTTCACATGGGGGTCAAAGTAGGCTTTTTGTCTCTTCTTGGCTGCATAGATTCCTGTAGCAGCTCTCAATCGTGTCTCTCCTAATCGCTCTAAGTCCAAGATTCTTGAAGAGAGCTCATGACCCGTCCATTGGTGCTCTGTGCTACCTTTAATGTAGGGATCAAAAAGTATAATGGTAGTAGTGCATTTTCTCCAAAAACAATCTGAAAGGGGTGGCTTGGAGTACCGTTTTATAGGCAACTTGATATGCCCAAACAACATGATGTAGCTGTTTGTCTTAGTCAAAGCGTTTATTGTTTACTAACTTAGTTAACAGAGCGCATCGTATCTTGTTTGTGCTCTCGACTTCACCATTGCCTTGTGGGTGATATGGAGCCGACTTCTTGTGAATAATCAAGAACTCTTGAAGTGGATATTCAATAACTTCATTCAAGAAGTGCGTTCCACGATCACTAACTAGCTCTATGGGTAAGCCATATCTAGTGAATACATTTTCAAACAAGAACTTAGCCGTGGTCTGAGCATCATTCTTTTTTGTAGCTTTTACTTCTACCCATTTTGTTAGATAATCAGTGGCCACAATAATATATTTTGCATGAGAACCCTTAGGTGGGGGATTAATTGGACCAACAAAGTCTATTCCCCACTTAGAGAATGCCCTTCCTCCCATCATAGGTTTTAGTGGCATCTCATCCTTACGTATCGAATATTGTGTTCGCTGACAAATATCACACCGCTTCACATAGGTATGGGCATCCATGTGAAGGGTTGGCCACCACAAGCCTGCAAATAGGATTGCCTTGATCACCCTATCTGGCCCAAAGTGTCCTCCTGCTAGACCTTGGTGAGAAATTTCCAAGATCTGAAGATATTCTCTCATGGACACATAGTCTGAGGTAACCATCTTTTCCATGCTTGTATTAGTTATCTCCAATGAGTGGGTAGTCTAGTGCCTCCTGTTCTAAGCTCCTTTTTCTAGCTAATGTCATCTCTTAAGGGAATGTTTTCGTCCTCAAAAAGGCTACTAGTGGTTCCCTCCAATCTGGTGCTAGAGACACTCGATACAGAGTGGCATGTTCCACTGGAGGTCTAGTGCAGCATGTTGGCCATTCTTTGCACATCCTATGGACATCTACTTCCATAGTTGGCCAATATACACCCAATATTTTTAGGGCCAGTAGGGTTCTATGCTTGGATTAATGTTGTTGGAGTGCACCTACATGTGCTATTTGCAACCACTTTGAGTGCTCGTCTTCTTCTATGCAACATGCTAGTATTTCTTGATCAGTGTGCCTTTATACACTGCCTGCCATGATATGGTACTTTTGGGCTTTCACTACCTCCCTATCTTGAGTGTTTAATATTGGACATTTAGGCCCATATGTCAACACTGGCACTAATGTCTTTACCCACTATGGTACAACTTCAAAATTGAACAAATAAGCATTACAAAGATCATCTGATACTCCTTGTGGGGCCTCTCTGGATGTAAGCCTTGAGAGATGATTTGCTCTCAAGTGAGTCTTTCCTTTTCTCACCACTAGCTCAAAGTCATATTCCATTATTAAGAGGAACCATCTTACCAATCTACCTGTATTGCATGGCTTGTTCACTAGATATAGCAATGCTTGATGGTCTGTAAAAAAATTTAAACTTATTTGCAAGAAAATAGTGTCTAAACATTTTAACCACATATACCATGCCTAATCCTTCTCGTTCGGTGGTGGTATAGTTTTGTTCAGCTGCATTCAACTATCTACTAGCATAGGCAATTGGAAGATCCATATTACCTTCACCCATAGGTTGTGCCACTACACACCCAATAGCATAATTGGATGCATCCACATGAACATGAAAGGGCTTGTTCCAATCTGGCGTAGTCAAGATTGGTGCTGAACATAATTGCCGTTTAAGCTCATTGAAAGAGTTCTCACATTCTTGCATCCACTCAAAGTTAGCCAAAAGGGAGTATAGAGGCTTTGCAATGATAGCATACATATGAATGAATCGGTGATAATAGCCACAATGCCCCATGAAAGCTTGTACCTCCTTGACATTCTTTGGCTTAGGTAGCTCTGCAATAGCTCTGACCTTTTCCTCATCCGTGGATATGCCATTCTTTGACACTATGTGTCCTAGATCTTGCCTTGCCTGGCCATAAAAACACACTTTTCTAGGTTCAAGCAGACTTGGTATTCTCTACATTTGTCAAAGATAGCTCTCAAATCTGGGATATGTGTTTGTCTTATGTTGGAATGAGCACAAAGATCATCGACATAGACTTCCGATTTTTTCCTCAAGAATTCTTTAAACACATGGCACATCAACCTCTAAAAGGTAGCTGGCACTTTGGTGAGACCAAATGGCATTACCCAAAAAGAAAATATGCCCCAATTTGTGGCAAAAGCTGTCTTATGCTGATCTTCTAGAGCTATGGCTACTAGATTGTAGCCAGAGAATCCGTCAAGGAAGCTGTATACTTCCTTGCTTGCCACTCTTTCTAAGAGATGCTGAGTGATTGGAAGCGGATAACTATCTCTAATAGTGGCTGCGTTAACTTTCTTCAAGTTAATGCATACACGTAACTTTCCATTCTTTTTGGGCACCACCGCAATGGGGGATACCCATTCAGTATGCTCAATTTCGTAGATAGATCCAGCTTTAACCAAGCGATCTATCTCTTCCTTGATTTTGGTAGCATAGTTATCGTTGTATGTGTATGGCTTCTGCTTAGAGGGTTTGGCATCTGAGGTCATGGGAATCATATGTGAGCATATGTCAGGGTCTACACCTTTCAAGTCCTTATAACTCCAAGCAAAAACATCTTTGTATTCTCATAAGAAGGCTATCAGCTCGTGCTCTTCTTCCTTAGTCAGGTCATGTCCTATGTATGTGCATTTTTCTTCTCCTTCTTCTATGGTTATAACAATTTTCTTGGTGGTTTCTTTGTTATCGTAGGCCTCTCTAGCTTGTGCATCACATTTAGGCATTCTTATTATGAATCCTATTGTTTATCTCATACTTCTTGAAGTTTTTAGGGACCTCAAACAAAGTTTCTTCCTCATTTGATGTGGCTTATCTCTTCTTCCTTTTCTTGCCTTCACTCTTGGCGATCTCTTGTGTGGTTAACCTCACATCATTTGTAAGTTCTTCATGCCTCTAATGGTGAGCTTCTACTTTGTAGAAGTATTCCTCATCTGATGCAAAAGGTGGGTCCATGATAATTGACTCTAGATTAGAGTCACTCACATCCTCGAATGCATCAATGCTAGGTTCACATTCTTCTATAACTGAATCACAAATTATTGGCTCTATGGTGAAGACTGAAATGTCATAGCCGTCCTCGTCACGGTGGGGTGTCCATTGTTCTTCATTGATGGCTACATCCATTGTTACTAAAATTTCCGCCCAACCATGAGGTTCAAATTCTTTGTCAGGAAATACTACAAGTGCATAGGCTGGGTCTTGAATTGATCTATGAGTTTCCTTCGCACCTACCTCTCTAGATTTTTCTCTCTTCTCTTCTTCTATGGCTACTTTGCACATCCATAAGTGGGTGTCTTCATGCATCCATGAGGATCCTCAACCTATGGAATGCACTGATTCTTTATCATCTTTAGCTCTATGGATGGGATTCCATTGAATAGGAGGTATGTCTCTATGAGAGTAATCCTTGAGATTGACTTTGGTTGTAACACCCAAGTGTTGCAAATACAAAGAATTGGTTCCCCAATCTTGTACCACTTGCAAGTCACATAAATGGTCTTCCCAAAATCATCTCATAGGCCTTATTCTTGCTAAAGTCACATATGGAAAAAGTATGCTCGAACTCAACACCACATGTAGTGAGAGTTATTCCTTCTAGCAATCCTAAGGGTCTTTCTATGTGACCATCAGCCATCTGCAATTTCATCCTCGTTTTTCTGAGTGCCGGCTTGCCCCAATGCTTCCATAGGGAAGTGGTAGCAATTTCTTCTCCTACACCTGAGTCCAAAATTTTCATGGTAGTGTAGCCTTGATGGGTTATTGGAAGATAGGTGTTTCCCTCTTCTCCTTCTCTCATGTCTTCTATCTTGTCCGAAGGTATTTCTGGCACTGTTCTATGAGATCCTACCTAGGAATGAGGCGTTGATACTTGTGGCACCTGATTGGCTACATGTTTCCATAATTCTGGCTTATCCTTAAGTAGCTCTCCTACAGTGAGATTGCACTGCATTTTGGTGTTCTTTACTACCTCTGTATTCCTAGGTATGATTGAGTCTTCGTTTCTTATCATGACCGTGGGTGCTCTCATACAAGTAGACTTAGCTGGGCCTGTGAAATGGGGTAGTTCTTGTAAGGAATTAGACCTGAAGTCTAATCTCCCATGGGATTGGGCACTTTCCTGCCCTCCATAAATGGAGGGAATGTCTTGTGAGAATTGATCGTGCGCTCCATCCACAAGCTCAATGGAGGAGGGTTTTCACTTTCTTTAGCCCATTTATCTTCTTGAATCTCTCTAAGAAATTCTTGCAAATATCGATTCATAGAAGAAGATGCATCTGGTTCTGCGGAGTTAGGAACATAAGCTTCCTGCGAATGAGGTCATCTCCCTAACATTGGTAGCATGGTCCTCTAGGAAATGGGGTTCTTATTTGCCTAGGTTGAGGCCTAGAGTTGGGATTTGCATACATGACATTTTCATACTCTCACTCCCAACTAGATTCACTCGGGTCTTCATAATAATATGACTCATTAAGCTCAGGTGACTACATGTAGTAAGCTGTGGGCTATCAATGTGAGTAGAGTTGAAACTATAATCACTTAGGTGACTCTCTGAAAGCAATGGTGTTACTGGCACTATGGCTCTATTCAGATTCTCTTTCGCAGTTGGGTACTTCAGTGGAATCACATTGGCTAGAGGAGGGGGCTGCTGCGCTAGAACTGGATGAGGTCTTTGGTGCCCTTGATAGGGTCGTTGATAGGGTTGCTATGGCCTGCCATATTGTTGTGGTGGGTATTGGTTCTGGTATCTTCCCTACTGTGGATATGGCTAAGGATAATTTTGTTTAATAGTTTATTTGTTGTAGGGACAGTCTTGTGCAGTGTGGTTGGTATATTTCCGCTCTATGGTGCAATATAGGCTGCTAGGGTTTGCTTGGGGTTGAGCCATAATGGGACATACATTCGCCATATGGTCACCTCCATAAGTATAACATCTTTTCACTAGGGCCAACCTTGGTACTTGTTTGCTTGAGGCTCCTAACGTCTGAGCTACTTTCTCAAGGAGTTCCTCAATAGATGTGGATGGATTTGAATTGAGGCTAGTTGAGCTATCTGAATCTTTGTAGATTTTTGAAAGCTGTAATTCCTCCCCTAGGTTATCCTCAATGTCTATGCACATGCATACACACGCTTCTATGGTCCTAAGGTCCTTCAAGTACACATATGATCTCAATTTGGTACTTAGCAATCCATCTAAGAATAAAGCCACTTGTTTGGCTGGTGTGGGAAACTCTAGAACATGACATCTATCTAGGTATTGCCTAAACCTTCTTCCTGCAAGTCTAACCATCTCTTGAGGTGTCTGCCTCAAGCTATGTATTAGTGAGGAAGTATTGTGCCGTATGCCACTGTTAGAAAATTCTATGATGAAGGCTTCTAGAAGTTGGTATATGTTCCTGAACTGACCTTGGTGAAGCGGTTGAAACCATGTAAGGGTTGTGTTCTTGAGAGTTAGGCGAAAGGCATTATAATGAGTGAACAATTCTTCAACTTGTTCAACTCTCAACACTTTCCTAAATTCTTCCACATGCCTTGGTAAAGGGAATTCATCTGTATTTCTTTGATTCCTCGGGTCTCTAAGTCACTCGGTTTCCATTCTATCTGTCTCCGTTCTCATTTGTTATCTTCCTATTGGGTTAGCAAAACTTACCTCTGGTCTATCTCTACTCTTGTCCCTTTGAGCTCCATGAGCTTGGGATGTTTTGGCTCCTTGGTGACCATAAGAGACATTAGATCTTGGTTGGGGAAAAAAAAATACACCCTTCCAAGTGTAGGCATGCCTACAATGCTCTGTGACCACAAAGATCCTCTCTGATGTATTGTCTAAATAGGTCACTTTTCTTGGGCTATCTGGATCTTTAAATTTATAGATTGTGATCATTCCTGCTTCATTAGGCTGGTCACTTTTATACCTCCAAAAAGCCTCGTCTTTCTCTCGGTTTAGGAGTAGATCTATGCTCTTATTGTCTTGGGGAATCCATTCTGGAGTGATGATTCTAGTTAAGACTCATTTGCATTGGGGAGTTCTCAGCTCTCTTCCTAGGTGCCCTTGCTCTATGTTACATATGTCTCTCTCTGGAATCACATTACCAAATTCATCTATTCTATGTGGTTGGTTGGTGACTATGTACATTGTCCCTTCCTTATCGAGGTATGCACCATTTTTGAACTTGACCACTGGATGTCTTTGGAGCTAATTCATGTCTCCTTAGTACATGAAAGTAATGGCCAAATTCATCTTCCACAAAAAACAACATCACATCTAACCAAAATGCATTTAGTCTTTCGATGATATAGATGGTAACCTTTGCTTTTAAAACTGTACCCAACAAGAATACATTTTACTACTTTATCATCCAATTTTCTACATTGTTTCTTAGGCACTAATGCATATGCGAACCGACCAAAGACATGTAGATAAGAAACAAATGGCTTGCAACCATGCCAAGCCTCATATGGGGTGATAGACTCCAATGCTTTAGTGGGACATGTGTTAAGTACATATGTTGTACACAGAACAACCTCAAGCCATAATCTATGTGGTAAAGCTTGACTTTTAACCATGTACCTCACCATTCCATAAGTGACATGTTCTTCCTTCTAGCAAATCCATTTTTTTGAGGTGTATATGGCTATTTACATTGATGTTTTATCTCACGTTTAGCAACAAATGCATTAAAATGAGAAGACATGTTTACTTAACATATTTTTAGCTAGAAGAAAAATTTGATTGAAGCACATAAACACTTCGGACTTTGCGTATAGTGGATGCATCCATGCATGCTTGAAAAAGTAATCAATAAAAGTCACGAATTAACAATAGTTCCTAAAAGAGGGTGTCTGCATAGGACAATAGACATCCATGTGAACAAGCTCCAATTTTTTAGTACCTCAAACAGAACCATCTTTTGGGAAGGAGGAACGCTGCATTTTGCCCAGAACAGCCTTCTACAAACATGTTTACAAGGTGCCTAAATTTTGGGCAGAGAGGACTGCATTTAGATTCTTTTAGGTGTAGCAAACTAGAATAATACATATGAAAAAGGTTGGCATGCCAAAGCTTTACATCTAACATAGCTTGAGAATCTTGAAGTTCACATGGTTAATCATTCCCAATTTTTTCATATTCTATGAGCTTATATAGCCCACAACATAAAATGCCAGAAGCAATAATAACATCGCCATTTGGCAGATCATGCACTCTACATCTATCACCAACAAATTTCACAACTAAGCCATTCTTGATAGATGTTGAAATTGATAATAGGGGTTTCTTGATTCCTAGCACAAATAAAGCATCTGAAAATGTAAAAGAACTACCATGAGTAGTAATCAGAATGATCTTACTAACTCCCATTATTATAGAAGAAGAGGTGTTTTTAGTGCATGTGATAGTATTTCTCGCAGGGGCACACTCAAGTGAAGTGAAGAAACTGTTATTGTGACCTAATATGTTTGGTTGCCCACTCTCAAAGTACCGAACATCTTAGTCTAGTAGAGACGTATACTTTTCATGAGATGATGGGTGATAACTGCAAACAATAGTGAATGCCCATCCTTCATTCTGCACAAGATTAGTAGACTCCATTTTAGGTATAGAGGTCTCTATAGCAACCATTTCGGCCTCCTTTTCTCTACCTATTTTGCAACCAGTTTTGGACAACTCTTTATGAAATGATCATTTCCTTTGTATTATTTGCAAAATAATGTTTGCTTTTCTTGCTTTTCTTTTTTCTTCTCGTCTTTGTCTTCTTTTTTTGTCTCTACATAATAAGCAGATTTTTGCTTCCTAGTAGATGAGCTCCATTTACCTTTGCCTTTTGATTAGCTAAGAAAGCTTGATCTGCGACACACGTGATGGACATGTTCTGCCTGGACTCATCTTCCTACAAAAAAATCGAGACTAACTCTCAAATGTTAAGGCATTTGGATTTCCTTTCATCATCAACTAAAAAGTAATTGCAAAAATCTCATATGAATTTGGAAGGCCATCCAGACAGTCTACACAAGTGAGATGTCTAGAAAGACTTCATCAGCACAAATCAACTATTCCTTCAAATCTTTGATTTTTATAAAGCAATTTCCATAAAATCTCCTTCATTCATATGCTCACTCTCTAATTCTAGAGGCAAGCAACATGAGCCTCATTTCTTATATGGTAAAAAGTGGTAAGTTTATCCCAAACATCATTTTCTATTTTGCAAAAGTGAATATGAGGGATGATGGCACATTTGACAAACAAAGTTATCAATGCATGTGCTTGATGATCTGTGTCATCCCAATAAAGCTGCTTTGTACTAGGTGGAGCAAGAACTGCAATCAATGCCATCTACATCACCTTCATTAACTATATTTATAGGTATAGTAGGTCATTTTTCAACACCCTATACAATTATATTCTTTAGTCCTTTTGCAACCAATACATGATGCATCATATGTGCCCATAATGGATAATTGCTACCATCCAACTTATCCTCAACCAACATACCGAATAAATCATTGCTTTCATCCATGTCCATTGACCAAAATACCCCGTTGTACAAAAATGAATGGATCTCAAAAAGTTGAATAGTGGCGAACCGAAACTTGTATATATGTTTTGCAAAAGAAGATGAATTTGCTTACATAGGCACTAGGATAGTGCATTCAAAGGCCAAAACAAGCTCAAATCAAAATTTTGACACCACAGAGCAAAGATGTTTTGAACTCCTAATCACCCTATGTATGCTAACCGAATTTCATGTGATTGTGAGACTCTGACAACTTAATTCTCAACTTCTGTGCCTCTTATCATGTGACCAGTTTTAATGATTTCTATTTCTCAAAACATGCAAATCAATAGGGGAGGCGTGTTGTGTAATCTAGATGTTAATATTTGGCAATGATGTATGTGGCTATAGCTCCACTGTTTAGGACATGTTGGAGTTAGCCGTCTGTGGAAGCACGTGAACAGCACAATGAAGAAGAAGAAGAAGTTTGGAGCACAACACACAATACTGAATGTATTACTAGAGAATATACAAAGGTAAGTAGCCCATTAGGGCAATAGGCATATATACAAGCCGGTGAAGAAAACCTCCTAAAGAGGGAAAAAAGTGCCCCGAAAATCCTAATGTGTTCACACACATCACTACCTAAATATATCAAGAAATCCCCCCTGGGAGTGATGCACTGAACAAGGAGCTGTCACTCATGTATAAGGAAGTGCCAAGCTATGTGCAATCAATCCACAAAAGGAAGTAAGCCCAAAGCTTTGCGGAAAGCTTCAAACTTCTCCCTAGGTAGAGCCTTCGTGAAAAGGTCTGCAATATTCTCTTGTGTGGGCACATTTGCCAAGCTGATCTCCCCAGTAGAGAGCCTCTCCCTGACATAATGATAATGCACCTCAATGTGCTTAGTGAGAGCACGGAACATAGGGTTCCTCACAACTACCAATGCGCTCTGATTGTTAGTGAAGATGGTGGTGGCAAAAGACTGACCAACACCGAAATCAGCCATAAGGAGTCTGAGCAACACACACTCAAGAGTAGCGGTGAACGATGCCCTATACTCAGCCTCACAACTAGAAGTGTCCATAGGAGGCTGCTTCTTGCTCAATCAAGATATACATGAGCTACCAAACATGAAGCAAAAGCCACTAGTTGACATACGAGTGTCATAGCAACCAGCCCAGTCTGAGTCAAAAAAAGCATGCAAATCTGGCGGTAGTGATCCCCCCTTGGGATAAAACAACCCAAGTAACCGAGTACCACTCAAGTAGCGAAAAGATGTGCTTAACTGCCTGCCAATGCTTGACACCTAGGCAATGCATAAACCTACTCATCTGTGAGACAACAATGTGAATATCTGGCCGAGTAATGCATAAGTAAATCAAACATCCAACAACCTGCTGATAGAGAACAACATTAAATGCATCTCCAGCATCCTGAAGACTCAATCGTAAACCTGTCTCCATAGGATTGCAATAGGCTTACAATCTTCAAGGCCAAAATGTTTCAATAATGTGTCAATATATTTCGGTTAACATAGAGTGATTCCACCATCAACGTGCATAAATTGAATGCCCAAAGAGTGATGCGAATGCCCCAAATCAGACATCTCAAATGAGGCATGTAAATCAGCCTTAAAATCAGCAATATGCCTCTCATGAGGACGAGTGAATAGCATGTCATCAACATAAACCACAATGATCAGAAGTCCATCATTAGCATGCTTGACATATGAGCTGCTTTCAGTTGGACTATTCTCAAAACCATGTGCAATCAGATAGGCATGTATTTTTTCAAACCAAGCACGTGGTGCTTGCTTTAAACCATATAATACCTTCTTTAACCTACACACCTAGTTTTCATGCCCTTTTTGCACAAAGCCACAGGGCTAAAAAACATACACTTCCTCATGCACGTAGCCATTCAGAAATGCTGTTTTGATATCCAAATGATGTACATTCCAACCATGGTGAGCTGCAAGTGCACAGATGCTACGAACAATAGTTATTCAGCAAGTAGGTGCAAAGGTCTCATCAAAATCAATGCGTCTTTCCTCCACATAACCCTTTGCAACAAGCCTAGCCTTATACCTGTCACTTGTACCATCAGGCTTACACTTCAGCTTGTATACCCACTTAGTCCAAATGGTCTTCTTGCTAGGAGGCAAGTCACATAAAGAGCAAGTACCATTCTTTATTATAGCATCATATTCCGATTCCATAACAGCCATCCAATTTTCTCAATTCTGTGCTTCGTCAAATGAAACAGGGTCATTCTCATCATAGAGACTAGATGCAGCCACAGCATAGCAATCTGATGCAAAAGAGGCACTATGAGAACCTGATCGAGTATGATATGACAAAGGTGCATCTAATTTGCTATCACGCAAATTTTGCACCAGCCATTTTGGCATAGTTTTTGCGTCCTCAATGTCAGCTCTCTCATCAACAAGTGCATCATATAAATGTGCATCAGAAATGGGATGATTTGCATCATCACATGAAACCTGCAAAGGCTAAGAAGTTTCCTCATTAGGACCAGAACTAGACTATCCACTTGTAAAAAGAGGGAGCAAAGTGTTAAAACCTTTGTTGTTTAAAGTTAATTCAACTCTCGGTTCTTGGGATGGTTAGGGGTCTGTAAAACAGAGGCCCTATTTGTATTTTCCCAAATCTGTATATTTCACGTCTACTATTTCATAGACTTAACATGATTAACCTGAAATTACTATCTATCTGCGTATTACAACATCCTTCAGCATAAATTAATTAATTGCATTGGAAAAATGTGCTCTACCACCAGACATATGTCCGAGTAGTTCATCGCATCACCGGAACATTAGTTAACTTAATACTTCATTAAGCTTAATTATTGATTTGAACTTAATCAACAGAACTGACGAGATACTCAAATTACACTGAATTTTAGTAACTGCGCTCCACTACAGGCTTTTGCCCAGACGAACAGTCCCGCGACACACACCTATCGCTTCACGCGACTCCCCTTTTATTAATTTGTAAAAAGTTACAACTTTTGCGCTATGCCTTTTCAGTATGCGTGCGACTTTTCAGGGTATATTACAAAATTTAGGATGCAGAATCAGGAGTTCCTTTTCGGCAGCTCACACTGGCATGCACGGTGGACTCGAACCCCAAAAAATGAAAATTACAAGAGTCAGGGTTCATCTATGATGCCCTCTACGTACATAGATCGAGCTAATTTGAAGGTATGGGTAATCTTTTGCTTTAGAGAATCTAACATATCCTTCAAAATTGCAGGTTCAATCAGCTCTGCATCAATCCTAACTGAACTGGGAGCGATGACCTCGCTTATTAAGGACTCCATTTGTGTCTGCAAAAATGATTCCTGTAAATAAAATTCATTGGCAAGAGCAGCATCTCTGCGCAGCTTAATTTCAATTATTTTTGCATCAATGCGTGAGAGACTGTCCGCCTGAACTCCCAACTGCTTTTCGTGATGCTCGAGTTCTTGAGATTGGAATTGCATCGTTTTGTGGAAATCTTCTCTTTCTTTCTTAATAGCTTCCATCTCCTTCTTTAATTGAATAGCCAGGCCAATCTCTGCTTCCAAATCAGGACTTCTGTGGAACAACTCCTCGGTGACCTGTTTAAGCTCTTTTTCAGCGTTGACTACATTCATGGCAAGTGATTGCAAGGCTTCTTCTAATATACTGAATTTATTCTTTGTTGCATGCAGCTCCTTGCCCAAGACAGTCATAGCATCCGTCTTATCTGCAACATCTTGCTTCAACCCTTTGATTTCGATGTCCTGTTGAGCAATGATACTATCTTTTGCTGTTAACTATTCTTGCAGTTGCTGAATTTGAGTACGCAGAGAGTGAATTTTGGCTTTGGCTTCAAGTACTTCTTCTTGGATGGAGCAATTTCTGCTTTGAGAAGATCAACCTTGCTCTGCAACTCCTGTCAAAGAGATTGTTGGGCCATCTTCATCTGAAGAGGCAACTACTAGGAGAATTGAATGAGTAATTTGCCCATGGATGCCAATTCGGTGAACATAACCACTGGAGGAAGAGAAGAAGGAGGCTGCGATGATGAAGCAGAAAGCAGGTGAGGTGATGATAGTGGAGAGTAGTCAAGACTGGATAGGAGATGGGTTGATGCCTCACAAATGGCAGTTGAAGGCACAGAGGGAGGAACTTCCGCATCAAAAAGAATGGTGGTTGGAGGAGTAAGGGGAAGAAGAGAAGTTAGAACTAATACAATTCCGGTCTCATTCTAAGGTACCGAAAAAACAACTTCGGTAACCATCTCTTCTTCACAGGTCCGTGGCTTGACCATGTCTGCTTGAGTGTCTGCAGTTTGTGGAGAAGGAGGATGACATTCACTGACAGCGGTATCCTCCACTGTCTCTGTCAGAGGCTCAACATCTAATTGCCTTGGTTCATCATGCGGTTGAACTTCAACGTCATCTTCCATAATCACATAAGGCTCCTACTACTTGCTAGGAGGAGATTGTGCCGATGTGCCTTGTAAAGTCGTGACTGTATCATGGAAGACTACAACCTCGTGAACTGCGGTTGAATCTTGCACTTGACTCTGTGATGGGCTAATTTGCCTGCATTTTTGCTGGAAGAAGTGTAGCAAATCTTCATCATCATCCTCCTCCAACATCTGGGTAGATTCTTCATGCAAAAGCAAAGTGTTTCCGGGGGGTGGTTGCGCTGCTTGGATCACAGGAAGAGGAAGGGTGAGAAGATGCAACAATCGGGTACGAGGAATCTCATGCTTAGCTAACTGTTTGGAAACTGCTAAGCATTCACGGTGAATGTGCCGGAATAAAAAGGACGTGAAATTGACCCCCTCTCGTGAGGCAGTATCAATCATCGAGTAGAAAGGCCGGGAGATGCCATAAGTTCGTTTCTGTAGATTTAAGGCTGCGATAAGAAATTGAAGTGCGGTACGCTCAGGTTCGAGACGACAGAGAATGGCAAACTCATTAGATGAGTGCCAGGGGAAAAGTTCTTTCATGGTCGCGAGGGGAAGGAGTGGTCCATCGACCAATCGCTCCCGAGGGAGACGAAACCCCTCAACGATAGTGCTAAAGGTAACGATAACAGGAGGGTTTAAGCATGTTAATGGCCATCATTGCTCGGTAGCAGGCATGGTGGCTATGGCAGATATAGTCTACGCACAGAAGGGATGACACTCCACTGAATGCCAAGGCAATTCAGCGAAGGCCAGAGCCCTCGAGCATGTAGGAACTCACTCACATCCGGAGTGAGACCGACATGGAAGGTCACGATAGATGCAAGAGCTTCCATGGCGCACTCGAACACAGACAATAACACAAAACATACAAGGGTCACAAAGACACAATAGCGACTTACAATAGGAAGAACAAGATTAAGTAGAAACACTGGAAAAATCAGGCGATAAGAACCCTAATCATAACAAAGTATTGGAAATATACCAACATAATGATGCCATCCGCGCATTAACATAATCAAGACACAAAAGGTAGCCATTAATGATAATTAGGTAGGAAAATGCAACTATTACGGTCAGTGGTCAATCGGATCACAGAGATAAGAAAAGAACGTTGAGTGAGAAAAATGGCAAAAGGAAAGAAATAAAAATACCGCTGACGCATTATGAAGACAGAGACGGTGGATAATAGGGACGAAGCTTCGAGCAATTAATCGCTTTAGGAAGGAGGGTCCCCGTTAGGGTGGATAACCAAAAAGTTGCGGGTCCCACTTGTTCGGCAATACGGTAGGGACCAAACCAGCATAGCTTAAATTTTCCGATGGATCTATTAGACTTAGCAATATAAAAGAGTACTAATTGGTTTACTGTAAACAAAGGGGCTTTGAGGAAACGATCGTGGGTTTTGGCTTGGTCTAAGATGCACTTCTTGTAGCACCAAACAACTCTCAAGACGTTATTCATCCAGAGACCGTAAAGCCTCCAATCAAAAGGGAAAAGATTCTTTCGATAATAGCTTCCGTTCGAGGGCCACCCGCAGACTAGGAACCATCAGTTCCATCGGATCAATCGCTTCCAATCCATACGCCAACTTGAAAGGAGTGTTTCCAGTCACCACTTTGTATGCTGTACGATAAGCCCATAATACAGTAAGTAGAAATTGGTCCCATCTCTCTGGGCAATCCAATACCAGTTTCTTTAAGACATTCAACAGAGATTTGTTGGTGCTCTCATCGAGTCCATTCGTGCATGGATAGTAGGGTGAATTGAACTTATGCACAATCTGGAAGGTTTTAGTAAGCACTTGCACTAATGTATTGGCAAAGTGTGTACCTTGATCAGTTATTATTTCCAAAGGTAACCCATTGCATGGAAAAATATCCTTCATCAAACATTTAGCTACCGCAAACAACAGTTTAAGCTGACAGAAGAGGCCAAGCTTAGGCCCATCGAGTCGCATAATCCGTGCAGGTCAGAATTAATCTATTGCTGGTAACCGTCGTAGGAGGAGTAATGGGGCCAATAAAATCCAAACCCCATTTCTGAAAGGGTTCGAGAGGCATAACGGGTTGGAGTGGAAAGAGGTGTTGTTGTAAGGGCTGACCGGAATATTGGCATGCATCACACTGCCACACGTACTGATTTACATCACGATACATCGTAGGCCACCATAATCCACTCTGTAGGATCTTCCGGTGGGTCAGGTCAACTGCAAAATGTCCTCCGGTTGGAGCAGAATGAGACATTGTAATTACTGAAGTAGTTCCATGGGGGGGGACACATCATAGCAACACACCCGAGTGATCCATATAATATAACTGCCCTACAATTAGGCGAAATCATCGGCTGTACACAGCTAATCTTTGTCGAGCAGCTGAAGAGGTTGTACTGGGATGTCATCCACTAGTCAACAATAGAAGCAAGGTGTCATAGCTAGAAGAGGGTACTGAAAATTCTTGGTGATCATCTTGTATTGTCTCTGCTGCATAAATAGCGGGTGTGGTATCATCAACTCCTTCCGGAAGTTCACCAGAATCCAACCGAGAGAGAAAGTCAGCAAGCGCGTGTGCTGACCCTAGTCGATGTACTCAAAATAGTCAAACTCTTGGAGCAACAAGACCCATCTTGCTAGTCTTCCTCCCAAATGCTGTTGGCAAACAAGGTAAACCAAAGTTGCATGATCGACATGGAAAGTGAAACGTCATCCCAACAAAGAATGCCGGAATTTCTTTATTGAATACACTAATCCAAGACATTCTCGTTCAGTAACTGAATAATTACGCTCTGTCGGGGCTAATATGTGGCTTGCATAATACACTAGACTTTGGGAATCATATCAACCTTTAGATGAAGTTTACATTGAATGGCACAAAACAAAAGGCGCCTTTTTCATAATGAAGGCTGATATGAGACGTTGGATCTCCAAGGGAATCCAATGGGTTAGAATGAAATACGCCATTCTCACAAACGGATGCTTAACAGCCATGGGATTGTCAATAGATCTAAAGGTGCAAGATTGAAGGCGCCTTTGAAGGGACGATTCAAACTCATCCATCAGATTCAAAGAGAGATCGACGGCTCATATTACAACGCACATTTTTCCTTTGCTCTCCCATACCAGACACTTCCGAAAACTACCATCTCATGGTGTTTTTGATCCCTTTGACTAACAAAAAACAAGGGAAGCCTACTACCTAGCCTAGTAGTTTAAGGGACTAGACTATGGCCACTGCTCTCTTCTCATTGGTGGATCACTAATCAGGCCTTAATCTAAAAGGCCCAAAAGGGGTTCATTTTTTCCCCTAATGATGTGTAGGTAAGAGTATCCCAAGCATCCTTAGCTGTTCTGCAAGCACGTATGTGAGGAATAATGGCACGTTTGACAAACAAAGCTATCAATGCATGTGCATGGGCATCTCTGCCATCCTAATGAATCTTCTCTACAGTAGGTGCAGTAGAAACTGTAGCACGAACAGGAATATGCAGAATATCATCATCTTCGACACCTTCTGCATCAGCTTCAGTACCTGCAGTTGTAATAGTTGCAGGTGTGACAGGACGTTTTTCAACACCGTGCACAATGTTCCACATTCCTTTTGCAACCAATACATGTCGCATCATATAAACCCATAACGGGTAGTTGGTACCATCCAACTTATCCTCAACAGCCAACATACGGAGTACATCACTGCCTTCAGCCATGGTAGGTGACAAAAATACCTTGATGTGGAAAATTGACTGTATCTCAAAAAAATGAACAGAACTGCCAAGACGAATTCTACTAGACCTGTAGCAGACTTTGACATGCTTATACTGTCGAACCGAAACTGGTATATACCTTCAGCATAAAAAGATAAAATAGCCTACACAAGCACTGGCATAGTGCGTCCAGAGACCGAAACGAGCTCAGATCGCGATTTTAGCACCATAGAGCGAAGTTGTTTTGATCTAGGAAAGACGCTGAGTATGCTCACCAAAATTCATGTGATTCTGAGACTGCAACCGGAGAGGTGTAGATGATGCCCTAGATGAAGCGACGACCTGCTCTGATACCAATTGTCAGAGTTAGATGTCTGTGGAAGCATGCAAACAGCACAAGGAAGAAGAAGAAGCTTGGAGCACAACACACAATACGGAATGTATTACTAGAGAATGTACAAAGATAAGTAGCCCATTAGGGCAATAGGTGTATATACAAACCGGGGGAAAAAAACCTTCTAAAGAGGGAAAAAAGTGCCCCGACGGTCCTAATGTGTTCACACACATCACTACCTAAATATATCAACAGGACAATTGTCTTGTATATAGCTCCAATACTTCTTACAAACTACTTATCTTTGTACACTTCACACTTAGTAATAAATTATGTATTGTACCCCGGAGCTTCTTCTTCTTTCTTGCATTATTCATCTGTGCTCTTGCTCCGTAAAATCCAATTTCTATTAGAGAATATCATTTTCTCTTGAGATACATCCTCACCATAGCCCGATCTTTTTCCCATATTGGTATAAAACTTGGTGATTATTGCGGATCTAGAATAATGTGAAGAGAATAATTTGGGAAAAGCTTTGATTCAGGGTGATTTCTACCTAAAATGCACACGTAACCGCAAGAAAGCATTTTATTAACTTCATGACAATTCTCCCTTACGTTTTTACTTGCCAATGCAAGAACGTCAAGTCTACTACAGATGTACAGATGTAGTAGATATTAAAAGTAGTTTTTATGTTTGAGAAATAGTTAAATTATTCTTCATGTTACTATCATTGGCCATGTTGAGCGCAATGATGTAGATTTGATGGTTCCCGTTACCTGTTCTGGGGTTGCAGATATTCTGAAAGATGTTGTGTACATATCCATTTTATCTAGAATCACAAAATATAGTGGATGGTGTTCAGGAGGTCTTTAGGTTCTATTTATGGTGCTATTCCTATTTTGTCCTCTTTTAACTCGTAGTTTTGATTATGTAAGACACAACATCCCATACCAGTAGCGGGACACATTGATGGGATGGAAACGATACACAGACAGATTCCCCGACTGAGGTTTCCATTAACACTGCCATTTTTTCTCATATTTGGTTTAATACAAAATATGTAAGAATAATTGGAATACTCTTAGTACTTGGTATGAGGCACTTGGTATGAGGCAAGCAGTGAGGCTACCAATGCTTAAATGTGTGAATATTTCGAGAATGAGCACGTGAAGGAGGGTGATTCTATGCAGACAATTCTTGCAAAGATAAAACATTTGAAGGATTGAGTGATATTCTATGGAGAAGTTTCTTCCAAAGATAGAATATGTATGTATGCATGTGTGTGTAGATGTGTGCATGTATCTGTGTATGCATGACTATATGCATGTGTATATGCACGTGTGTATGTATGCATGCATGTTTTTGTTGAATGTTTGTATGTATGCATGCATGTATGTATGCATGTGTGTGATGTGTATGTATGTATGTATATGCATGTATGTTTGGTATATGCATGTGTTTGTGAATGCATGCATGTTTGTCCATGCATGTTTTTGTGATATGAATATGTATGTATGTTTATGTGTGTGATATATGCATGTGTGTATGCATGCATGTATGCATGTGTCTATGTGGTATGTATTCATGTGCATGCATGAGTGAGTATGCATTTGTGATGTTTAGTTATGTATCTGCATCTGAATGGGATATATGTATGTATGTGTATGCATACATGTATATATGTGTGTATACATGCATGTGTGTGTATGCATATATGTATATGTGCACATATGCATACGTGCATGTATGCCTACATGCATATGTGCATATACGATGCATGTTTGTGTATGTATGTGTGTATGAATGCATGTGTGTATGTCCCTATGCATGCATGCACGTATGTATGTTTGTATGTGTGTACGTACGTATGCATGTGTGTATGCATGGGTGTGCATTCATGTGTCTATGTATGTATGCATGTGTCTATGTATGTATCCATGTGTGTATGTATGTATGCATGTGTTTGTGCATGTATGTGTATTTCTATATATGTGTATGTGTGTATAAAGTTTTTGTATATGTAAGAATATATATATATATATATATATATATACACTCACGTGTATGCACACAAATTAACACTCCCTATTAATATATTCAACACTGAAACCTATTAATGCAAAACCAAACACAACACATAATTATTTACACATGTATACACTCAACACACCACTCACTCAGTTAACTCACTCAACATATAGTTGCATGTATTTTTACTCATATTTTCACACTCACTACACCATAACAGGGGTATATCAAGGCTCATACAGGGGCAAGTAGAGGGCATCATTTTCCCCCGATGTTGGTGGAAGCTTCTACATATGCATGTTGGAGGAGATGGTGGACACTATGAACCAAAACTTGGTATTTTGGTCACAAAACCTGCTCAGGAAAATGAACAATACTCCTTCCCTTGTACCAATTAGACAAAATCCTATTTGCGATATGTAATTGACTATGATAGCTACCTTTTAAAAGTCATTTCACTTGAAATGATCAACTATGCTGAGAGAATGATGCTTAGCAAATCATATGTCTATCCCGACTTTTTCAAGAGTTAACAGTATGTAGACTAGAGAGCAATGTTCTGCACATTACTCGAGAATGCATGAGGCATTTAAAATGAAACTTTGTGGCATATAAATAGACTATCTAATAAATCTATACCAACTTAAGGCATTGCAAATGATCAAGTACATGCTGAGAAACGGATCACAGAAGTTCACTGTTCTGAGTGATACATGGCAGAGAATAGAAAATGAAACATAATCAAAAGGTATGTGTTAATGCACATACGATAAAATGATATTGTCAATGAACGATTGCACAATATGAGGGAAATGGTAGAGCTATAGTGTGAGCTCAATATCCACTTGAGATCCCTCTAAATGTCTCTCCAAATCAGTCTCTCTTTATGCAACTAGGTAGTCCTCTTTTCATAGCTTTTTGTTGGAGCCAAGATTGAATTTCAAATCCAAGACTTTACCTAAGAGTGATCCAAAGTTTTAGGACTTGATTTTTGATAAATCCTCATCAAATAATTCGTGGAAAGATTCTCCTTAGAACTCGTGATTGCAAGTGCTTCCATGTATGCGCATTTACAAGGAGTAAAAATCAATTTTTTACAAGAGATCAATCATGTGCTAATACATGAATGGACATATGAACTTTACGATAAGTGACCAAGCATTTAGGCTTGGAATAATTTGCACCACCAGATCCCCTAATATGTTTGGGCTTCAAATCTATTTAATCTCTTGCAATCCAATCATCATTTAGTTCCATCCAAAGATTTAGTTAGAATATCCACACATTACACGTTTGTTGATACATAGGAGCTTGTTTTAAACCATACACTACCTTCCTTAATTTACATACATAATCAAATTTGTCTTTGTCTTCATATCTTGGTGGTTGAGACATGTAGACCTCTTAAGAGATCCACCCATTAAGGAATGCATTTTTAACAACTAATTGGTACAAGTTCATTTTTTTGTGAAAATAGGAAGTATGTTAATGATAGTATGTCACTTTGTACAAAGGGAAAGAAACCCTCATCTTATCAGAGTACAACGAGGTCAAAAAGGGGGTAAGGCACCCCATTGGAACATGAATACTGAGGATACAATTAAGACCTACCAATCCAAGCTACAAAAGTGGCACCAAAGTTACAAGCATAGCAAAATCATCTCAAGTCTATAAGGCGAGTACAATTTTAATAGAGAAGATCTCCATTGGCTAGGAGAAGTGATTCTTAGATGTCTAGATAAAGAAAAATTCTCATCAGGGGTAGAGGTCATAGACTCCAAGCTCTGAAGACCAATCCTCCTGGCATCATGCTTCTCCTCTACATCTGCTTCCGCACACCTTTTTCATTATCAAAGAGTTACAAATGTTCCACTACATCCTTTCGATCTGCATCCTTTCCAATTACATTTTCCAATAATTGCAATTACATTCTGGCGACCTAACAAATGCCACTATCCGTTAACAACACAGAGTTCGACGAAAGTTCGGTTTTCGCAAAGAGTCTGATGGTTGATAGTATTTTAGAAACTGTCAAAGATATAGTCTAAAATGGAAAGACATAACCTATGTAGTTTGTATAGATGAAATGAACCTCAGAACTTGTGGTAGATATCCCAAAAATTGCAAAAGATCCAATCCTTAAGCCGATGATTACAAGAGAAGGCTAGAGAACATCAATTGAATGGTGTCTTGCATAATTGCCACTATTCTGGAGTCATAGGAAATTGCCCCCGATAGAAGACGTAGAACCTATTTGTCGAGAAGTTAAGATTGACTTATCGAATTTGATCAAACACGGATGTCTTCATGATGCTCAATTAATATATATTATTTTAACTGAATGTTCATAAAAGAGTCAACGTATATATAAGTTTATTGAACTACTAATTTGTTCTTTGAGTCTCAACCCGATATCCTGAGATTGTGACAAGCACCCGGTGTGCGCCGTATTTTTGGCGGTTGCCCTGATCCAGTGACCGTCGCTTTTGCGCCGACATATTGGTGAACCTGACGCGAAGCACCACGGCATGGCAATCTCAGGTAATCTCAAAATTAAAAACACACATGAACGGGAGTTTTGTAGTGTTCTCCCTCAAAATTAAAAACACACATGAACGGGAGTTTTGTATTGTTCTCCCTCAAAATTAAAAAACGCACATGAACGGGAGTTTTGTAGTGTTCTCCCTAAAAATTAAAAACACACACGAACGGGAGTTTTATCTCTCCCTAAACAAAAGATAATTACGAGCACGAGCACGAGGAGTTTTATCTCTCCCTAATCAAAAGATAATTACGAGCAGGAGGAGTTTTATCACTCCCTAAACAAAAGATAATTACGAGCACGAGCACGAGCACGAGGAGTTTTATCTCTCCCTAATCAAAAGATAATTACGAGCACGAGGAGTTTTATCTCTTCCTAAACAAAAGATAATTACGAGCACGAGCACGAGGAGTTTTATCTCTCCCTAATCAAAAGATAATTACGAGCACGAGGAGTTTTATCTCTCCCTAAACAAAAGATAATTACGAGCACGAGCACGAGGAGTTTTATCTCTCCCTAATCAAAAGATAATTACGAACACGAGGAGTTTTATCTCTCCCTAAACAAAAGATAATTACGAGCACGAGCACGAGGAGTTTTATCTCTCCCTAATCAAAAGATAATTACGAGCACGAGGAGTTTTATCTCTCCCTAAACAAAAGATAATTACGAGCACAAGCACGAGGAGTTTTATCTCTCCGTAAACAAAAGATAATTACGAGCACGAGCACGAGGAGTTTTATCTCTCCCTAATCAAAAGATAATTACGAGCATGAGGAGTTTTATCTCTCTCTAAACAAAAGATAATTACGAGCAGGAGCACGAGAAGTTTTATCTCTCCCTAAACAAAAGATAATTACGAGCACGAGCACGAGGAGTTTTATCTCTCCCTAATCAAAAGATAATTACAAGCACGAGAAGTTTTATCTCTCCCTAAACTAAAATTAAGAATTTAATGATGCAAATATTGCTTTTCTAATCAATGTTTTGAGTGGTTTAATGCAGGTCAAGCAATAAAAGACGATTTGATGGAAGCTACAAAATTTGACTTAATATTACTTTGGTTTTTACAGATGGGTTATCCAGAAGTATTATCTTGGATTGATATATTTGATTTAAATTGGTTAATAGTTATGTTTTTCATAAGTTTTTTCAAGATGAATTATTTTTCTGGTTTAAGATGAAGACTGAGAGTTTATGGAAAACCAAGATTTTCTTCAAGAATAGACTATGAATAACCTTTTACTTCCAGTTTAGCACCATTTTGTTTCACTTTGCATTTAAAGTACGCATCAAATTATGTACAAACACATGTTGAGTTTTTCCCTTAGGTGCACGTCCATTTGCACCAATCTCCATTGTAACATGCATGATGAAATCTGTGAGCAAATTCTAATTATAGGAGATAGAAAACCTCTTCATCAAAAGCTCTTATCCCTTATGCACCATAATTTTGAAAATGCACATAAAGTATGCATGTATTAGGGTCACACTACATGACCATGCATTTAGGCACGATCTGATATGTACCCATGCACATAAGAGCGACTGTAAGGATTTATGTATAATCACATTGCTATGTATGTGAGTGAGTGCACAATCCTCACCATCCGAAGCCTTTTACCTTGCTCATTGCACCATATTTATTTTCTATGCATTTTAAAGTATGCATTGATAGGGCTAATTACACAGCCCTGCATAAGGCACTTTGATTTTAAAATCCATGCACATATATTATGCTATGAAGTTGATTATTATATTTGAAAGCTGAAAAACAGAACTTGGTTGGTGCATCTAGAAGGACGCACAGGTTTGGTGGGGGTGAATGTCGGAGAGATTTTTCTCTCCCTACTCAAATCATGAAGAAGTATTTGGCAGGCATCAGTTTGATAGATATGTAAATGAGAAGTTGAATGCATCATGTTACTTTTACATCTTTATATGTGCTGAGCCTATCGCATATGGGGGCATTGATTGGTGTAATAAACATTTCTCATCTATCTTTTGGGATTATTTTCGGGATAGATTATATCCAAAACTTCATAGAAAAACCTCGAATGAGTAATGATATTTGGATGTTATAGAAATATGCTTCTTTCTACGAACTCACACAGGGATGCACAGATTGGTTGACTGGAAGAAGATATTTGCAATCAGCAAGTGGTTCTTTGGAATGTTCGGCTCCCTTCACAGCATGCGCTCTAATTTTATGGAGCATGGGGAGTCTGGAAAAAATAGTACGATGTGTGTGCATGAGAAGCAAGCTGGCAGACATGCAAAAGAGTTAGTTCTGCATGACAAGGAGTGGCAGATCGGTCAGCAGCATACGAAGCTGGTGAAGAAGGGCAGCAATGCATAAGAGAAGGGGCGCACGTTCTGGAAAGAGGGCCATTTTTTCACTGTTCATTATCTGGCAGAGGGAGAGGCATCTGAAAAAAGAGAATTTGAAGAGCGCTGAGAGAGATGCCCTTCATGAGAAAAAGGGAAAATCAGCAAAAGGCTGCTGATGGAGAAGGTAGGACGACGAAGGTCATGAAAAGAAGAGAATGGCATTTACATGTCCTAATCTGGCGTGAAAGCTCTGGAAAGAAAGAGGGAAGGTGATCTAGAGGCGTACGCAAAAGATGGAGAGAACCAAAGCCCTCAATCATTCTGATGTACTGAATTTTCTCCGACAAAAGTTCTTCTCGACTCACGAAAGCAACTTCAGTTCTTCTATACGCATTTTTGTGAACAGAATCTAGCACGCGTGCTCTCTGATCGGTACGCAACAAATAAGAAAAGTTTTTTGCATCCATCTTTACTTCTTCTTTAATCTGTTCCTTTATTATCTCATAAAGCATTGCGCATGCACTTAGAAGTTTCAAATATTACGTTCTTGTAGTTGTTCTAACTTGATATTATAATTATATCTGGAAAAGGAAAGTCCATCAAACGCGACTTTAAGGTGCTGTGATTCCGAAATTTATTGTATACTCTCATTACGTTAAACAATATTTAGTATGCGCATATTATCTGAACTGAAATAGTTTAATACACTCAGATGTTCGATCAACGCCATCTATTTTGATTACTTCTTTGAACAGTCTGCAAATCATTTTGAATTTTGTGCTGATTTGATTTGAAGGCGTACGACTAAAACAACGAATTGAAAGCGAAAGGTCAGTGATATGTCATCGAACAATTCATCCGATTTCACGATTGAGTTGTTGTGGCACTAAAAGTAAGGAATCAGTTTTGTTTTTCTGAATACTGTTATTAATTCGAAATCGATCTTTGTGAAAGCTAACGTGTTTCATGATAGTATTGTTTGTTCGAATGATACTTATTTTGTATGATGTTTTAACTTATGAAAATACTATGCAGTAAAAAGAGTAACTTTTTGTGCATATGCCTTTATATTAATTTTTTTGTGCTTGTAAACAACAGTTGGGTACATGCGTTATGCATCAAAGCTTATGAGTATAACCGAAACAAGCTTGCCTTGTATATTTCAAACTGATGGATCTTATGTCATATAGTGAAATGTTTGGATGATAGATAGTTGATTGCTGACGAGATTACTGTTGAAGACTGAATTTAGAGATCTGAGGTAAGTAGGATTGTGCATCTATTGCGAATTGAATCGGCCTTAGGTTTCCCCTTTTCTGCAACTGTTGTACAACATTAGCAAAATAGTCTTGATGATTATTGAACTGCTTAATTAATACAAATTAAACCATTTGCCTCAGTTTCGACAGATATGGTGTTGATACTTTGGTAGAGTAGTTCAACACGAAGAAACAAAAAATTGGCTGTGATCGTCTTTAATAATATCTGATCATCTTTGTATTTACTTTTTTGTTTTCTTTAAAATACTCTTATCAAACCTACGAGTGTTCAGAAACGTTGAGGAAAAGCCTTTCACATTTTCACTTATAAAAATGATATCACAGTCACTAAAATGCCTTCAAATATCATGGTTGTTTACGTCCATAGATACATAATATGATTAGAACTTTGCAGCAGACTAGTAGTCAATGATAAGTTGTTTGAATATCATTGCAGATTACTGCATACAAAACAATTAAAATAATTAAATAGATAACTGCACACTACACATAGTCTCAGAGTTACTTGATGTGTACCTTTGAAACTTATCATCATTCCAAGAAATATTCTGTTTTACAGGAACATTTTGGGATTTAAACCATTTTGATCATGTCACTGATTCATGTGAATTGTTTTATATTTCCGTAGACAAATGTTTAAATGGGAAGTTATAGACCTCTGGAGGTTTCTTGGAATGCGTATGTTTTTAGGAGTGACAAGATTTCCGTACCTATCTTACATGCATTTTCTTATGCATGAGTGATTGAAATAATCCGTTAGGGTTCCTGAAACTCAGAATTCAAGTAAAGTAAGTATTGATTTCTAATGGAATTTTCTAATCTCTGCAGCAATAACATGTATCTAGTAAAACTTTGATTTTGAAACTGAAGCTTCGTGACATCTCACGTTACTATTCATTGATGCACGTAACCACTTAGAGAAAGTGATTCAGATGATGAGGGGCCTGCTATATAGCGAACAAGAAACATTTACTCTATTACAGAAAGTGTGAGAGTATTCTGATTTTCAATCTGCTGGTACACGACGAGACTTTATCTACTGTGTATAACAAGTGTTTATATGTGAAATTATTCTTGCGTTTCAAATTGAATGCTACTTTTTACTTTCCCAATCTTTCATGTAAACGCTTTGTGCTTCCATTTCCTTCATCGTGAAAAACAGTGCAAAAGAAATAGAAGCTGGCAGCTTGAGTAGCCTATATGTATTGAAAGTGGACTTGCTTTGTTTGTTTTGTAAAACTGTCTTAGACTCCGATACACAAGTATAAATTTATAGCAAGTGTTATATTGTGAAATCAGAAATACAAAGATGAGCGCAGAAAAGCTAAATAAATTCATATGGATGAGCATGCTTTGTAAGAGTTCTATGTTTTGTGTTGGAAGTATTGCTTGTCTATTTTAAGATTCTATCTGGACAAAGAAAAAGAATTTACGTATGCTGTTATCATCTACATAACACGACTATTATGTGTTATGAAAACATTGGCATTGATAAAGGTAATATACTGTTTTGTTGTGTATTTGATTCTGCATCTGCTACATTTTCCATATGACTAATATCGCGGAAGAGTGAATAATGATTACATGGTGCAATTGGATACTAGATATTAATTTTGGAATTTATCTTAGACAACAGATAAACTGACCAAATCACTTTGTTTGGAAATTTGATTACTATAGAACAAAAGAAACCTGCCTTACAGAATAGAATTATCTACATCTTGTTCTAATAAACAACTTACCAAATTCTTCTATCTTTTTTGGGAATGATCAATACGAAATATTAAAGATATTTTAACAAGTTCATGACTCAATAATATTTGCTTTTTCAGTTTTCAAGTGAAGTTTTTCCTATTCATGGTTGTTACGCTTCTTGATTTTGAAAACCACAGAGAGTTGCATACCTCTATAGACCAAATTCTCATTTTATAATAAGCAAACTCGTGCGTACCTCTGTTTTAGATTGTCATGCATCTAAATTAATTTCGTTTATTTTGAGCTGAGCATCTATAGTTGCTACGTTATTTGCAGATGTTAAATACATGACTAGAGTTGCTGCAAATGTTGCTCTCAAATTTCTTGATTCAAAGTTATATTAATATAATTCCAAATTTTGATTGTATGTATTGGTTATGTAATGACTCGATCTTTAAGGTACATTAATGCGCATAATGAGGACTTAGACAAATTAAACAAATGATCTAAACAACAGTATTCTCGGATGACTGTAACAATTCAATGACCTTTTTGACAAGAGAAGTTAAGATTGACTTATCTAATTTGATCAAACACGGATGTCTTCTTGATGCTCAATTAATATATATTATTTCAACTGAATGTTCATAAAAGAGTCAACGTATATATGAGTTTATTGAACTACTAATTTGTTCTTTGAGTCTCAACCCGATATCTTGAGATTGTGACAAGCACCGGGCGTGCGCCGTATTTTCGGCGGTTGCCCTGATCCAGCGACCTTCGCTTTCGCGCCGACAACGTCTTTGACTCTTAAGAACTTTGTCTTTTACATGAGCATCATAGTATGCTTTTTGCCTTCTCTTAGGAGCATATATACCTACTATTGCCTGCAACCTATTTTCATGTAATTTTTCCATCTGATCCAATTGATTAGAAAATACATGTTCTGTTTATAGACTAGGTTAAATGATGGAAGCTACTCACATGAGCGCCTCTTCCTAGGGGACTAATGGGTCCAATAAAGTCAATTCTCCATTGAGAGAAATGTCTTTCACTAACCATAGGTCTCAAGGTCATATCATGTCTTTGAATTGGATACTCTATTCATTGGCATGCAAGACAACTTCTTATATATGTTTCCACATCCATGTGGAGTGTTGGCTACCATGAGAATGCAAAAAGGAACATCCTTATAGTTTTATTGGCTGAGAAATGACCTCCACCTCCTCCAACATGAGCCATTTCCAATATAGGAAGGTACTCTCCCTCGTGAACACACATTCATAGTTGATTATCATTATCCCTTTTGAAAAGTTGTTCTCCATAATAACATAATCCTTGATTTTCTCTTCTATATTTCTCTTTCTAACTTGGCTTGATCCTTCAAGATATCTTCTTGACTTCAAGAACTCAACTAATAGCTTTCTCCACTTAGGTGCTATAGTGGAATAACATAGAGATGAGTGTTTTCCAAGTGTAGAGACTTGTCACGCATTACAACTCATCACATATTTATGTTTGTCTTTCTGCATTTTTGACCAATATACTCTGAATAGTTTAAGTTCTTGAGTCGTTCCACTTATATCTTTCTACAATCTCCATTTATTTTCATGAGCTTCTCGGATCAAATTGATTCCCTCCTCATCTTGTACACATCTTAGTACTCCATTAGAATATTTGAATATAAGATACCTACCACATTGTGAAGCTTTCTTACTTTACAAAGTTGCTTGTCTTTTGTTGAGTTGATTTTGTGACTAGGTCCAAGTGTAAGCAGAGGCACCAATTTGTTAGCCCATGTAGGACATTCCTCCAAGTTAAATAGATAAGTATGTGGAAACTCATTAGCTACTCCCGTTGGCAATTCTCCATGAGTCAATCTAGATGAGTGATAAGCTCTAATGTGGGTGTTTCCTTTTTTGAAAACTACCTCAAAATGAAATTCCATTAGTAAAAGAAACCATCTAACTATCCTTCCTCTATTGCAAGGTTTATTGACCAAGTATAATCGAGCTTGCTGATTAGTGAAAAACTTGAAGTTGTTGGCTAGTAGGTATTGCCAAAATGTCTTCACCACATAGACCATCCCTAGTCCTCGGCATTTAGTTCTAATTGCGCTCTTCCTGGTTCAATTGCCTACTTGCATACTCCACAGGGTGGTCTAATTGACCTTGATTGGTTGGTTCTGCCCTTATGCAACCAATATCAAAATTAGATGCATTGATGTGGATATGAAATGGTTTTTTTCCAATTTAGCATGGGTGTTGTACTCATTCTCCTTCTTTTTAGATTATTGAAGGCTTCTTTACATTTGTTACTCCACTTAAATTGAGTCAAGAGTCCATATAAGGGTTTTTCTATGATTGCATACATATGAATGAATTGGTGATAATATCCATAGTGGCCCATAAAGTCTACACTTGTTTACATTCTTAAGTCTAGGCAATTCTAAATAGAGATACCATTTCTAAACACCATATGTCCTATTATTTTGCCTTGCCTTAATTTCTCATGATTCAAACACACTCAGTATTGTCTGCAGTTGTCAAATATTGTTCTCTAACTTTGGTATATGAGCACATTGTTGAGATGATAACTTTATAAAAAGGTTGGGGCATTACTTAAACCAAAATGCATAACCCTAAAAGCATATACTCCCGATTTAGTAGCAAAGGCAGTTTTATGTTAGTCTTCAATAATGGTGGCTACTTGATTATATCCTAAAAATCCATCAAGGAAGTTGTACACGTCCTTGGCTGCTACTCTTTTGAAAATATGATCAATAATGGTTAGTGGATAATTATCTCTCATAGTGGCAACATTCACCTTCTTCAAGTTCTCAGGTACAACCACTAAAGGAGAAACCCATTTTGTGTGTTCAATCTCATATATGAATGCAGCTACTAATACTTTTTCTAGTTCAAGGATTATCACCCAACTAGTGATCACCTATTCTTGATCACAATATGCATAATGAATTGAGACCATCGATTTCCAATGATGAGTGACGACTTTCACATCATCCACAATATGCCAAGAACCATTGAAACATGGAACAAAGTAGGGATTGATGTGTACCTCAAACTTCCCATATATAAACTAGAATTTAAGAGGTGCAAACAAGTTGTGAATACCGTACATCCTACAATTGATAAACCATATATACTAGAAGCAAAAGTCACGGACTTGAGTGGAAGGCATAGGACAAACAAGTTCACCTAGGGACTCATAAAGAATGCTTTCAGATGGGATAAAGATAGTGTGGCAGATTTGAAAGATGAAAACCGTGAAGCAAAGAAAAGAACATTTCTAGATATCAGCAACTTGGAAATAGAAGAAGAAGTTTGACTAGTGCATCAACACTTCTGCCTTCATAACATGCATCAAAACACCCCTCCAAAGATTATGGTTCAACTATTCTCATGCAGTAAAACAAGTTCATAATGAGATGAATCTAACTCCACATGTGAAAGAAAGATTGTTCAAGGCAAAGAGACTGTAACATAACCCTAGTAGGAGATGGTTGAACTACACCCTAAGAGAGAGGATTAGGAAGTAATCCTCAACCATGGCTTTTGGGGCAAGTGGTTAGCCCATCACATTCCTAACCAAGAGGTTGTGAGTTCAATTCCTTACATTTGGTAAAGTAATCCTCAACCATGGCTTTTGGGGCAAGTGGTTAGCCCATCACATTCCTAACCAAGAGGTTGTGAGTTCAATTCCTTACATTGGTATCAGAGCCTAGGAAGTAGGCTTGGGCAAGATGGAATGATCCAATGGCCTCTAAAAAAGGCGCTTGGGCACTCTACCATGTGAAAGGGTAGGAATTGTGGAAAGTGCGCGCGTCGGTTTCAAGGATGGACCTTACAATGATTGGAGTGTATCTCTCAATCCGTAGGTCGGATTGAGGCATGTAATATACCGTTGGAAAGCTCTCGGAACGAACTTTCCAACGAGGTAGTTTGGAAGTGTGAACTCCATGGGAATCCTTGGGTTGCACTTGATTGAGTGTTCAAGATACCAAGCATGGGTGAGAACGAGGTTCAAGACTGAGGTTCAGAACAACGGCTCGAGATACCAAGGTTGCGAACAAGAAGGTTCAAGACACCAAGGTTGAGAGCAAGGGTTCAAGAGACCAAGGTTGCGAACAAGGTTCAAGAAACTATGCGAGGTTGAGGGACATCAATTCAAGGGTGCCTAGGGAGTTCAAGGGACTGATCACCGAGGCTAGAGGGATACAAGAGCTGATCATTGAGGACAATGATTGACCAAGGGGGGAAGAATGTAACATAACCCTAGTAGGAGATGGTTGAACTACACCCTAAGAGAGAGGATTAGGAAGTAATCCTCAACCATGGCTTTTGGGGCAAGTGGTTAGCCCATCACATTCCTAACCAAGAGGTTGTGAGTTCAATTCCTTACAGAGACAATGGGGCATAAAGAAGTTTTTGAATGGAAGTACTACATTGATAATTTTAATATATCATTCTTTGACAATTTGTGATCAGTTACAACCTATGCCCACAACATTTGAAATGGTCAAATATGTGAAGTAGACCCAAATTCCTAAAACGAACAAATTCATTGCTTCCATGGAGGAAGCAGGCACAAGCTCTATGCCCAGAATGAGAGGATCCAAAAAAGCCAAGGATCATGATGAAATGGCAACCATACCATCTACCAAGAGGACCCACATCATTCCCACATCTATGTTACCTCAATCACCTCCAATCATTGAAGAAGAGCTCATAGATGCCTTAGTAGCTACTCATGCATTTATAGAGGGTTATATTAATTTGAATTTTGAAGGCCACCACTATAGAAAAATTTGTGAAGATAAAGGTAGAAAGTAGGCAGGAAAAATACTCTTTATGACGTCACACGATAAAGATCTTGGATTGGAAATTTCAAGTTCCTATTCACGTTCTGAAGGTGATACAGACCAATCTACATTGAATGTTGATTTAAACACTAATGTGAATGAGGATGGTAAATGGGATGAGCTAAATCAAATGGTTGATGGCCAAGAGGCATCAAGTCATGTTGGTGCATTTAGCAAGCGTAAGAGCTTTGCTAAAGTTTAAGGACTACACATCAATTTTCCTCTTACAGAGAGATATACATATAAATCTATGCTTGTAACTTTTCGGTGTTTTATCTTGGATAAATATAAAAGTCAAGAGAAGCAATAATATCATGAAGTTAGGAGAGTAAACACATGACTCATTTGGTAGAGGAATCAAATCAATCACATTCCTAAAATCTAGGATCACTTTTAGGTGAGAAGATTCAAAATTCAAATTCAAACAATGTGTATAAATACAGATGTGTTTAGTCACGACATAGAGAGCACTTCAAAGAGGATTTGAGCTACTTCAATGAGCATACATTGAGCTCACTTCATCTGTGTGTACTCCACTACAATCCCTCCATATCATATGTGTAATACCATTCATATTTTGATACATTTCATTAAGCACATCCTTGTCTATTGTTTGCTCTAGCATCTCCATCATTATAGTGAATGTGTGGAATTGATTTCTCTATGTGTACTCATGCATTTTCTGTACTTTAACTTGGGATAGTTATAGTAAACTGTCTAATGTGCACATGTGAATCTTCATTAAGCTTAGTTCAGTAGATCTTGAGATATGAAGCAAAAGAAACTGTCTATGTCTACACATCTTCTAGATCCTCAAAAGTGGGATGACCCCTGTGATTTGTTAAATTCATTTCTCCTTGTATGGTGTAGCTAAATTCATGAAATAACTTGCTTTAGTTGGATACAAAATTCAATTAGATTTGTATAAAATCTCTTTTGTGAATTCGTACAAGATTGAGAGCTATGAGCAAAATATTATGACCTTCTCTTCCCAAAATAGAAGATTCTTCTCATTTGTTGCACATAGAAGTTATCTATTTTGATGCAAACAATTGAGAATGATGCTCCAAAGGCCTTGATGGGTATATATGCATCCTTGAAGCTAGATTGATATTTTATTAAGCATCCTTGAAGCTAGATTGATAGGTGTAGAGCAGGTTTCTTGCAGCACCAACACATCTCTAGAATCAACACACCATCTCCTCATGGTGGTATGAAAGCAACTAGTCAACATGGGAGAAGGATATCCTTCATCCATAGATAGATTGGATCGAGGTAACTACTAAACTTGTTCACTAAGAATGGAATCTTATCTTCAAGGGAGAAACCTCTATGGTTACATATCTAAAGATGAGATGATGCCAATCCTCAACTAAGGGCCAATGAACACAAGAAGAACAAGAGAGGTTAAATACATGGTGCTCAAGGGATGCTCTAGCAAGGTCATATATTCATCAATCTCTAATTTTTTACTTCCACACATTAGGAGTTGCAAGACTTCACAGGAGACTTAGAGTGCTCTTGAAGCATCTTCTCAGCAAGTACCAAGGCAAGGAAGAATCACCTATGGATGGAATTCACTACACTCAAGAAGGTATCTAAGCAGAATGGCATTGATTTTATCATAAAAATAAAGGACATAGCAGGCTAACTTGGTTCCAAGGGAAGCAAGTAGAAGCGGGTGAACCACTAGTAATCCCCAAAACATGGTTGAATGTTGATGTTACCCAACTAAAACTAGTGGTCACACATATGATCCAAAGTTCCATGGATACACAAAAAACATGTACAAGCCACTAAGGGATTGTAAACAAAAACTAGAACAACTCCATCAAAATGTATGCCAAATGGTGTAATCACGATGTACAAAAATTACAAGAAATTTGAAAGAAGCTGACTTAAAAGATGTAAAGAGCGAAGAAGAAAAGAAAGATCAACTCATAGTAGAACTTGAGGAACATATAATTAATCTAAAAAATGAGAAACGCACTAAATCTATGAACATGGGGACACCAATATGTTCCAATACTAAAGTGGTTGCCGAGGAGAGGGAGGTACATCCTCTGCATGTTTGCCTACCCCCATTATTCATTTTCCAATACAAGAGCAACATGAAGTAGTTCTTGATGAAGTCCTGATGTCATACATGGCAAAAATAGATAAAAGAGAATGGGAACTATTGGTGTCTTGATTAGCTCAAGAACTTGAAGAAGCAATGGTGCATGTAATCAAAGAAGCCCAGATCCAAAGTAAAGACCTTCATCAAATCATCAAGCCATTCAATGTACCATATAGAATATGAAGGAATAAATGCATTGACACGTAAAGAAGGTCACCAAGAAGGATCTAGATCATGATCTAAACTTCATGGCTACCACATTTAGATATACACAAGAGAAATTTAATGAAGTTGATCCTTATGGTGCAAGAGATTTTTGGGAAATTTTTGGAAAAGAATCTAACACTCAGAGTACATTGGCAAGAGGCACTGTATCTTTTAAAAGTAAATCCATCTTTTTACCTCATGCCTCGAAGAAGATAACGGCTTGAATTTTAGGAAGCACACCAAAACGTTACCCTTGATACAAAGTGGCTCAATTTTCCATTATTTTCAAGTCCACCACATAATTACCTACATAGAGAAGATTATATGATTCATATAATAGATTTTTGGCTCACAGGGCATGCTTATGTGCTAGATATGGCAATATAGCTTATGAATAAAACAATTCGAGGAAGAAATAAGTTTAAAAAGAAGATAAAGAAAATCAAAGAAAAAGGTAATCAATCAATGAAAATAAAAGAAACATTCTACCTGTAAGCCGCCGGATTGGCATTTTGTATTTTCATTGTTCCTGTATTTTCTTATCCCGCACGAGCTGAAAGGTTTCCTATTCTGCATGAACTGAAAGGTCGTGTGAAGAGATGTATCGACTTATCAACTAATAAAAAGACATTGCGATGACGCTCCGGTAACGAAAAGTGGGATCGCCAGACTGTCTGTCTGGGCGATTGCGGTCTGTGGAGAAGCCGTAGTGTAGTGTTTGTGAAGTCTGAGTATTGTCGTCTTTACCTTTGTTTAATTTCATTACTCTGTGATTAACACATAAGGTTCTGTTGTTGATATTCGTCTGTGCGACGGTAACGAATATTCATGTGTTACGTACTGTTAAATTCTAACCAGAGTTTGATAGTAATTTGTATTAATCAAAGTCTTGCACAGTAATGTACTATCTATCGAGTAAGTTAATTGGGAAAATCAAGTTATAGGGCCTCTGATTTATCAGACCCCTACCACTCCCAAGGACCCGAAAGAACTTAAAATTCATGTAATCTAAAAGAGCATTTTAACACTGGCGCCGTCTGTGGGAAGGTGGCCATAGATTGTGAATCAATAGTAAGGTGGAGTAGTACGCAAGTGGTGCAGACGTGATATATGCCGGTTACTCGGTCCGGCGAGTCGTATCCGAAGTACAGGAGAGACCAGCATCCCTGGACAGTACCAAATTTGTTAGGGACACACCCAGTCCGTAGAAGCATAGACCGGTTAAGTCCAGTTGTCGAAGGAACAGAGTCTGTTAGTTGCGATTCCGGTAAAATTCCGGTGACACAAGAGGAAATTCGGACAGATTTCGGTGTACTTTCGGTGCAGTCTGGAGAAGGTATAGTAACTTCGGAGTGTACAGGGACACAATGCGCAGTTGACCCGACACTGTCTAGTCAGGATTCGAACTTCTCCAAGGATAAAGTGGTGTTACCCAAAGAGGTCATTGCTGGTGAAAGAATAGCCTGTTTTGGGGAAAGTTCGACAAATTTCAGTGACAGTTCGGTCCCAGTTGCAGGGAATTTACAGTTTTTCGGTGACAGTGTGATACTTCCTGGTGAATCTTCATTTCGGACACCACTGTTCAGGGCAAATTTGTCTACCTGGGATATCCAAGCTGAGGATAGGCTCTTCGATTTGGAGATCCGTAAGAGATTGAACGCTATTTTCAAGCCGGAAGGTGAGCAGTCTGACCATACAGATTTCGAAGGACCAGAAACACCTCCTCAGAACTCAGGGGACAGCAACGGTACCACTACTAGCACCATGAGTGGACAACAACAGTAGCAACAGCAGCAACAGCTACAGCAGCAACAACCACTTCCACTTCGACCTGTTCCAACAGGGGTGACGTACACAAAGTTCGGTGGATTTCCAGGTGATGACCCTGATGCACACGTGCATATCTTTGAGATAAGTTATGCCATACTAAACCATCCACCTGATCTGGCATACAAGGTCATTGTATTCCAGTCTACATTAGTCAATGAAGTAGCGAGATGGTTAACATAGTATGATTTCAATCATTTCGTTACCTATGAGGCCGTAAGAGATGCATTTTTACAGCGGTTCCGGTTGAAGAAAAACCCTGCCGAAATCTTCGATTACTTGCAGAACAATAGGCAGAAGCCGCATGAGACTGTTCAAGAATATGCCACATTATTTAGAACTCATTTAAGACAATTGCCTCCGGCACATGCTAATTTACCGGATGATGTTATAACCTAGTGGTTTATTAATGGTTTAACCCCACAGCTAAGGCAAATCATGATCATCCGCTATGTGGGAGCTATGACACTGGATGCTATTATAGTGATGGCCCTACAACTAGAGCATAAGGTTGGAGGATTCACCGAAGACTTGGAGTGATTGAAGGCCAGTAAAAACGTTACAGATGATCTGGCTAAACAGATGTATTGCACTAAGTGCAAAAATCCCGGGCACACCAGTGCCACCTGTGCCCTTAATCAGATGTATTGCACCATCTGTAATATCACCAGACACTCAATCGAAAATTGTGCGTATAATGCTAAAGTGCAAGGACAAGCAGCTGTAAATTCCATTATATAGGAACCAGGACAGCCAACAACCCACTACGTGCCACTGCAGATGCGAAACAATCAACCGCAAGGATACAAGAATTACCGAGGACAACGAAATACAAACTTTAATACAAATCACTGGCAGGCAGGTACATCACCGGAAAATACTTCTCTGCCACCACCTCAATGTCACTTTTGCGGTGAACTTGACCACATCCGGAGATTCTGCAAGGATGCAGCCGAATATGATAAAAGAAAGAAAGAGCGTCAAAACCCGATGACCAACATGGTCTATATCTCCCCAGTGGAATCACAAGCAGCAGTGGTCCAGACAAGATCCGGTAAGCAGTTGCAACCCGCAACTGAGGTGTTTGAACTTGGCATCCGTGAACAGCATCGAATGTATACCAAAGCCAGCCAATGGACCACGAAAGAGCCTACCGTGTTCCCCGATCCAATTCCGGTGACACAGGTTCCCCTGCCAAATGTGAGAGCGCATGAACAAGACTCTACTCTAGTAACAGGAGAATCATCATCGGAACCAGTGAAGAATGCAATTCCAACAGACCAGGTATGGGATATTCTCTCGAAGGCTTCAATTACACTTCCTTTGGGGCAACTACTCGCTCTGGTGCCCGGAGTTAGGCAACAATTCCAGCAATAAGTCAGCCCTGAATCGTCCAATACTCCGGTGACTGCAACAATACAACCGAAAACTGACTCTACGGTGGATAATTCTGTCCCTTTAATCACTGTCTGGCATAAAAATCACAAGATTACGCAAGTGTTAATCGATGGAGGTTCTGGTGTGAATATAGCAACTGCAGCTCTCTGCAAGAAGTTAGGGTGGACTCAAATTGAGCCCGTTCAATTCTTTGTCAGAATGGAAGATCAATCCCGAGTCCATCCGGTGGGACTCGTAAGGAATATCCCGATTACTTTGCAGGGTACCACATTTAAAATGACTTTTGTAGTCTTAGAACTACCAGAATCTAGCCTCGACTATAATCTTCTGTTCGATCGACCATGGTTGAAACGGGCCAAAGTTATACAGGATTGGTCAGCACAGGAATTGACTTTTAAAGACAACCACCATAAATATGTTGTCAAATTGGATGCCATTCAGCCCTGCGAACTTCATGCCAGACCCTATGTAGCAGAGCTAGTCCACATGTTGAATGGCTTATCTGACAACAAAGAAGAGGCATTTTTGATGAACAATAAAGATCTGATTTCCTTAGGTACTATAGATCTTCAAGCTGTCGTCGATAACTGGAGTCCGGCAGTCTGTACGGTTATTCCCGTGATCGGAGACACAGATGTAGATGATAATGTTGCTATGGATGAGGCCACTCTGCATCAACTTTTACAGTCAGCTGACGATCTAGGGAAACCTCGTCAATTCTATGTCCCGGAAGACCAGTTAGTAACCGATAATTTGGGTGATGAAAGCAACCCACGTCCTGTGAAGATTAAGGCAGGATTGTCCGAGGCATTTCAAGAAGATTTGATCCGACTCTTGCGTGAGTTTTCTGATGTTTTTGCATGGGATTACCACGATATGAAAGGTCCTGATCCGCGGATCTATCAACATCGAGTCGTGCTTAAGCCGGAAGCGAAGCCAATTAAACAATCCAGCTACCGCATGAATCCCAATTATGCAGCACAGGTCAAAGCTGAGCTCGATAGGTTATTGAAGGTGGGATTCATCGTACCAATAGAACACGTTGAATGGATATCTCCGATCGTTATTGTTCTTAAGAAAAATAAGCAGCTCCGAATCTGTGTGGATTACCGAAAACTGAATGCAGCCACGGTACCTGATCCGTTTACTCTTCCCTTTCTTGACACAATGCTTGACAAAGTGGATGGGCATGAGATGTACTTATTTTTGGACGGCTACAGTGGTTATAACCAGGTCAGAATGGCTGAACAAGACATACCAAAAACATCTTTCATTACCAATTGGGGTGTTTTTGCTTGTACGGTCATGTGGTTTGGGTTATGGAATGCTCCCAGCACATTTCAACGCTGTATGCAGGAAGTTTTCTCACCCTACCTAACCACTTTTATGCAAGTTTATTTAGATGACTTCTCCTTATTCGGCAAGATTGCGACGCACCTGTATCATTTACGGTGCTGTTTTGAGAAATGTCGTGGGCCGACTCTGCCTGAACCCGACAAAATCTGTTTTTGCGGTGTCTTGTGGTAAACTCCTTGGACATATCATATCGGCACAAGGTATCCAAGTTGATCCCGACAAAGTTGCAGCTGTGTTGGAAGCACCCGTTCCTACAACGCCGAAAGAGGTTATGTGCTTCTTGGGTCAAATCCGGTGGCATGGCAGGCATCTACGGTGGCTAGCCCATTTACCAACACCACTCAATCGGCTAATCACTAGTACTCCACGACAGTTCGAATGGACTCTGGAATGCCAAACTGCATTCAATCGTTTAAAAGGATTATTAACGCAGGCTCCCATTTTGCAACCTCTTGATTGGGAACGCCCATTCCATGTCTTTGTAGATGCATCGGATATAGCCATTGGCAGTGGTTTAATGCAGCAAACAAACAAATGGTTTCGGCTTGTCTATTATGCAAGTCGCCGACTTGCTCCAGTGGAAAGGAATTATTCTATCACTGAACAAGAATGCCTCAGGTTGGTATATTCTGTAAAGAAATTCAGGCATTATTTGCTAGGCCACAAATTCACCTTTCACGTAGATCATGCTGCACTTGTATATCTGGTCCGACAGCAACATTTAGGTGGTCGCTTGGCTCGTTGGGTCTTATTGCTACAAGAGTTCGACTACGAAGTGATTCATCGACCAGGTACAGCCCATGCCTTAGTAGACTTTCTCTCCTGGTTGGATTTCGGTGAAGATCCGGTGGGCGTTGACAATACCACACCAGCAATTTACGTTGCTAAATCAACTTATGACGAATCTATCGACCATCCTGAGAAGCCTACCTATTATGATACGTTGTTAACTTTCCTGACTGATGGATGTCTTCCTCTTAATACACCTCCTGCTATGCGACGGAAGATTGCAAGTTATAGTCACAGATTCCGGTTGCTAGTAGGACAGTTATACTATATGGATCACACTGGTGTATTACTTCATTGCATTCTGCCACATGAAGCAAATTCAGTCATCACTATGGCACATTCGATACCCTCCGGTGGACATTTTGCAGCAGATCCCACTCATCGGAAGATTCTACAAAGTGGGCTTTGGTGGCCAACCATGTATAAAGACGTACTTCAGTTTGTGTAGCACTGCGACACTTGTCAACGGGCTGGACAGCCATTACAGAGATACTTTTTTCCTCTACAACCTATATTACCTTTGGAACCTTTTTAGAAGTGGGGTCTGATTTTATTGGACCAATCACACCACCAGCGAACCTTAGCAACAATCGTTACATCTTGACCTGCACAGATTACGCTACCAGATGGGCAGAAGCTTGGGCCTTACGGTCCGCTACAGCTGTTTCGGTGGCAAAATGTCTGATGAAGGATGTTTTTCCGCGTTATGGATTACCTCTGGAACTTGTGATAGATCAAGGAACACACTTTGCTAACAATTTAATGAAAGTACTAATGCATAATTTTCAAATTCTGCATAAATTCAGTTCCCCTTACTATCCTCGTGCTAATGGTTTAGCTGAGAGTACAACAAGACGCTGTTAACTATGCTTCGCAAATTGATTGTGGAATCACTAGAAAGATGGGATCAGTTACTACCTGTAGTCTTATGGGCATATCGGACTACATACAAAGTTGCAACCAGACTGACTCCTTTCAATCTTGCTTATGGGTTGGAAGCAATTGCGCCTATGGAAATTGTCATGCCAAGCTTACGCGTGGCCATAACTCAGAAGCTGTTACCCAACAACTCTTTGCCATTTCGGTTGGAAGCACTCAGAAACTTAGATGAATAGCGTTGGGAAAGCTTTCTCACTCTTCAAGAAGTTCAGTTGCGGCAAGCCCAGACTCATGATCGTTTCCTCAAGACTCCTGTGTTTACGATGGGCCAACTTGTGTTGTTTTATAATGCTAAATCAAATCGTTCTGCTAGGAAATTTAAATTACGGTGGTTCGGTCCTTATCGGATTAGTGAACAAGTGGGACCAGGTACTTTTCGGTTGACTACCTTGACCATAGTTCCTCTTCCTAAAGTGATCAATGGTTCAAAATTGCAGCCGTATCACCAAGCGCCTGATCCTCGCTGACGTGTCCTTCGTTTTTTCCATGTGTCACTTGTTTCCCTTTTTTTATTGTTGCATGTTAGTTGAATAAGACCGTAAGCTCCTTGTTTTGATACATAATCATAATTAATTGCCACCTTGTGTTATTGATTGTGCTCATGCATGCCCTCCGTAATTATGGAGGTTATCATCTCAATACCGTGCGATGATTAGGGTTTCGATCGCCTCCCGTTGCCGAGTATCTACTTAATCTTCTTCTTCCTATTGTTAATCGTTATTGTGTCTGTGTGCTTTGAGTGCTCTGTGTTTTCTGTGTTTGCCGTGTTTTTGTGGTCTTGTGATTTTGAGTGCGCATCATGGAATCTTTAGCTAATTTTTCTACCTTCTGTGACGGACTCCCTCATGATGTGAGTGAGTTCTTGCGTATTCACGGCCTGCTAAACTTCGCTGAATTGCCTTAGCATTCAGTGGAGTGTCACCCGTATTATGCACAGGTTATTGCAGCCATTGCCGCCACTCCTGCTACCGAGCAGAGTTTGCCGATTACATGTTTACCATCTCGTGTCGTCATCACATTAGCCTCATTCGCTGTAGCATTCCGTTTGCCCATAGAAGGCGTGGAGAATGGTCCTCTCCTTCCTATTGCTACTATGGTAGAATTATTCCCCCGGCACTCATCGAATGAGTATGCCATCTTGTGTCGCCCTGATCCAGACCGAATAGCATTACAATTCTTAGTTGCCATATTGAATTTACAGAAATGTACTTATGGGATTTCACGCCCGTTTTATTCAATGGTTGACATGGCTTCTCGTGAGCCTGTTAACTTTGCCTCTTTCTATTTTTGGCGCATCCACCGTGAATGCGTTACGGTTATTAAGCATGTTAACAAGGGAGAGCTTCCGCGTTCGCGTTTACTGCATATCATTACCTTTTTGTTCCCATCCATTCAAGCCGCACAACCTCTGCCAAGAGCTCCAATTTTGTATCATGAAGAATGTGCCCAAGTGCTCGAAGACACAGAAGAAGATGATGAAGATCTCTTCCAACTCCTTCGCCGAAATCGCAGACGGATAAGCCCCTCGGAGAGTCAAGTACAAGGCTCCACCATCGGACATGAGGAAGAAGTTTTCCACGACACAGCCACTTCAATCCATGTGGAATTTTCTGGTCCATCTTCTCCGAATAAGCAGCAAGAAAAAAGTGCGTCTGCCACCGCATCTGACGCAATTTCTTCTAAGGAGGAATCTCAGAAGCAGACTCAGGTGGATGTGCAAGCCATTGTTGCAGAGATAATAAATGAAATCATTACCTTGGTCGATGTTGTAATTGACCGAACTGAAGTGACTACGCAGCAACCTGCTGGAATAGTATTGGTGCCCCATACTCTTATGACCACTCCTCCACCAATGCCTCCGGTTAAGCCCATTATCCATGTTCAACCGATTGTTCCTGATGAAACTGCTACTTCATCCTCTTCACCTAACTATTCTCCACCATCTTTCCATCACCTCCTGTCAGCTTCTTCATCCCAACCACTTCCTCCTCCTCTTCTTCCTCCGCTCCCCATGTTTACTGAGTTAGCATCCATGGGTAGTATGTTGATCCAATTGCCGTAGCAACTACCAATGCAGATGAAGGAGGTTACTGACAATCTCAGACAAGAACTACAACACAAAGTTGATGTATTAGAAGCGGATATCACTCCATTGCAAGAGGAAGTCGATGCAATAAAGGCTGAAAACCATGCTTTGCATGTACAGATTCAACAGCTCCAGGCTCGACTTACCGAACAAGATTCGTTGATCAGTCAAAGAGATGCTGTGTTGGCTGAATCAAAAGCCAAAGATGATTTAGTAAGTGCTTGTGATGCAAAAATTGTCCAGTTGAAATAGTTAGTCTAGGATAAAGAGGATGCTCGCGTGGCACTTGGAAATTTACTGGAAGAAACGCGAGTACAGCTTGATGAAGTTGTGCAGCGAGGACAGGAGATGGCGAATTTAGCCAAGCGGACTAATGAAGAACTCCAGAGAGCAAATGCCAATTTCTTTGAAGCAAATTCTGCTCTTAAAACCCAGATGACTTTAACAGCTCAACTCCAGAAGGAGGCAGCCAGAATTTGAAAGGAAAGAGATGCTTATTACAGGACCATTCAATATCAGTCTCAAGAGTTAGAGAGAAGAGAGAAACAGTTGGATGCTCAAGCAGATCACTTATCCAGAATCGACAAACAGGTTGAAGACATGAAATTGAGTCGAGACGCCGCCCTTGCAAATGATTTCTACCTGCAAGAGGCCTTTTGCAGACACAGGCTGAAATTCTGATGAGCCAAGTAATTGCGTGCAAGTTCAGTTAGAACTCATGCTCAGCTCGTCGAACCGGAGACCTCAAAAAAGATGTTGGACTCGCTGAAACAAAAGATTTCCAGAACCTTTAAGTTAGCCAGAGCCATGTATATATAGGGTATAGTAGATGAGCCCTAACTTTTGTTCCATTGCGGGTTCAAGTCCACCGTGCGTGCCAGTGTAAGCCACCGGATTGGCATTTTGTATTTTCATTGTTCCTGTATTTTCTTATCCCGCACGAACTGAAAGGTTTCCTATTCCGCAAGAACCGAAAGGTCATGTGAAGAGATGTATCGACTTATCAACTAATAAAAAGACATTACGGTGAGTCTCCGGTAACGACAAGCGGGATCGCCAGACTGTCTGTCTGGGCGATTGCAGTTTGTGGAGAAGCCGTAGTGCAGTGTTCGTGAAGTCTGAGTATTGTCGTCTTTACCTTTGTTTAATTTCATTACTCTGTTATTTACACATAAGGTTCTGTTGTTGATATTCTTCTATGCAACGGTAACGAATATTCCGGTGTTACATACTGTTAAAGTCTAACCAGAGTTTGACAATAATTTGTATTAATCAAAGTCTTGCGCAGTAATGTACTGTCTATCGAGTAAGTTAATTGGGAAAATCAAGTTATAGGGCCTCTGATTTATCAGACCCCTACCACTCCCAAGAACCCAAAAGAACTTAAAATTCTTGTAATGTAAAAGAGCATTTTAACATACCCAAAGCCCCATAGAGGCATGCATCAAGCTAAAACAGATTAAAGGCAAGAAAATACAAAGGCTAAATGAATGAACAAGACCACAAAGAATGCAAATCAAGTACAAATGGGGGAAACTAAAGCATGAACCAAGGAGGAATAAGTTGGGAAGAGGGGAGGATGAAAGAAAACCTCTCTTGGCCATTGCAAACAAAATGTCATCCACACGTTTCATGTGAGGCAAAAGAAATGAGAATATCCTAGTCTAGAAAAGTATTGAGCATTTCCTTAGCTACTAGTAGTGTGCAAGGTTAACGAAGGTACTATAAGAATACATTAGAGACCTGATGTGTTCTAGGTTCAACCACTTGTTGGGTGTTAGAGGAACCCACATAAAGCTTGACAAGGGATGACAAAGACTAAGAAGGAGAGAGTGTTATAGAGGAATTGTGTTAATAAACAATCAATTTTACAAGAGAGGAATAGATGGATATCTTATAATTTTTGTTCCTAAAGGAAAATTCTTGGAAATGTTAGAGCTTGGTCATTCAAGAGTAGTTGAAGGGCATTTTTCAAGTGATCAGACTTCTAAGATTATTCTTTATTCAGGGTTTTGGTGGGCAACTCTATTCCAGGCTGCGAAAACCTATGCAGATAGATGTGACATTTTCTAGAGAACAAAACACAGAATTAGAAAAGATGAAATGCCTTTAATGTCTCCAACAAAATTTATCAATTATGGATTACCAATTGACTGGATTTGGATTACCAATTGAATTGGTAAGTGATAGACAAAATCATTTCCTAAATTAGTTAATAGAATTTTTGACTGATCACTTTATGATAACTCAAAGTAAATCAACACCCTATCATCTCAATGCAAATGCATTAGCAGAGAGTACAAATAGAGTTTTATGCACTATTCGTCCAACTTGGTGAACACCAAAGAACAAATTGGGACATGCAATAATTAACATAGACATGACATGAGTTTTATGACCATAGAAAAATTGGGAGCATCTAGACTGCAAGCAACCATGAGTATATATGCAGAAAACAATAGACAAAAAGCCTACTATGATTTGCATATTAAGAACAAAGACTTTCAAGAAGGGGATTTAGTTCTAGTATACAAACTTTAGGAACATAGCAAGAAATTGGAAAAAAGAATACATGGACCATATATTCTACATAAAATTAGGCCTAATGGGGCTCTACAACTTGCAAACCTACATGGAAGAGTCATGAAAATCATGCAAGTGGATGTAGAATCAAGAGATAAATGGGACCATTGATTGTAGACATGGGGAGAAGCCTACAAAAATCAAAGAAGAGAAAAGAAGAAGAAATAGAAATAGGACAAGAAGCTCAAGAGGAAGAAAGAGAAAGAATTATAAACATGAAAGAATTGAGACAAAAAATGACTTGTGAGGTTGTTTGAAAGGTAATGAGTGATCATCTACTAGTGGTGGAAATGTAGTATCAAGGAACAAAGATTAGGGTGTTTTTATACGCTGGAGCGCAAGTAAACCTTATTAGCTCAAACTCATGGAATGAGATAAATGTAAGGAGGACTAATGAGGACACATTCATTATAGCCATTATTTGTTAAAATCTCTTTTGTTTGTCAACTATCCAGATTGAATTGAGAATCGAAGATGATCCAACTTTGGTAGAATGCAAGAAATGGCCTAGGTTCATGTCCGAAACCTTAATTTTGGGCCAAGAATAGATGACCAAATATGAAATTTCTATGAAATTGAAAATAAAATATTAAAGTTAAAAGTAAAAGGAAAAACTATGAGAATGTTTTTCATAAGTCATATTGTGGAGGACTTTAACCTAGACAAACAATGAGCAAAGTCTTATTGATGAAACTCAAGAAAAACCAATCAAAACCAGTTTAGAAAACAAAACAAGATAGAATCATTAGAGAGCTCATGGGCATAAAATACATAGAGTTAAAAAAGAATATTTCCTCAAAAATATGAAAATATTTTGGAGATGCAAAGCAAATGTTGAAAAACAAAACAAAAAAATAAGTCAACATGTGCATGCCACTAACAAGACATACATGCAAATTTGGAGACCTAATAATGATATCAAAGAATTAGTGCAAAGCTCTCCAAAAACAAAGAGGAAAATTGATTTAGAAGCACAAACAAAGCATAAGCATTTCAAAAATCAAGTAGAAAAAAATAGAGAGTCAGTGTACAACATCAAGATTCAAATGCATATACAAGGTAACAAAAACAAGATGAGAAGAGCTTCGACTTTAGATAAACACTTAAGTGAATTACTTAAACTTGTGCATCATTAAGACAATTGCACATTCAAAGTAAGCATAAATAAGGCTATAATACAAAGCCATGCATAAGCTAGGCATGCAATTTCTTTGAACCCTGCACCCAAAACAAATCCCTTAAAATGGGGGAAAGAGCTAGGAGGGGGAGAAAGTACTAGAATCCTCATTATGATAAAAATAAAGATAAGAAAGAAGAAAAAAAGAGAATAGAATATAGAAAAAAATATAAAAATAGAAGTAGAAAAGGAAAATGAAAACATATATGCGTATGTATGTGTGATATTTATTAGGCATGTTGTAAGGTACAAGATATGCGTATGAATTTATTTGATTTTCAAGCTTTTTATTTTTTCATTCAAATGAAATGAAGAGATTTTACTCATTTATGTTCAAATTTCACAAATAGAGGAAAAACCTTACTTCACCATGGTGATCACTTTGATGAGATTCTCTGAGTGGAGTAATAAAATTATGTGATGGAATTTTGTTTGTTTCTTCTATGATGAATTTCTTTTTCTTGAAGTCTTATTGACTTGAGTAGGAAGATGACTTAAGGATTTCCTATTGCCAAGTTGGGAGTTGTTGCAATCTCATTTTATAGAGTACATTGATTCCTAGATAGTGCAACAACTGAACAAATTATGGAGTTGGAGTCAAATGAAGGACAATAGTTTCTAGAAAAAGAGCACATAGTGAAAGAGATCAAGGATTTCATTTGAATCGTTCAAAAGCTAAGGCTCATGTTTCTTACCTCCCAAAATAGTTGGAGACTAAGCATATGAATGAAGGAGATTCTATGGATAGATTTTTTACAAAGATCAAAGGTTTGAAGGAGTAGTTGATCCCTGTTGATGAAGTCTTACTAGATAGTTCCCTTTTGCAGGCTGCTCCTTAATGGTATTCTAGATTCATATGAAAGTTTTCCCACTCTTTGGTTGATGATGAAAGGAAATACAAATTCCTTAACATTTGAGGATTTAGACTTTGTTTTGTTGCAACAAGATCAGCCCAGGTAGAATAGGTCCACTATGCATGTTGCAGATCAAGATTTCTTAGCTAGTGAGAAGGGAAAATCTAAATGGATCTCATCTACTAGCAAGCAAAAATCTTCGAAATGATAATGTTATTAGGAGTTGTCAAAAATTGGCTGCAATTGAAGCAAAGAAGAAGAGGCTAGACTGGTTGCTATAGAGGTATATACACCAAAAAATAGAGTCTTTTATCTAGTGTAAAGTGAGGAATGGGTATTTACTACTGTTTGCAATTATGAGTCATGTTCTCATGAGAAGTGTATTTCTATAGTAGACTCATATGTTTGATACTTTTGTAGTGGGGCAACCAAACATATTACCTCACAGTGCAATTTCTTTAGTTCACTTGAGCCTACACCTATAGGGAATATCATCACATGTGCAAAACAATCCTCATATCATGTAATGGGAGCTGGTAAGATCATTTTGACTATGAGTGATGGTAGTTATTTCATATTGTTAGATGCTTTGTATGTGCAAGGGATCAAGAAAAATCTATTGTGAGTTTCAAGATTAGCCAAGATTGGCTTAGTTATCAAATTTTTTGATGAAAAGTGATTCATGATCTCCCAAATGGCAATGCCATTATTTCTTTTGGCATTTTCCATCCTAGGCTATATAAGCTCATAGACTATGCAAAATCTATCAATGATTCCTACCTTAGATGCAAAGCATTGGCATGCACACTTTGGTCATCTAAGTTTTGCTAGTTTGATATGCCTGCAAAAATTTGAAATGATGTCCTATCTACCCAAACTTGAGTCACCTTGTAGGCATGTTTGTGAAGGCCGTATTCTAGGCAAAATGCAACATTCCTCCTTCCCAAAAGATGGTTGAGTTTGAGCTGCTCAAAAATTGCAGCTTATTCAAAGTGATGTTTGTGGTCCTATGGAGACACATTCTTTTGGGAACTACATTTAGTTGATGAATTTTATTGATGATTTCTCTAGACATGCATATGCATATCCATTGAAAGGAAACTATGAAGTGTTTATGTACTTCAAAGAGTTTCTTGTTTTGGGCTGACAATATGTAAGCATGTAGATTGGGCACCTCTATTCTGATTGAGGGGGGAATACATCTTCTAATTTTAATGCATTTTTGGTCAAATGTGGGATAAAACATCAATGTAAAATGCCATATACACCTCAGAAAAATGGATTTGCTAAAAGAAAGAACCGGTCTCTCATGGAGATTGTGAGATGTATGGTCAAAAGGCAGGTTTTACCACAGTTTCTGGATTGAGGTTGCTATGTGTGCAACATATGTACTTAACAAGTGTCCCACCAAATCAATGCAATTTATCACTCCATATGAGGATTGACATGGTCGTGAGCCATCTCTTTCTCATCTTGTCCCTGTTTATTTGGCATATTCATTACTGCCAAAAAAAACAACATAACAAATTAGATGATAAAGCAATGAAATGTATTTTTGTTGGGGACAGTTCTAAATGCAAATGCTATCTTTTGTATCATCCCCAAACTAAATGCATTTTGGTTAGCCATGATGTTTTTTTTTGTGGAAGATGCAATCTAACCATTAGTTTCATGTATTAAGGAGACATCAATTAGCTCCAAAGATGTGTATTACACTTTCCTTTCTCTTTTTATAGGTAGAAAGAGTGAAGTGCTGGTCCAAATGAGGTAATTTCTCAGCCTTCAAAGGTTCCTCATGATGATGTAGATCATTCAATTTTTTATGTAGATTTACATGAAGATGCACTTTTTGATGAGAGGCATGATATAGAAGAGGCAAAAACTATGCTTAATACAAAAGGAATGCAAGACAATAAAAAGACACTTGGATCAATTTTGTCAAGGATGAAAAAAGTGTAGGTGTTAGAGAATGTTGAAAGTGTCAATTCTGCTACAAAAAGAAATTTCTTAAAAAGATTATTTTTTATGGATTTATCGCAAAATTCAGTTGTTTTATGTGTATTTTATAATTTCATTGGTCTATCGCCATCCTAAATGCTTCTAAAACCAAATTATAATCTTTTTTCTTTAAAGTGTGTGAATCTATAGAAATTCTGATTCTCTTATCAAGGGATCACCATTATATAAATTTGATTCTAACCTTGCATATCTCTTAGTTATTAGAAAAAGAAGACTTTTGGAACTAAAATCACTAAAAAGTTTATTCCTATCCTTATCTACACTCAAATCGAGATTTCTCTCAAAAAATGATGAATTCGTTAAATCTTATGATGGGATGGAGTAGGTTAATGAATATTGTAATATTTTTGTGATACAACTTGAAGTCTATTGATGAAGAAGGGGCTAGGGCCTTAGTATACTTCTTGGATTGACAATTTAGTGTTTGAGGTTGTTAGACCTTTATGCTCATGACTTCAGAGGACAATACAATGAACAACTATCTTTTGGTGTAGTGCAAATGGAAGTGGATGATTCACGAGATCAAGTGAACAAGTTCCAAGTGAACATCCTCGACTAAGCAAATGGAATGAGCCACAAGACATGAAGACAAGCAACAAAAATGAATGATCTTCTTTCTAAAGGAAATATTATGGGGATAGATGTGACCTGGACACTGTATGTTGCTCACAACCACTACATTTTTCATGTGATTGAGATGAACTCAGCTCAAGAAAGGAGTGCCCTCTTATCACCAACATAGTGGTTGGCTCATGTGAACCCATATTCATCCAAGTAATTCCCTTCTTTTGCTTAGAGAATTACTATGAGAAGTAATGTTCTCAACTTCTTATTTATGTAAACGTTTCCGTTACCACACATCAAAATAGCTTGCTTGCATACGAAAACTGTTTTGGGTTGGAAAGACATCGCTCATGGGAAAGAACACCTAAGAGGGTCACTCCCTTTTCCTTTTCCTTCTTTTGCATGTAGTTTCTCCACTTAACGTGAACCTTAAAGTTGGATTCTAATCTAGTATGCAATGGTGAGTCACTTTGAGAGGATTCAAATTCTTTGTAGTGGGAGTGAATGTTGTGCTCCATGGGTGAACACTTTGAGCTGATGGCCAAAATAGAGTGGGTTCAACCAAGAGATGCTCTTTAGCTTTCCCCATTTTCAAAATTGAATACTCTTTACCTCAGTTTGAGGCTTTTGTATTAAAGTTGAAGGGCTCATCTCTTTCTATGTTTCAACCTCTAAATAGACGAATCTACCTAGAGATACAATAGTTGTTAGATGCTTTTCTTGTAGTTTCCTCAAAAATTAAAATGAGACACAATACCCCGTCTCAGATTCATAGCTTTAAGTAGACCCTACAAGAGATAATGAGGTTCACAAGGAGAATCAAGAAATACAAAGAACTATGCTCCATAGAAAACGTACCCACATAAGCTAAAAAATTCTTCATTTTACTGGATAGAGTTCTTAGTGGAAAACTTAGATCATATGTATATTTGAAAGAAGCAACAAATCTCGAGAAATGAGTGTAGGCATAGAGGATGGCTTAGAGGAGGACCTAGAAGTCTCTAAGCTCTAAAAACTCTCAGTCTAATTAGCTATTATGATTTCAAAATCTTCTTCATCAGTGAACAAGATAGTGGAGTTAGTAGCCTAAAAGTTAGGAGGGAATTGCAATATAAAGCAGATAAATAAATAAACCCAGAGGATAACCACAATAAAGCATTTCTAAATGTCTAGAGGCAACCATATGGCCAATGCTTGCCTTAGGCAAGTATAAGCTCCTACTAGGCATGTATCTCTTTATTACACCATAGAAAATAACTACACCATTGACATAGCACATGATTTTCCTTACAACAAGCAAGTAGTTAGATAAAATTACCAACAACCCTATAGGTATCAAAACTAGTATCTCCATGCATACAAAAAAAAGTCTTATAGACGGCAATAGACATGTCAATAATAATGCAAAACTCAAACATGCCCTTAGTCAGTACAAGAAGAACAACCATTCCACTTGCAAATTGAATGATGGGTCAAAACATATGGCTTCTACTCAAAAGGGAGTTGGCTTCCAAGTTTTGTTGCAAGGTGTGAACTTGTTTCTCTCATGTAGAAAACGTGAAAACGTGGGATCAACGTAAGGAAGGAACCATGGACAAAAGACTTGTTTAGCAGCGGTGTGTATTTTTCAAGTCTTATGGCAAGTCACAAACTTGGCATCTACATGGAGCAAAGTGGTTCATCTCAACACAAGCCAATGTGTGTCACCAAGAATTCCTCTTTAAGCCACGTGTATAATGTGGGATACGTAGCACATACCTCTTGCGGCAAAGTATGAGCTTGTCACTCTGTCGGTAGTACGACTTATATTGAGATCTGTAGGTCTACATGAGTCTTCTTTCCCTCAAATTTACGGAAGACATGAAGTTGTGAGCTCTTTAAAAAGCCTTGACAAGGATTCTCGAATCAACCTTTGAAGAATAATACATTTTCATCCAAGTTTTGAAAGTCAATATGGAAATTTGTAGCTTTGGACGTGATGGAACATACCTTGCATATTATAGTGCAAATGGAATTGGGTACTTCACAAGTTCAAGTGAACACCATTCAAGTGAACATATTTGTTGAAAGCAAGGGCATGAGTCATAGGATATGAAGACAAGCAAGAACATTGAATGATCTGCTTTCTAAAGGAAAGAGTATGGGATAGATGCAAATTAGACCTTATACTTCTCTTGACAAACACTGCATTGTTACAAACTAAGCATATATTGTGACAATTGTTGTAGTTCAAGTCTCGAGTCATGTGGATACCCGGATATGATAATTCTTCGTCAACCTCTCTCTGCGCATGTGGGTATCGTTGATGGCTTTCCACCCACAAAATGGGACCAAAGACACCAAATGCTTGGAGATGTTAGATATATCTGCTCTGAGGGCTACATTTTTGGTGGGTTAATATGTTGGCACCTTGGATTTTGCTCAAGATGAGCCATGCATCAATCTTGAAAAACTTAGATGCTTTTGCTTTTACGCGAAAGACCTCACCTAGTAAAAACGCTTTCATTACTCGACCTTTTCATTAGCCTAACATACCCTCTTAGTTTGGTGCATAACAAACATATAGTTAGAGTTGCAAAATGCATATGTGGAGCCATGTGTCTTGTCAATTAAAGATGATTTAGGCAGATTGTAAGGGAGTTCCAGTCTTATGGAATTTATGGTGGTGCTTGATATTGATAAAAGATAACCTTACATATCACCTATCTATGAACATTATTCTAATGTGGAGCTCTAGTTTTTGCTTCTGCTCAAGTTGAATGAATGGCAGGTGCCTCTCAAAAAGAAGTAGCAACTTTGTATGGATGTTTTCATGCAGCATTTTGCATGAAAATTCTATGTTAGATATAAAGTTTCGACTCTATCCACTAGCCATGCCAAGTATATGGCGTCCATCTGATTTCAAGTCCAAATCCAATAGTACCGCTACGAAGAGTGAGTAATTTGTGGCACGCTCACCTTTTTGGGGCATACACATGCTCATATATGTACGACACATGAACATTCACATGCACTTCTCATAGTTTGTACACATATATGCTTTTTGAGAGACTCTTCTCATAAAAGAGACTTGAAAATTGATGTGTGTGCTACTCTCCTCCCATCCTATTTATCCTCTTGCTCCAAGATTAGAAAGCTTATAGAGTGCTCTAGTGTGACATGTGGCCATCATGCACACTCACTCTACATTCTAAGGTGGAACCTTAGGATAACCCTTGAGCTAGGAACCTTAGCAACACATGCTCGTATTCCAACACAGACTAATAAATGATCTTAGTTGGATCTATGTATAACATTCTCTCCCCCTTCTAAAGATCATTTTCATCAATGATCCAAGAGGAGACTGGGAGTGGACACCCTTCTAAGATACTAAATACTCTGGAGAGAACTAGTTCTACATGTAGCTCTCATATTTAGAATCCCTTCTGGAATATCTAGTATCACCTCTTTCTGATGATGGGAATTTATGAGAAGTCTACCCTTGGCCTTATGCTAAGTCTTGGCCCTTTCTTCAAATTCTATAAACTTTTTGGATCTTCCATCTTAGACACATGCTATGAAGACATTCTATGTGAACCTTCCAACTATCTACGAATAGTTCCCTTGCCGTCTGCATATGTCTAGGATAGTTTGTGACATATATGAAGTTAAGATTTATGGGGTGTATGTTACCATCTTATGAGGAAGTGAAATCATTGCCTTCATGTATTACAACTACATCTATTCCATTCTATCTTCTTAACATATCCCTTGAAATCTAATTAATCTTCTGGGTTTGACACTCTATCCAAAGATCATATTTTTTATGTTACTATATGGTTATGAATATCAATATCTCATGTAATCTATAGATAATCAGCATGAACATCTTAGCTTTTTGGAAGTGTTCCACTATCTTCTACATAACACCTAAATCTCATTATATATATATATATATATATATATATATATATATATATATATATATATATATATATATATATATATATATATATATATATATATATATATATATATATATATATATATATATATAATTTTTTTGCTAAAAGTTCATATCACTAGTTCCTATCATCTAAAGACATGTCATCTAGATCGAGGGGATCCTCTTCTATATCTTTGATTAATAGAATTCATCCCCTTTTTCTTTCTTTCTTTCTTTAAAAAAAACTACTCCTGATTCCTTTGAATCCTCAAACACATTGTGTCCCTTTTGAGGATGTACTCAACCTTGTGTCCTTATTCCTTATTTTTACTTATTGATCTTGACACATAAAATGGTATACTAACAAATTTCTAAAATTCTTCTTACTAACTTGTGTCCTTCTCAATCATGTTTGATATTCCAATTTCTTGAAATATCTTGCTTGCAAACCTTTCTTTTCATTTATATTTTCCAATCTATATTGGAAAATGGACTTGACTTGTTTGCTTTGGAGAGATAAAATCATTTTTCTCTCCTTCAATAGAGTCATCATTGATGTCTCTAAAGTTATGAATCTATCATAATTATGTCCCGACTTGGTGTGTCTACCCTTTCTATATGAACTTTGAATAGACTTGGTACTTTCCACTCTTTCTGTACTTAAACATATAACTTGTCCACTTGACCATTTTATTCTTTTTGACCTACTTGGTCACTATTAATGAAGTCCTATGGATAGAAACATGAAAACTGTTTCTCAACTTTTTCTCCATTCGAAACTAACTTTCTTAATTGTGGACCTTGCATTATTGTATAATCACTCCTTGCTAGAGAACAACCTTGCCTTTTCTAGAAAATAAAAACCTTGCCTTCTTGTGTAATCACTCTTCATTGAGAATCTTGACCACAACCTTGCCTTGTCTTCTTAATGCAAAACTTACAAACTTCTCCCTAAGGCGGATGTATGCTATAGAGGAATTAGTTAGATGCATCTTATAGCAAGTGGTTCGAATATGAGTAATAGAAAACTTATATAAAATATTTCATACTTTTAAATAGGGTTAATAGAAGAGCAAGTACCACAACTATCTGAATGACTTCTATAGGATTTTCTAAAACCTGTTTTCAAGTTCATGCATTGAACGAAAAAGTTTGTGATTCAAGTTTGCATAATTTTAAAATTTTTCTTTACTATCAAAAGTTATACTTACCTTTAGAAGCATGTTTTATAGAGCTGTTTAAAAATAATTCAAGAAATATTTTTCAAAAGAATTTGATATTGCCATTTATGATTTGCAAGTTTTGGCCCATCGAGGAAAATGTCGAGATTTGGTGGGAATCAATATCAGAGAGATTCTCTCTCCCCTCCTTGATAAGAAATGAAGAAAGAAAAAGAAAATTTCTAAAGAGTTTTCTTTCAATATGGTTATATCTAAACTCTCCTAAGCTTCTAATTTGACTAAACTCTCTCTTTTAGGATTTACAAGCTAAAGAAGCGAGAGATGAACAAAAACCACTAATTGACATTTGGGTTTTTGCTTCTATCATTTAATGTACATCTGCAATTTGTTTTGCACCCTTCATAATAATGGTTATAAGAACAAAAATATTATATAAAGCATAACTCTATATATTAGATGCTCTAAGAATTTACCCTAAATGAGAGTATATGTGAGTGAGTATGTGGATGAATATTGCCATAGATATACAACCTTTATAAAAATATGAATTCAATCTTATGTGCTTATGAATATGTGTGCATGGGTATGAGTATGCATGTGCCCATGTGTATGCATATGCATTGAAGAGAATGAGTATCTGTATTAGAAGTGTGGGCATGGACAATATATTAAAGATAGGGATATGAGGTTAAGTATAAATTTATTGAATATTTATCATGTGCATCTATGTAAGCGTTTGAGCTAATAAAATTGAACATTTTAAAAATCAAATATCACTCAAATACAAAATATGTGGGTAGATAATCTATAACACTTAAATTAGGCAATAGGAATTAAATGAGTTATTCATAGAAAAGTTTAATCATAATATTGTAAGTAATAAATGTATTATGCACATACTTTTTTCATATGTTTAACTATCTAGTTATCCATCTATTAGTATGCTATCAGTTTAGTAAGGTTTGTTAGTTCACATGTGTACTGTTTGTGATAGCTAACTAAAAACTTTGTTTGAATGAACTACGTGCGTGTGCATGTACTATTTGGCAACTACTAGCAGGTGTATATTGTTTGGGGGAGGAACGTTTCTATTTGAAGTATGCTTTGCGGACATGTGGGAGACGTTCGGCAGCTGAAGCAACAATAGAAGTCGGAGGATGTTTGCATGAAAAACGGGGGAGACGCAGAGAAAAGGGGAGAATGGTTGCTCACTGATGAGAAAGGATAGTTCAGATCTATGAACGCACATCATCTGACGTTCTAAAGCTCTAGAAGTCTGCCATTAACATTCGGATGCTCATTCCTTGTTTGATGATACATATCTGCTGATGACGACACGCTGAGGTCAATTATAGCTATATGCAGCAACATCTTTCTGTCCACGGAACACAACGGGAGATCTCGACTGTCATGCTCATCTCTTCTTCGCTCAACCGATTATTGGGTATGCCGATTGGATTGTGAAGCTACTCTGTAAACACAAGAAATAGTCGCGCTATATGTTGTGCTATTTTTTCCAATAGAAATCTTTTCTTTGGCAGACAATTACTCATTGTTATACATAGAAAATCATTGTTTCGCATATGGCTTTGCATCACATATTTTATATGGATGTCTTCTCTGTGTTTTATGTATGTAATGATCTAGAGTTGCGCAAACCAATTATCACAAATCAACGGTAGCACTTCAACGACTTACTATGTTGCACTTCGATGATTTGCCTGTGTGTTATCGAAGAAAATGATAAAGAAGCGACGATCTTCTGTCTTTGTATCCCATGATTACTCAGAGCCATACGCTGAAAGCTAGCTAGAGACACTTCTTGTTTGCGCTTACGATACGATCACTTTATGGAGGATGAATGTCTGAACACTTCTTTTGAATTCTTCTGTGTTGCAAACTGTGTACATAACTCTCTTTCCGCATTGTATACGAGGGTTCACGATCTGCCTCTTCATCTACATCAGGATTTTAACATGTGCCTTATGGTTTAACCAATACATTCAATCTCTATTTTGTAAGGTTCACTTAATAAAAATTGCAAGCTAAAAAAGCGTTGCTAATTTTCATATATGTTTTCGTGACAAATTGGGGATCTGACGACGACAAAGAGGTCAGATATTATACTTGTGCAACTTTGGGTGCAATATGAGCACTCTGATGTTCCGACTTGACATGCCATGTAGCTAAGATCATTTTCTATTGCATCTTCATTCGAAGTCCTGGATGTGTTCCTACAGGCACATATAATTTAATTTCTGTTATATATCGTGTGCCTAATATGCAGCTACTAATATTCGATGTTTTTAGTCATGTCATACATCATAACACCGTTCGAGGAGACCTTGTTCAGGTTGCACGAAAGTCTTGAATTGCATTTAAGCCAAATAGATTGCTACACTAGCCATTTTTCTTATATGGCTGCCCCATAAGTGTCGCTCTCAGCTGTGTGTATCAATCCCTTCTACTGTGAAGTCTTTTGTCTTAGTTTTAATTTGGAATAGCTTCTGTCTTCATCAAGCAACATACCGCTATTGGAGTAACAAACATTGCATGTAACGATCTCGCTTCCTACTCCAGCAGCATAGTTGCACTTTGATGCGATAGCTTGCTGTTGTAATGTGTGTTTGAATTTCTGCCTGTTGCTCTTTTTCATTATTCTTAGTGTTTTTGTAGCTTGTTTAGGATTACGGTATTAATCTGCAATTCCGTTTGAGATATGGAATTAAGTGAAGGAAAATTTCAACCTTACAGACAAATGGATACATACGATGAGAAAAAATCCAAGCAAGGAATCTGTGAATACTGACGTTTCCAGAAATTATAAAAACATTCCAAATGTTTAATACATCCGTTAAAACTATGAACACAATCTTTGATCTTATTTCTTTGGTTCACATATACTCTTGACTCTTAGATATTACTACTTTGCATGAATGATTGATTTTTCATTAAAGAGATTAATGAATAGGGTTCAATTAACTTGCTATTTCTTTGGTTCACATATACTCTTGACTCTTAGATATTACTACTTTGCATGAATGATTGATTGGCACTAATAATTGATTTTTCATTAAAGAGATTAATGAATAGGGTTCAATTAACTTGCTATTGACAAACTCTTTGAGTCCCAACTGAGATAGCTCCAAGCACCTGGAGTTTGCTATATTACTGGAAGTTTCCCTGATCCATCAACCGTTGCTTTCTTGCCTACAACACCGGAGTTTGCCGTATTATTGGCAGTTGCCCTGATCCATCAACCGCTGCTTTCTTGCCTACAACACAGATGAGCAACAGATGGCTTGCAACCATGCCAAGCCTCATATGGAGTGATAGATTGTAGCGCTTTAGTGGGACACCTGTTAAGTACATATGGTACACATAACATCCTCGAGCCAGAAACTATGTGCTAAAGCATGACTCTTGACCATACACCTCGTCATCTTCATGAGTAACCTATTCTCTTGTTCAGCAAATCCATTCTGTTAAGGTGTATACAGTAGTGTACAGTGATGTTTTATCCCACGTTCAGCCAGAAATGCATTAAAGTTAGAAGATATATATTCTCCCCCTCAATCAGAATGGAGGGTGCTCATTTTACATGCTGACAGATTTTCACCCAAAACCAAAAACTGTTTGAAGCACATAAACACTTTGGACTTTTCCTTCAATGGATATACCCCTACATGCCTAGAAAATCATCGATGAAAGTCACGAAGTAAAGATAGTTCCCAAAAGAAGGTGTCTGGAAAGGACCATAGACATCACTATGTATAAGCTACAATTTCTGAGTAGCCCAAACTGAACCATCTTTTGGAAAGGAAGAACGTTGCATTTTGCCCAAAATACAGCCTTCACAAACATGTTTTCTGGGTGCCTCAACTTTGGGCAAAGAGGATACCATTTTAGATTTTTGCGGCAAACTAGCAAAATTCAGATGATCAAAGCATGCATGCCAAACCTTTGTATCTGACATAGCCTGAGAATCATGTACTGCACATGCTGAATCATTTATGGATCTTTCATAGTCTATGAGCTTATACTGTGGTCTATCAAATCAATTGAGTTTAAATCATCAAATATGTCATCAAGAAAACTCAAGAAAGTTTTTGTAAAATAAGGATGCTTGAGTGTTCTATTACAAAACTTATGCTAATGTGTTGATATATTTAGGTGGTGATGTGTGTGAATACTCTAGGACTGCCAGGGCACTTTTTTCCCTCTTTAGGAGGTTTTTTTCCCCGGCTTGTATATACGCCTATTGCCCTAACGGGCTACTTATCTTTCTATATTCTAGTGGTAATACATTCAGTATTGTGTGTTGTGCTCCAAGCTTCTTCTTCTTCTTCCTTGTGTTGTTCACATGCTTCTGTAGAAGAACTCCAACAATTGGTATCAGAGCAGGTCGCCGCTTCATCTAGGGTTTCGTCGATACCTCTCTGGTTGCAGTCTCAAAAGTTAGAAGAAAACTCTTATAAAAAGTCTTTGTAAATCTTGCGGCTCTATGTGCCTCATTTAGAGCTCATTTCTTAAACATCTGTAGAGATTGAGTAGCTTACACCATATCTCACTCAACCCATCATGGTTGAGCATCATTACAATGTCAATGACCTTGTACGATCATATCATATAATATATATAGTTCATTGAACATCTCTATCTACTTCTCTGCTATGAGTACTCAAAACAGTCAACTTTCACTGGTCATATCTCAGTGAATACTCAACCATTGTTCATAATCTTTGGCTTGTTGGAACCGCTTAAAGTTTTCTTTGTGCTATCAAAATTTCAAGGCATTTGGTTCACGCATCTGGGAGAAATCATCCTCAAAGTGCTCAATGGTCATCTACTAGTTAGTCCCTAAAAAGTCGTGGGTATGCTTTCATTTGCTAGACTTATTTCTCAGAGCATAGTTGATCATTTTAGATGATTCCACTTGCAATCATTAGCTTTCTAAGTTAGTTGAATTCCCTCAAAAGGAATTTCATCAATTTTTTCTGTACTGTGAGCTTTGAGCAAAAGAACTAGTAGGTGTATGGACTAAAATAGCAAGTTTTTCAACACTAGCTATTCTTGAAGTAGTCTGTTTTGATTCAATTGTTTCAACCAGCAACTCCAAAGTACATAGATACTTTCTTGGTGTCATTTGCAAGAAAAAAAGACCTACTATATAACTCTGAAGCGTATTATGGTAGGCACAAAGCAGGTTTTAGCAGTACAACCGCACTTCCTTGAGGTATCCATCCATCTCCTCCAACAAAGGTGGCCTCTCAAATTGAAGTAATTTTTCCTATAACTCTTCTATTTGGTTCTATAGTGCTAATATCTCTAGTAATTTTGCATTAATTTGGATAGCTTCTAGGATAGGAGTGCTTGTGGTGGGTTATTGGAATAATTGACTGATCTCTTCCATTAACTCATCATAAGAGTCCAATAGGTTGGTAGGTTCTTCAAGTATTATGCAAATATTCTCAGATGCACCTGCTTGGACTTAGGATGGACTAATTTGTGTGTCACAGGTATTCTTCATGTCTTCCTCTAAGTTATCTTGGTGATGCCATAGTAGGTGCTTGTTCGCTTCCAAGGTGGTAGCCATATCTCTGTGTAAAAGAGCCATGTTACACTGGAGTTTGGCATTGTGCTCCATTTATGTGTGTAATTGGGTTTCAAGTTCATTCACTTCTCCTTGATCGACATCCTTAAGCATGTATTCAAGCTCAAAATGGGACTACTTCATGTTGTGGTATAAGTCTTGTAATGCCCTATCACCATCCTCTAATTCTATCACTCTTTCTTGGAATCAGATGGATTCAACGTTGATCATTGCATTACATGCTTCTAGATGTTGATACTCTTGTCTGAGTTGGTGTGCACATTGAATCATTGTATCAAGAGAGGTGGTTGCATCCATAGATTCTATATTTATAGTGGGAAGCACAGGGGAGAGGAAATGGGGATGGGAATTCTAGATGTAATGCACATCGGTGTAGTGGGTGCAAGTGATGTTGGTGGATGGAGAATGGGAGATGGTGAAAGTGTGGGGGGAGGCAGAGGTTATGTGGGTGGTGAGATGTCCATAGGATCAGACATGAATGCACGTGAAGTTTCTACCATGAATAGGAGAATGAGAGGTATCGTGCTTGTGGTGTCAGTGAAAAGTGAAGATAACACAAATGGGGAAGAACAAGTCTGCCATGAACTGGATTGAGTGCATGGTCAGAACATGCATTCGAGGAAGGACACCCAAGGTGATGTATTTGAAGGTGGTTGAGGTTGAAATATGAATGAAAATGGGGAAGTGGTCCTTTGGGGAAAAATTTGCTCAGTAGGTTGCAAAGCAAGGTGGCTTATCACTATGGAAGTGGGGACAGGGTGACCCATTGCAAGGTGTCGGAGTGGATGACCTAATGTGGGTTTAGCTAAGGAAAAAGAGGTATTGTATATGGGATTGGTGATTGATACGAAGATGTGGTAGTGGTATACTGCTAGAAAATAATGATCAAGACTCATAACGCTGTGGAATTGGATCATTAGGTAGAGTAGTCAGATGAAAAACATGCTGATAAAAATTTACATAGATAGAGAGACAAAGAACTCAAATTCTCTAATTGCCAGTAGCAATGTATATACAATGATGATAATATCCATCCATGCACTCCCACTATGGAGCTTCAATGGTGATTTAGACAGCCTCTAGATGGAGAGCTTTATAGTCTGCATGATCATCATTTTTACTTCAGTAATTGGGCCTAACTAACCCTCTTATTTAGGAAAGATCTCTAGGATTGTCTAATCCTATGTTTTAATCATAATTATCGAGATCATCTGTAACTTTAGAACATCCCAAATTATGTAATTACTAGACTAAGTAAACCACTGGATTGAACACCCACCGGATTTGACCTCTATAGTTTCGGACTTGACCTCCATATTTCCAAACAAACCATGGTAAGTTTGGATTGGACACCCATCGGACTAGCCACTGAACAAATATGGGATATCGAATTGGTGAGCATAGTTTCGAATAGGTTGACTACTGAACTAGTCACTCTAATTCTAGACAGGTTGACAACTGAGTTGTCATACCTCCGGACTTCCTCCTGGACTCCAAATACATCACCGTAATTCTAGATTGGTTGACTACCAAGTTGTCATGCCTCTAGAATCCTAGAAAAATTGTTGTAATTCTAGATTGGCTGACTACCAAATTGTCATATCTCTGGGATTTCGATGTGATTAAAGTGTATGCCTTGGCTATCCTTCTTATTAGGCTCACATAGATCAACTAGAACTTTTGCTAGTCTCAAGTAGACCTCATCAAAAATGTATGGACTGTCATAATGGTTTCTCCTCATACTAGGGGTTGTATAACTTATAAGTACAATGGATCATTTGCAATCACATGTTGGTGGAGTGTTGAGTATATCTAACTTGCCCCCTCAATGTCCACCTGTGGTGAACTACCTTTTTTGTCCAATGCCAAGCTTTGGAAGATGTCTATGTAGTTTCTCCCCAAATCATTGGTGAAAATATCTACTCCATTTTCATTTGTTCGATAATAGCTCAGCTCCACGATTCAATCGTCGATCAACTCTCACAAATAGTGATACTAGATTTCTATGTGCTTTTTATGTGCATGACAAATAGGATTCTTGGTGATGTCTATGCAACTCTGTTTGTTGCATCTCAACCTTGTAGCCTCTTGTTTCTGAATTCCTATATGCCATAGGACCCATCTCAACCATATTTCTTCACATGCAGCAAAACATCTCACCTTTTACTCAGATTTTGTAGAGGATTGTGCTACAATCGATTGCTTCTTACTGATCCAAGAACCAATCCCTAAATCTAAAGAGGGGGATGCCAAACATATTTGGCATGTGCATTACTCATGATAGGAGTAAAAGATGCATATATGTGTCTCAAAGTACTTCACAGGCTTAACATTCAAGGTGGAAAGTTATTGAGTACACCTTTACCCACATATGTGAAACTGAGCAAGGATGATTGCCCCAAATCAGATGAGCAAAAGGAATTCATGACCAAAATTCCTTATCAATCTGATGTTGGTAGTCTCATGTATGTTATGGTAGCTACGAGACCAAACATTGCATTTGTAGTGGGAGTCATGAGCAGATATATGTCTAATGCTAGCAAGAAACATTGGGAAGCTATCAAGATGGTTTTGAGATATCTGAATGGCACTAAGCGTGTCTATGCTTAAGTAGAGGGAAAGCATCCATTATTGGTTACACATATTCTGACTATGCTAGTTGTGTAGACAATCGTGAGTCAACATCACGGTACATTTTTCATTTTGTTGGAGGTGCTATCTCTTGGAGATCTCATCTTCAAGAATGTACAGTCGTTTCCACCACAAAAGTAGAGTATGTTGCATCAAGTGAGGCATGTAAGGAAGCATTGTGGCTTTCTCATCTTTCTTATGATATGGGTCTACCTCATCATGTACCTCGTTTGCTCAATGGTAGTCAGAGTGCCATTGCTTTGGCTAAGAATCCGGGCTATCATGCAAAGACCAAGCACATTGAGGTGAGGTATCACTTCACTAGACATTGCTTAGCCATTGAGCACATTATTCTTGAGAAGGTTCATACTCGAGATAATTTTTCAGATACTTTGACTAAATATCTACTATAGGATAGCTTTTGAAACTATTGTCACTTGATGGTGGCAACTTGATTCATGATCTTACATAGTCACTTTATATTGTGTAACATGCACATCAGGTGGGAGATATAGTTTGTATACTTACACTCAGGTATTCTTTATCATTTCTCCCATAATTATTTTGGCCATATCGGCCTTAAATGGGAGATTGTTATCATTAGTGTCCATGTGAAAGGCCAAATGGCCACCAGACACTTTTGTATATGTTTTTTAATAAGACATATAGTGGCTTAGTCAGCCATAGACTCTAAGTTTGACCGCATTTGTAACATCTAAGAAGTCTGCAGTCGTGCTCCCTATGTATTGTGTTTTTCTACATATTCTACAACCTCCGACTGAGTACCATGTGTGGTGCTTGGATCTTGGTTTTCTACTTCGAGGATATCATCATGGAGCTCTTGAGAAGGAAAGTGCATTGTGGTGCATCACCGTGTAAATACTTCATTGAAGATGATGGTGCAGAGAAATGAAGAAGGAACAAAATGATAACAAACATTGTGTATATATTGCTACAATGTAATGTACAAGTATTTTAAAGTCTTTATATAGAATTTTTGAGTGTTCCACAACTATTTTCCCAATGATTTGAGCTCAAATCCAAGAGAGCTTGATAGTTGTAATCAATCAAACTACTTTCCATCAATCTAGGAAAAGTAAAGTCAAATCTAATCACTTGAATTTAAGTGATTTGATTAATTAACTTATTGTCAATGTCATGAATCTCCCATTCATGGAAATACAATCTTTTATTACAACTGTAAAAACTCTAGGGCTTTACATAAGTAATGTGAGTAGATGGATTGGTATGTTCTAGAGATGAGTTGGTCTTGCACAAAACCTGATCTACACCTGCCAAGTTAGCTCTACGGATGCTTACTAAAATCTATTAGCTTCTCATTAATGCATTTGGAACCGCCAAGGTCTTTGGAACATCAATACCAAAAGTTTGCACCAAAATAGATAACTTGCATATGCAAGGAATATGAAGAAACCTTTTATTTCGAGAATGGAAGTGCTTAGTGTTTTGTTGAGAGCTCACAACCTGGTATGAATTGACTAGAGAGCTTTTGTACACATCTAACTAGAGATTATAGCTATTTAATGCAATTTATTACATGAATTTAGAGGCACCATACACTGAGAAATGAATCTAGCAAGTCAGTGAAAGGTCAAATGGCCACTGGACACTTCTTTGTATATGTTCTTTAATAAAACATATAGTGGTCTGGTCAGTCACAGACTGTAAGTTCGACCGCATTTGTAAGACCTAAGAAGTCTGTCTTCGTGCTCCCTGTGTACTGTGTTTTTCTATGTATTTTGTAGTCTTTGTGCGAAGTACCATGTGCGACTTTAGGAGCTCGGTTTTCTACTCCGAGGATATCGTCCTCGAGAGCACGAGAAGGAGAGCGCGCTATGGTACATTACCATCAAAATACTTCACTGGTATCAGAGCAATTCGACATAGAAGTCTTGTCCCTTTTGTGTGAGTGAAGCGAGCACCCCCCCTCCCCGGCTTTCTACAAGGCTTACGACTAAGGTGGCAACCAAGGCTTAGACCTTGGCATACCTTGTCATCTGAGTCACCAAAGTCATCGTTGGTTGCGGGCAAGGGAGGACCTCAATGATCAAGGAATATAGAGGTTCCCGGTACTTCCTGGGAGGTCACCCATCCCAGTACTATTCCCCTCGGAGCTCGCCTAACCATGGCAATTTCTTGCCACTAAGCTACACTCTTGTGGTGTGTGAAGAAGGGGAAAGACTAAGGTTGATATTACCTTGAACATGCTTTGGTCCCTCAAAGCTTCATTCTTTGCTTTCAAAGCCTATTTTGAAGCATTTTTGGGGTGTCCTTTGGAGTTGTTTTGGAGTACTTCCGCACATAGTTCTCTTCACACAGGTCCAAGAGCATCAAGAAGAGTGTTCTTTGTACTTTTGTGATAATAAATATCAACCTTTGAGGTTGTGCTTTCATCCACACTTGTAAAACTACAGGTTTCTTGAAAGATTTTAGTTTTGGTGGGAGTTGCCGCTGCAAATTTATGCAGGTTTTTTGAGCCAAAAACATCAGAGTTATCAGACACTTGCAGGTGTTATTGGCTAGGTTTTGGGTTGTACATTCAGCCTTTTAGTATCATTTTACTACATATATTGAGCACATACACATCATGTACGCTTCTGTGGATACTGCTTATGTACGTCCATGTGGTCATTGATATAGCGGTTATGTTCTTTGCATAAAGCCTTTTATGTTTGATAAAGAGGGTCGTGGTGAGGTTTTCGTAACTGCGAGACACCCAGATGTCAGGGTCCCTTCGATGATGCAGGTGGAAGACTTACCTAGCCTCGCCATAGGAGATGTATGATAGTTGTTCATAGGTGCTTGATAAGCCTAGTTGGCTTCTATTGGATAACTGATTATATGCAGTGGAGTCAGTGATTCACTATGCAGGCAAACATGACAGTACTTGTAGTTTTATGAGATTTTGACACTGTTCATATGCTCATTTTGCAAAGGATACTTTGACAAAAGTTTTCCACATTTTTGGTTTTGTCAACTATACAATGGTCGATTTACTCCTTGATACACTTATTCATTGGTGTCCACACTCTTCGAGCTCCATTATCATTCCATTCAGTTCTATACCATCATGGCATCAGAGGTCTCAGGCACATCTGGTGGATCAAGGTCTAGTGCTAGTGTTTCGAGGAGGAGCTATAACTTGCAGGGCAAAGACCATTTTGAGATCCGAAAATTTGATGGCACAAACTTTGCTCTATGGAAGAATCAGATTAAAGATGCTGATTCAAAGGAGGCAATGTAAGCCAGTAAATGGAATTTCAAAGAAGCCAGGTAACATGGATGAAGATGATTAGGATGAGCTAGATGAAATGGCCAGGTCTACCATTAACTTGCACCATGCAAGTAATGTTTACTTTACAGTATTAGACTGTGAAAGTGCAGAGGAGCTTTGGAAGAAGTTATGCAATACATATGAAAAAGAGACATCATCAAATAAAGTCAATCAGATGAGAAAATTATATGACCTTTGTATGAAGGACACAAATAGTGTTGCTGCTCATCTAAATGAGTTTGATATTATATTTTCTTAGTTACAGGCTCAAAAAATGGATATGGATAATGAAATGAAAGCACTATTGTTTTTATGCACCTTGTTGTCATCATGGGATACATTTTGCACAGCTATTAGCAATAGTGCACCTGGTGGTAAACTCATCTATGATGATATATGTGGAGCACTCTTGAGTGAGGGATTTGTAGAAAATCTATGGTTGGCACTCAGAGTGGAGATGTATGTAATGTTCGTGATTCTTACCAAGGAAAGAATCAATAATGTGGCAGGAGCAAGAACAAGGAAAAGAATGGTCAACGGAATACGAGTAGAAGTAAATCAAGGAAGAGGGATATCGAATGGCATTATTGTCATAAGAAAGGACACATGAAGAAAGACTGTTATGCATTAAAGAATGCTAAAGGTAAAGGACATAATGTTGATGGGCATGTTAAATAGTTACCTGCACCATCTACTTTGACTGTGAAGATTGAAGAAATTAATGTTATTTCTGATGATGTTGATGTGTTGACACTTGATAGTACTTTGCTAATTGAGGTTCTTATGGTTGATTCTCTTTCCCACACCTGGCTGCTAGGTTTTGATGCTTCTTTCCATGTGACACCACATAGAGAATGGTTCTATAATTATGCAGCAAAGTCTTTTGGTATCGTGAGACTTAGTGATTCTTACCAGTGTGATGTTGTGGGGATTGGAGATGTGGTTGTGCAGCTCATTGATGGTTCAAAATTTACTATGCATAATGTACACCATCTACCTCAGTTATCACGCAGGTTTATGTCAATTGGCCAACTTGATGACCTTGGTTACAAGGTGTTCTTCTATGCTCAGTCCTTTCGCATATCAAAGGGCAATATGGTTATTGCAAAAGGAGGAAAAGCTAGCTCACTTTATCCTTTATTTGTATCACAGAAAGAACACTTGTTAGTTGTTACTGAACAGTCGATGGCTTGTATTCGGCATGGTCGTTTGGGCCATATATCTCGTAGTGGAATGAAAAATCTTTCTTGTTCTGGCTACTTATTTGTGTTGTTTTTCTTCTATTTTTCATTTTGTGAGCATTGTCAATATGGAAAGCAAACTAGAAATGTGCATAGAACGCACATTAACTCTTCAGTTCAGACTTTAGATCTTGTTCATACAAATCTGTGTGGTCCTATGCCAACTAGGTCCTTAGGTGGTTCCCTTTACGTTGTCACTTTCATAGATGATGCTACTAGAAAAGTTTGGGTATATCCTATCAAATCAAAGGATGAGGTATTCCCTACTTTCAAAAAATGGTTTGCTTCAGTTGAGACTGAAAAAGGAACTAAGTTTAAGGCTTTACATTCGGATAATAGGGGTGAGTGTACCTCACATGAATTCAGCCTTTTTTGTCAGTCTAGAGGGATTCGTACAGAGTTTACAGCTCCTTATACCCCAGTACAGAATCGTGTAGTTGAGAGGATGAATAGAACTATTCAAGATAGAGTATTCTCTATGTTGCATCATGCAAACCTCTCACAAGGTTTTTGGGTAGAATCAATATTGATTGGAGTTCATGTGATTAACCTTTCACCTAGTACTGCCAAAAGTTTGAAAGTGGCACAAGAGTAATGGACAGGGAAGCCACCATATTATGATCATCTTCGAGTTTTTGGGTGTGAAGCATATGTTCATATACCAAAGAATCTTAGACAAAAGTTGGATCATAAGTCAAAGAAATGCATTTTACTTGGATATGGTTGAGAAGGACAATTTGGATATCGTTTATGGGATCCTGAAACACAGTCAGTGATCAAAAGTAGTGACATCATTTTCAATGATTCTAAGATGCATAAACAACCCATTAAGGAGGTTGAAGTGAGAAGAGTGGTGTTTGAGGAACTTAGCCCTTCGGTTAGCATGCATAAAAATGCTACACATAGGGATGTTCAAGAGAGTGTCCATTCAGATCAGTCTACACATATTCCTGTTCAGCAACCATTGAGATATTTTGCACGTGTCTCATATCCACCTGATAGATATGTTCCATGTTTAGATTTTGTTATGCTAACAGATGCCGGTTAGCCTTCTTGCTACAAAGAGGCTATGCAGACAGAGGATCATGTCAAGTGGGAGCATGCCATGAAGAGTGAGTTGGATTCTATTCATAAGAATGGTACTTGGGATTTAGTACCTTTCCCAAAGGGCACGAAAGCTTTACCATGTAAATGGGTATATAAGCTGAAATTGACATCAGATAGTGCTTCTCCAAAGTATAAAGCACAACTTGTTGCAAAGGGTTTTAAGCAACAATGTGGTGTTGAATTCGAGGAAATCTTCTCTCGAGTGGTCAAGATTACTACCCTCTGCATGTTGCTTGGATTCGTTGCGATGGAGGACTTAGAGCTAGTCCAAATGGATGTGAAAACTCCTTTCTTGCATGGAGATCTTATAGATGAGTTCTATATGGAACAACCAGAGGGTTATGTAGTTCCTGGCAAGGAAAGTCTAGTTTGTAAGCTTAACAAGAGCTTGTATGCATTTAAACAGTCCCCTAGACAATGGCACCAAGAGTTTGATGGTTTTATGAAGTGTCAAGGCTATTCTCAAAGCAATGAGGATCATTGTCTCTACACAAAGAGATGCTCAGATGGCAGCTTGATATGCTCGATACTTTATGTCTATGATATGCTGATTGTTGGGAAGTCCTCTTATGATTTGTCAATTCTCAAAAAGAAGTTGAGTCAGACATTTGATATGAAGGATTTGGGGGATGCCAAACATATTCTTGGCATGCGCATTACTTGTGATAGGAGCAAAAGATGCATATACTTGTCTCAAAGTGAGTGCATATCCAAAATACTTCAGAGGTTCAATATGCAAGGTGGAAAGGCATTCAGTACACCTTTACCCACACATGTGAAATTGAGCAAGGATGATTGCCCCAAATCAGATGAGGAAAAGGAATTCATGACCAAAATTCCCTATCAGTATGTTCTTGGTAGTCTCATGTATGTTATGGTAGCTACGAGAACAGACATTGCATTTGTAGTGGGAGTTGTGAGAAGATATATGTCTATTCCTTGCAAGAAACATTGGGAATCGGGTCAAGATGATTTTAAGATATCTGAGTGGCACTAAAGACAAGTGTCTATGCTTAGGTAGAGGGAAAGCATCCATTATTGGTTACACAGATTCTGACTATGCTAGTCGTGTAGATAAACATAAGTGTACATCAAGGTACATTTTTCATTTTGCTGGAGGTGCTATCTCTTGGAGATCGGGTCTTCAAGAATATATAGTTGTTTCCACTACAAAAGCAGAGTATGTTGGAGCAAGTGAGGCATGTAAAGAAGCATTGTGGCATTCTCGTCTTGCTTGTGATATTGGTTTACCTCAACATGTACCTCGTTTGCTTAGTGATAGTCAAAGTGCCATTGTTTTGGCTAAGAATTCGGTCTATCATGCAAAGTCCAAGCACATTGAGGTGAGGTATCACTTCATTCGAGATTGCTTAGCTACTGAGCACATTATTCTTGCGAAGGTTCACACTCGAGATAATGTTGTAGATGCTTTGACTAAAGCTCTACTGCATGATAGCTTCCGACACTGTTGTCACTCGATGGGGGTTACTTGATTCATGATCTTACATAGTCACTTGTATATTGTGTAACATGCCCATCAGGTGGGAGGTATAGTTTGTATACTTACACTCAAGTATTCTTTATCATTCTTTATTTTTTTCCCATAGTTACTTTAGCCATATTGGCCTTTAATGGGAGATTGTTACAGTTAGTGTCCACATGAAAGGCCAAATGGCCACTGGACACTTCTTTGTATATGTTCTTTAATAAAACATATAGTGGCCTGGTCAGTCATAGACTATAAGTTCGACCACATTTGTAAGACCTAAGAAGTCTGTCTTCCTGCTCCCTGTGTACTGTGTTTCTCTGCGTATTCTGCAATCTCTATGTGGAGTACCGTGTTTTACCTTAGAAGCTCAGTTTTCTAGTCCAAGGATATCATCGTGGAGAGTGCAAGAAGAGCGCACTATGGTGCATTGCCATCAAAATACTTCAGTCCGGGGTGTCGTCCTAACATTTCCAGAACTAGAAGGTGTGCAAAAACAGTCACCTTTCTCACTTCATATCTCAACATGGGCTCAACCAAAGTTACTAAAACTTGATATCTAAAACTAAGACACTTTGATACAACTATACCAAATTAAAGTGTAGCAAATGATTGAGTACACAGAGAGAAATTGTTACTGCAAAATCATTGAAGTGGTGAAGATGCAACAGAGAACTATAGATAGAGATGTTCTTGAAGAAATGTATCAAATTGTATATGATAATGAACATATGATACAAGGTAAGTGTAGTGGACTACTCATACATGATTTGAGCTCAATGTGTGCTCAATGATTTAACTCAATAACTCTCAGAATGAAAAACATTAATCTATGACTAAAAACATATCTATTTATACTCATCATGTGAGTATATTTGAATTTTCCCTCACTCAAAAGTGTTCCTACACATTAGGGAAGATTTGAATTGATTCTTCCTACCACATGAGTCATGGCTTTAGCTACCTAACTTCATGATATTCTTCACACTCTCCTAGATTTTATATTTATCCAAGGTGAATACAATCAAATCGATAAGTAGGTGTTCATATATGTGATCCTCCATATGAGTTACATAAGTTAATGTGTAGCCCTGAGATAATAGCCAAGCACTTAGGCTTGCTATTTGTACCAACAGCTCCCCCTCAAGCCTAAGATGCTTGAGTCTTTAGTCCTTCATAGTTTCTTGTAATTCAATCATTAATTTGAACCTATTTAATTTGCTTCCATCCAATGCTTTTGTCATCATATCTGCACATTGTTGATGTGTGGATACATAGGAGAGTTGTATCTCTTTACTCATTATCTTTTCTGTAACATAATGGTGGTGAACTTAAATATGTTTGGTCCTCCCATGATAGATAGGGTTACCAACAAGATGTAATGAACTAATGTTGTCTCCAAATATATGTGGAGTTGAAGTATTCAACCCTAAATCTGAATATAGGGTTTGCAATTGCAAGCCCTCTGCATTCAGCCTCTATTGATGAAAGAGCAATTATAGGTTGCTTCTTTAGAGACCATGAAAGTGACTTTGTACCTACAAAAGTAAGATAACCTGATGTGCTTTTCCTATCATCCTTAGAGCCTGCCCAATCTGCATCCGAAAATGATTTGACATCTATATCAAATTAATAAGGGTAGTATAATCATTCATTAATTGTGCCCTTCAAATACTTTTGGATTCTTTTGGTTGCTTCCATGTGAGGCTTGTTGGAGTTAGACGTCTGTGGAAGCACGTGAACAGCACAAGGAACAAGAAGAATCTTGGAGCACAACACACAATACTGAATGTATTACTAGAGAATGTACAAAGATAAGTATCCCATTAGGGTGATAGGCGTATATACAAGCCGGGGGAAAAAAACCTCCTAAAGAGGGAAAAAAGTGCCTCGGTGGTCCTAGTGTGTTCACACACATCACTACGTAAATATATCAACAAATCCCCCCTGGGAGTGATGCCGTGAACAAGGAGCTAGCACTCATGTATAAGGAAGTGCCAAGCTATGTGGAAATCACTCCACAAAAGGAAGTAAGCCCAAAGCTTTGCAGAAAGCTTCAAACTTCTCCCTAGGTAGAGCCTTCGTGAAAAGGTCTGCTATGTTCTCCTGCGTGGGCACATATGCCAAGCTGATCTCCCCAGCAGAGAACCTCTCCCTGACATAGTGATAATGCACCTCAATGTGCTTAGTGCGAGCATGGAACACAGGGTTCCTCGCAACTGCCAATGCGCTCTGACTATCAGTGAAGATGGTGGTGGCAGAAGACTGGCGAACGCCCAAATCAGCCATAAGGCGTCTGAGCCACACACACTCAATAGTTGCTGTGAAAGCTGCCCTATACTCAGCCTCACAACTAGAAGTGGCCACAGTAGGCTGCTTCTTGCTCAACCAAGATATACATGAGCTACCAAGCATGAAGCAAAAACCACTCGTAGACACACAAGTGTCATAGCAACCAGCCCAATCTGAGTCAAAAAAAACATGCAAATCTGGCGGTAGTGATCTCCCCTTGGGATAAAACAACCCAAGTAGTTGAGTACCACTCAAGTAGCGAAAGATGTGCTTAACCGCCTTCCAATGTGTGACTCCTAGGCAATGCATAAACATGCTCATCTATGAGACAGCAAACTAAATATCTGGCCGAGTAATGCATAAGTAAATCAAGCATCCAACAGCCTGCTGATAGAGAACAGCATCAAATGCATCTTCAGCATCATGAAGACTCAATGGTAAACCTGTCTCCATAGGAGTGGCAATAGGCTTACAGTCTTCAAGGCCAAAACGCTGCAATAATGTGTGAATATATTTCGTTTGACACAAAGCCATTCCACCATCAACTTTCATAAACTGAATGCCCAAATAGTGATGCAAATGCCCCAAATCATACATCTCAAATGAGGCATGCAAATCAGCCTTGAAATCAGCAATATGCTTCTCAATAGGACCAGTGAGCAGCATGTCGTCAACATAGACAACAATGATCAGAAGCACATCATTAGCACGCTTAACATATAGGGTGCTTTCAATTGTACTGTTCTCAAAACCATGTGCAACCAGATAGGCATGTATCTTCTCATACCAAGCACGTGGTGCTTGCTTTAAACCATATAATGCCTTCTTTAACCTGCACACCTAGTTTTCATGCCCTTTCTGCAAAGCCACGAGGCTGAAAAACATACACTTCTTCATGCAAGTCACCATTCAGAAATGTTGTTTTAATGTCCAACTGATGTACATTCCAACCATGATGGGCTACAAGTGCACAAATGCTCCGAACAGTAGTCATACGGCATGTAGGTGCAAAGGTCTCATTCCTGCGCATAACCCTTTGCAACAAGCCTAGCCTTATACCTGTCAACTATACCATCAGGTTTACGCTTCAGATTGTATACCCACTTAGTGCCAATGGCCTTCTTGCGAGGAGGCAAGTCACATAAAGACCATGTACCATTCTTCATTATAGCATCATATTCAGATTGCATAGCAGCCATCCAATATTCTGAATTCTGTGCTTCATCAAAAGAAATGGGCTCATTCTCATCGCAGAGCCTAGACGCAGCCATAGCATATCAATCTGATGCAAAGGAAGCACTATGAGAGCCTGAACGAGTACGATATGACAAAGGTGCATCTAATTTGCTGTCACGCAAAGTCTGCACCAGCCATTTTGGCATAGTTTTTGCCTGCTCAATATCATCTCTCTCATCAACAAGTGCATCATGTAAATCTGCATCAGAAATGGAATGATCTACATCATCATATGAAACTTGCAAAGGCTGAGAAGTTGCCTCATTAGGACCAGCACTAGACTGTCCGCCTCTAAAAAGAGGCATCAAAGTATCATACATGTCTTTGGAGCTAACAGATGTCTCCTTAGTACATGAAAGCAATGGTTGAATAGCATCTTCCACAAAGAAAACATCATGGCTAACCAAAATGTGTTTAGTCTTTGGATGATACAGACGATAGCCTTTACTTTCAGAACGGTACCCAACAAAAATACATTTTAGTGCCTTATCATCTAATTTTATGCGATGTTGTTCAGGCACCAGTGCATATGCCAAACAACTAAAAACACGCAGATGAGCAACAGATGGCTTGCGGTCATGCCAAGCCTCATATGGAGTGATAGACTACAGCGCTTTAGTGGGACACCTGTTCAGTACATATGTTGCACACATGACAGCCTCAAGCCAGAAACTATGTGGTAAAGCCTGACTTTTGACCATGCACCTCGCCATCTCCATGAGTGACCTGTTCTTTCGTTCAGCAACTCCATTCTGTTGAGGTGTATAAGGCATTGTACACTGGTGTTTTATCCCACGTTCAACCAGAAATGCATTAAAATTAGAAGACATATATTCCCCTCCTCGATCAGAATGGAGGGTGCCCATTTTACATGCTGACAGATTTTCAGCCAAAACCAAAACTGTTTAAAGCACATGAGCACTTCAGACTTTGCTTTGAGTGGATATACCCATGCATGCCTATAAAAATCATCAATGAAAGTCATGAAGTAAAGGTAATTTCCAAAAGAGGGTGTCTGCATAGGACCACAGACATCACTATGTACAAGCTGCAATTTCTGTGTAGCCCGAACTGAACCATCTTTTGGAAAGGAGGAATGCTGCATTTTGCCAAAAATACAACCTTCACAAACATGTTTTCCAGGTGCCTCAAGTTTGGGCAAAGAGGACACCATTTCAGATTTCTGCAGGCGTAGCAAACTAACAAAATTCAGATGACCAAAGCGTGCATGCCAAAGCTTTGCATCTGACATAGCCTGAGAATCATTTACTGCACATGCAAAATCATTTTCAGATCTTTCATAGTCTATGAGCTTATACAGCCCACGACATAAAATGCCAGAAGCAATAATAACATCGCCATTTGACAGATCATGAACTATACATCTATCATCAACAAATTTCACGACCAAGCCAATCTTGGCTAATGCAGAAACTGATAACAAATTCTTCTTGATCCCTGGCAAAAATAAAGCATCTGACAAAGTGAAAGAACTACCATCAATAGTAGTCAAAATGATCTTACCAACTCCCATAACAGGATAAGAGGAGTTGTTGGCGCATGTAATAGTATTCCATGTAGGGGCAGGCTCGAGTGAAGAGAAGAAACTGCATTGCGAGGTAATATGTTTGGTCACCCCACTGTCAAAGTACCAAACATCTGAGTCTACTGTAGACATGCACTACTCATGAGAAGATGGGTCAAAACTACAAACAGTAGTGAACGCCCATTCTTCTTCCTGCACAAGATTAGCAGACTCCATTTTTTGTGTAGAGGCTTCTGCAACAACCATTCCAGACTCTTTCTTCTTTGCCGCTTTTGCAGCCAGTTTTGGACAGTTCTTTATGATATAATCATTCCCTTTACAGTACTTATAAAACAATTTCTACTTTTTTTATTTTTTCTCATCTTTGTCTTGGTTCTTCCAATGTGCAGCATTCGCAGATTTCTGCTTACTAGTAGAAGAACTCCATTTTCCTTTGCCCTTCTAACTAGCCAAGAAAGCCCATAATGGGTAGTTGGTACCATCCAACTTATCCTCAACAGCCGACATACGGAATACATCACTGCTTTCAGCCATGGTTGGTGACTAAAATACCTTGATGCAGAAAATTGATTGTATCTCAAAAAGTTGAACGGAACTGCCAAGACGAGTTCTGCTAAACCTGTAGCACACTTTGAGACGCTTATACTGGCGAACAGAAACAGGTATATACCTTTGGAACAAAAAGATAAAATAGCCAGCACAAGTGCTGCGATAGTGCGTTCGGAGGCCGAAACGAGCTCATATCGCAATTTTAGCACCACAGAACAAAGCTGTTTTGATCTCAAAAACACCCTGAGTATGCTCACCAACATTTGTACAATTTTGAGACTGCAAACGGAGGAGTATCGACGGCGCCCTAGATGAAGCGACAACCTGCTCTGATACCAATTGTTGGAGTTAGTCGTCTGCGGAAGCACACGAACAACACAAGGAAGAATAAGAAGCTTGGAGCACAACACACAATACTAAATGTATTACTAGAGAATGTACAAAGATAAGTAGCCCATTAGGGCAATAGGCGTATATACAAGCCGGGGGAAAAACACCTCCTAAAGAGGGAAAAAAGTGCCCGGCAGTCCTAGTGTGTTCACACACATCACTACCTAAATATATCAACAAGGCTTCCTTGGGGTGTGCATGAACTGACTCAGCACACTAGCTCCATAGCATATACCTACTCTAGTTAGAGTATCATAGTTCAAGCTTCCAACTAAGCTTTGGTAACTAGTCACATCTTTAATTAACTCACCTCCATGATCACTTAGCTTCTGATTTACCTCCATGGGTGTACCTACAACATTGGAATTTTCCATCTTGAACTTGGTAAGCATATCTCCAATGTACTTCCTCTGAGTTAAGATAATACCTTTCTCTATATAGACCACTTCCAAACCTAGGAAGTATGTGAGTAGTCCAAGATCACTAATCTTGAACTCTTCCTTCATTTGATCCTTGATCCTTCTGATTCCATCCGCATCACTTCCTGTAATAATTATATCCTCCATATATGCACAAAGGTATTTGACCTTTGAGTGGTTCCTCTTTATAAAGAGGGAAGGAACTGCCTTGCTCACCATCAATCCTTTATCCTCCAAATAAGTGACTAGTCTATGATTCCATGCTCTAAGAGCTTACTTCAAGCCATACAAGGCTTTTTTCAACATGCATACATATTCTGGATATGATTGATCTTCAAACCTAGTAGGTTGAGCCATGTATACCTCCTCTGAAATCCAACCATTTAAAAAAGCATCTTTAACATCCATTTGATAGATATTCCAATTCTTAGAAGATGCTACACTCATGAGTAATCTAATTGTAGGAATCTTTGCCATGGGTGAGAATGTTTCTTTGTAATCAATACGTTGATTTTGTGTAAACCCTTTGGCTACAAGCCTTTCTTTGTACCTATTAATCGAGCCATCAGAATTCTTCTCTACTTTTTAAATCCACTTTGAGCCAATGAACTTCATAGATGGTTTCTTGGGAACCAATTCCCAAGTATGATTTTCTTCTAGAGCTTCTAGTTCTTCTTCCATAGCATCTCACCATTCTTGCTTCTTCATATGTAGATGGTTCTTCTGAGTTTGTATCCTATGCTATGTAAATTTAATGCTTAGTGACCAAAGATGTGTCATAAACATACCTTTCTTGTTTTCTTTTCTCTGTAGTAGATCTCCTTATAGTTTGTTGAGATGATTTTGCAACATATCTCAACTCTTGTACTTTAGCTTTGCCTTTGGAGTTTGAAGAATTGGTTTCTCTTCTTGGAGTCTTTTGTTCTTCATCAGAGTCACTTGATGCTTCAAGTTTAGACTCATTCTTCTTTGACAATGTTGGAAAACCTTCCCCTAGGTCATAGGGAAGTTTTATTTTCGTGCAATCATCTTCGTACCATAATTTATTTTCATCAAAAGAAAACATCTCTACTTACGATGAACCCTTTATTGCTTGGTTTGTAGAGCTTATAACCTTTCTAATTAAGGTCATAGCCAATGAATATGCATTTCACTATTGTAGGATCCAATTTTCCTCTCATTTATGAAGGTATGCATGCATATTCTATGCACCCAAAGATCTTTCAATGGTCAAGGCTAGGTGGTGTCATCCCATCTAATGCTTTTGATGGGATCCTATTGATTAGAGTGGTGGTTGTAGACACAACCTCTATCCATAGGTAATTGGGCAGTTTCTTCTCATTTAGCATTGATCTTGCAGCCTCCACTATGGTTCTATTTCTTCTCTCTGCTACTCCATTTTGCTCTGGAGTATACCTGGTTGTAATCTCTCTTTTGATTCCTCTCTCTAGGATATAAGAATGAAAGTCATGGAGAAATATTCTCCCCCTCCATCTGATCTTAGGCTCTTCAAAGTCTTACGTATTTGATTTTCTACACTTGCTAGATATTTCTTGAAACAAGAGAACACTTCATCTTTATGTTTCATAAAATATAGTATTGTCCATCTGCTGCAATCATCAATAAATGACACATAATACTTGGATCTAGAGATTGAAGGCTCCTTGGTTGGTCCCCATACAGCTGTATGGACTAGCTCCAATAGATCTACATGATTGTATCCCTTCTTTGTGAAGGGTTGTATGTGAGACTTGCCAAATTGACAAGCCAAATTTCAAATTCTCATAATGTTTGATTGCCATAATTGAATAATGCAATGTTTTTAGTATCTTGGAGGCCATATGTAAATATTCTACCTGACTTTTCTCCTCTTGCTATCCTCTTAAATCCTTGATGTGGATCCTCAAAAAATGCTCCATTCTTTGTGAATATGACCCATAATTCGTTTTCAACAATTTGACCAACACTTATGAGGTTTTTGGTGATGGATGGCACATACAATACCTTGCTCAATAGGTTCATATTACCATCTGAAGTCTTCACATTTCCTATCTTCTCCACTAGATGCCTTGTGTCATCTTTTGTTTAGACATCATGTCTATTCCTTGGATCCTCCAAGTCAGAGAGAAGAGCCACATTCCCTACCACATGATTTGCACAACCTGAGTCTATATAGAATACATGTTCATGTGCTTTACCTTATTTCATGATCATGTTCATTAGAAGTAATGAGTCCTCTTGAGTTTGATCATCTACATAGTTGTTGTAGTCTCTCCTTCCTCTGTATCCTCCTTGATAATTGCTATTTTTGTATGAGTTATTGTTGTAGCCAATATTGTTGTTGGAAAATTTACCTTTTGAGCTTCCATAGCCTCCTCTGCTATAACCTCTTCCTCGTTGGTTTCTAGGATTTCTAAAACAATTCTCAGTAATGTGATTAGTTAAGCCACATATGCCACATGGAGAAGATCTTTCAGATCTCCCCCTACCTTGTCTTCCTCCTCTACCTCTTCCTCTTGAGCCTCTACCTCTAGCTACAAAGTTTGCTTGAGAGGTGCTGCCCTCATCATAAGACTTTTTACCTTTACCTTTTCTATCTTTACTCTTGTTTTTATCTGTATAAAGAGTAGAGGATTAATTACCTTTTGAGTTGTTTGCATTCTTCATAAGTTTTGCCTCATGTGTGAACAATTGTCCCATGAGGGTGTTGAAATCAAGAACCTGCATGTCCATGTAGAGGTCTATGGTTGTGGTGAAAACTTCCCATTTGTCATCTGCCTTTATTCCATTGATCACTTGCATTACTATGTGCTCTTCATGAATGATTTTTCCAATACTTCCAAGTTGATCTACTAGGTCCTTTATCTTGGTGACAAAATCAATCACACTTTGCTTCGACATCTTCTTGAGTGTGGTGAACTCCATTCATAGTTGATTCTTTCTTGCCTTGGTACTTGATGAAAAGTATGCTTCAAGAGCATTCCAACTCTCTTGTGAAGTTTTGCAGCTCCTGATGTATGGAAGTAAAAAATTAGTGATTGAGTTAAGAATATATGACCCGGCTAGAGCATCCTTTGAGCACTATGTTGTTAACCTCTCTTATTCTTCTTGAGTTGGTTGTCATTTGCTTTTGAGGATTGGCATCATCTCATCTCCAGACATGTGTTCATAGAGGTTTCTCTCTTGAAGATAATCCTCCATTCTAAGTGATGAGGTTGAGTAGTTACTTCGTTCCAATTTGTCTATGGATGATAAGTAGGTGTTCATATATGTGATCCTCTATGTGAGGTACATAAGTTAATGTGTAGTCCTAAGATGATAGAGAAGCACTTAATCTTGCTATTCATACCAACAAGTAAGATATCTATAAAGGTTATTATGAAATACCAAAAGATGAACATAAATGAAGAATTCTTCATTGGATATTTTTGACACCTTCAAAATGATAGTTTTTTATGTAGAGCTAATCCTCCTAAAGCATAATGCAAGCTTGATGATCCAACATCTTTTCCTCAAGCTAAAGTATGCTTGAGCCTTCAATCTTTGATAGAGTGAATACCTGCTATGGATTTGAATCTTCTAAGTTTGATTCCACAAAGTGCCTTTGTCATCATATCTGCTACTTTCTTTTTAGTTGGAACAAAAGAAATATCACTCTTCTTTGTAATGAGATTTTCTGTAATGAAATGATAATCAACCTCTATTTGTTTGTTTCTTGCATGCAAGATAGGGTTTGCTGCTAAGTGCATAGAGCTTACATTGTCTCCAAATATGTGAGGTTTGGAACTCACAACTCCCAAATCTAAGCACAATTCTCTCAACCATATTGACTTTTGAGTTGTTATGGTCAACCCTCAGTACCATGCTTCAATTAAGGATAAAGAAACTATTTTTTGCTTCTTCAAACTCCATGACACAAGATTTGAACATGCAAATGATAGGTTACTAGAGGTACTTCTTCTATCATCCTTAGCTCATGCCCAATCTACATTTGAATATCTCTTGAGGTCCAAATTTGATGAGTAAGGATAGAATATACCTTCATTGATTTTATCTTTGAGGCAGTTGAGTACTCTCTTAGTTGCATACATGTGTGGCTTTCTTGCAGAGTGCATGATCTGGCTTAGCACTCCTCAATATATGAGATATCTACCCTTTTATGAGTAGTTCATATCAAGCTCCCTACCAAGATTTGCTACTCTTTAATGTATTCAATTTTCTCACCTTCATAAATACTAAGTTTATGATTCATCTCCAAAGGTGTACCTCTAGGTTTGACATTTTCCATCTTGAACTTTAGAAGTATATCTTGAATGTATCTCCTCTTAGTGAAATACATTCCTTCATCTTTGTATATGACCTGCATACCTAGGAAGAATGTGAGCTCACCTAAATCAATGATATTAAGCTCCCCTTGCAAATGCCTTTTGATCCTTTGCATACTATTCAAGTCATCTCCTATCAAAATTATCTCATCTACATAGAAACATGAATAGATAACTTCATTGTGATCCTTTTTTATGAACAAATAAGGTTTGCATTGCTTGACCTAAAATCTTGATCTTAGGGATATGTTACCAATAATTCCAAGCTCTAGGAGATTGTTTCAATCCATACAATACATGTTTGAGTCTGCATACATAAGATGGACAATTAGGGTTTTCAAATCCTAAAGTTTGTGACATGTATACCTCTTCATTGATCCAACCATTGAGAAAAGAATTCTTCACATCAAGTTAAAGTAGCTTCCAATTTCTTGCAGCAGTTACACTTAGCAATGTCCTGATTGTATTCCTCTTTGCAACTAGTGAGAAGGTCTCCTCATAGTCTATGGCATGAGTTTGAGCACATCCTTTAGAAACTAATCTGGCTTTGTACCTATAAATTGATCCATTTGAATTTCTTTTCAACTTACCAACCGATCTGCAACCTATTACCTTCTGATTAGTTTGCATTGGAACTAACCCCCAAGTGCCCATTTCTTTCAGTGCTTCTATCTCCTCTTTATAGCTTTCTCCCAATTATGGTTATCTTTAGCTTCTTCATATGTTGAAGATTCTTCTAAAATTGAGCCTTGGGCCCAATAGATAGAGTGCTTCATAAAATATATAGATTCATATCCATACCTTTCATGTTGCTTTCTCTCCGTTGTTTACCTTCTAGAAGTATGCTTGGAACATTCTCCACATTTTGGAATTTTTTCCCTTTCTTCTTAACTTCTAGAGCTGATATTCTCTTTTGTTCTCATCTTGACCATCATCACATTCACTTCTTTGATCCTCGACTTATGTATCATGCTTTCTACCTAATGGATGGAAATCAGAATCAAGATCATAAGGTAAGTTTACCTTCTATTTGTCTTCATCATACCATGACCTATGTTCTCCAAACACAACATCCTAGATTGTGGTAAATTGCTTGTTGGATGGATTATAAAACTTGTAGCCTATTTGAGTTGAATCATAGCCAATGATTACTACCTTGGTTGCCTTTTCATGAAGTTTACCTCTTATTTGTGAAGGTACATGTACAAAAGCTAAACAACCAAATACCTTACAATGGCCTAGACTTGGTTTTCTACCATTTCAAACTTCATAAGGAGTCATAACTTGAAGAGATTTGGATGGAAGTATTTTCAAAAGATATACAATAGTTGAGATTTCTTTTCCCATAAATAGTGTGGTAACTTCTTCTCTTCAAGCATTGTTCTAGCTAATCTAATGAGGGTCTTATTTCTTTTCTCTGCAATACCATTCAATTGAGGAGAATACCTAGTATTCACTTCCCTTTTGATGCCTTTATCCTTTAGGAACTCATAAAATCTTTGGAGAGTATTCTCTCCCTCCATCATATCTGAGTTTCTTCAATGATCTACCTATATGATTCTCCACATGTGCTATGTACTGCTTAAAGCATTCAAATACTTAATAATTATTATTGATAAAGTAAATAATGGACAATATACTATAATAATCAAAAAAGGAAAAATAATACCTTGAGCCTTCCAATGAAGACTCTTGACTTGGTCTACACACATCCATGTGTACTTAGTCCAAAAGGTTGTTGTGGATGTAGCCTTTGTGGTTGAATGATTGTCCTTTTGCCCTACCAGTCTAAAAAGCATCAAATCTATTGATCATAAGATGCAATGATATGTTTGGCAACACTATAACACTTTGATCCTTGTATATATCCTTCAAGGTACTTTCACTCATATGAGGAGGTCTCTTATGCCACACTTCAAGCTCACTAAGAGTTTAAGACCCAAAGTTGAATAGAGCTATGTTCCTGGTTTCTCCTACTTCAAACATAAAGAGCATACAATGCTTCTCACCTCTTGCTATCTTCTTGAAGCCTTGACATGGATCTTCCACAAAAGCTCCATGTTGGGTGAGCCTAACTTGCAAGCCTTTTTCAACTATTTGGGCTACACTTATTAGGTTTTTAGTGATATTGGGTACATAGAGAACCTTAATAAAAAGAATTTCTTGCCATTGAAAGCTTTATCTTCTCCACATTATGCTTGGTGTCATCTCTTGTTTTTACTTCATTTCTATGCTTTTGACTTTCCATATCAGATAGAATAGCAATGTTGCTTCCAACATGGTTTGAACATCCTGAATCTATGTAGAAAAAAATTTTCTTCTTTACCTTCTTTGTGGCTCATATTAATTAGATGTAATGAATCTTCTTGATTGATCTTGACAGTAATTTTTGAAGTCCCTTATATTGTGAATTCTATTCTTTTTGTTGAAGTTGTGTCCACCTCTACCTCTTGTGTTGCCAAATTCACCTCTTCCACCTCCTTTTTGGGTCCTTCCATTGAACCAACAACTTTGAGTGGTGTGGTTGGGCTTGTTACAGATGGCATAAGGTTAAACATCTTGAAATTTTGATCTTCCATGCTTTGCCCCTTTCTTCTTCTTTTCCACTTGCTCTTGCTGCAAAGTTGGCTTGGGAAATCTCTTCTTCATCATCTTCCATCTTCTTGCCTTTGTGCTTCTTGTCTTTCTTAACTGCATAAAGATCACTTGCTCTATTAACTTGATCATATTTACTTTCCTTCATATTATTGTTGGACTCTTACTTAAAGATTTGTCCAAGGAATATGTTGAAATCTGGAGTTTGTACATCCATGATGAGATCATAAGTTGTGGTGAAGAACTACCATTGCTTATCACATCTAATTCCATTTAGAATCTTCCTCATGATGGCCTCTTCTTCAATCAGCTTTCCAATGGATGCTAACTGATGTGAAACCTCCTTTACCTTCATAACAAACTCTCTGATAGTCTGTTTTGGTGTCATTCTTCATTTGGTTGAACTCATTCTAAAGATGGTTCTTTCTTGCTTTGGTACTAGCAGAAAAGATCTCAAGTGCATTCCAAGTCTCTTGAGATGTTTTGCATCCTCTAATATGTGGCAACCAAAATTCATACATAGATTTTAGTATGTATGACCTTACTTGAGCATCCCTTGCACATCAAAATATGAATCTATTTGTGTCCTCTTGTGTAGGTCCTCCTTTGGATCTTGGAATAGGCATAGCTTCATGACCTACGCAAATCCCATAAATATTTCTGCCTTGCAAATAGGCTTTCATTTTACTTGCGAAGCAGCATATTTGTTTTTATCATTGAGAGAACTTGGAGAAGCTTGAGGGAGGTAGAAATGTGAGGCTCAAAATGATGAATTTGGTCAAGCTACCAACCATAGGACCAGCCCTTGCACTCTTGGAGTTTCAAATATGCATTATGTGCTTGCATTTAATGCAATAAAACCCACCATGTACTTTGAAACATCTATGAGAAATAGTTGATCCAAAACACATGAGTTTCCACAATGACTCGTTTATAAAACTTGCTATTTTTGAATCAAACATTCAACTTCAAATGCTCAAGTCAGCCACCATTGAGTAGCTAAAACGCACAAGAGTACAATAAATAAGAAAGATATGCTCCAAGAATAATCTTAACATGGAACATAGGTACCCTCGATTTTTTAAGCATGTGTAGAGATAGATCTCGAGACCTTAAAACATAGATTCATCATAATCCACAAAATCAAATGCTCCAAAACTTTGTACACTCGAATCCCAAACTACTGCCTTTCCAATTCATGCTGATTCATCCAATTTGAAGCTCTTTAGGGAGAGAACCAATGTAATAGGCCTCTTTTCTAGTGAAATAATTCATTTTGACCTTTCTAAATTTCATTGTGGGGATAATGCTTAGAATGAATAATTAGGTCATTTTATGCATGTAGGAAAAATTTTGGGTTGACAAGTTTCATATTCTCTCTCTAGACCTTATTCTCACCATGTTTTCTAGTCAAATTTTGAAGGTCAAGATGAAAGAATTAAGAAAAACTTTGTATGAGAGAAAGGTAGAGCAAGTATAGGAGAATAAAAGTGCCTGAGTGAATTTTTTGTGAATCATGTTTTAAGTACCTTGTTCAGGGTCCTACATTTAGTTCATTGTAAGAAAATGCCTTGATTTTACTCTATCTCTAGAAATTTGAGACTTGCAGGGCTCAAAAGTGGCATTCAGAGGTGGATTTGGATCTCAAACATCTCTAACACTATTGTGCAGATCGCAAAATTGAATAAAAGTGTCTCTCACAAGCTTAAGCTAAATCCTCACCGTTTTTGCGTTACAGGGCTTTGAAAAGTGTCGTTTTCCAACACTTAAAAAAAATGAGGGCTTATCTAATGTTATTCGCACCCAAGATTCTGATGCTCACATGTCACCATGTCTAAATATGGATATTTCTATTTTTTTTTTGGTGTTTTTCTCCTATTTTTGACAGGTACACTAAAGAAACAAAGCACACTACGATCGCATGGCTTTTTGCGAAAGTTTTGGAGAAACTAGACTTATTCTAAAATTTAGTGGATCGCACACTTCTTTGGGGAGGACAGCGATCAAACTCCGATATAGGGAGACCTGCGCGTCAAAACAGAGGACGCTCAAAAATCTAAGAATTTTCTTGTGATTGAGAGTGAGAGTGTGATTGAGAGTGCAAGTGTGAATGCAATTGTGATAGCTCGGGGATGGTTGCGAGGTAGAGGCTTTGTCAAGAAGCTATTGTAACCATTGATTCACATCGATAATATCATAATTCTTCCTTCTCTGCTTCATAATTGTTTCTACTCGTCTGCATCAGATTTTCTCTTACCTTGTGCAATTTTTGTGTTCTTCTCTCCATTGTTAATTTTGAGTGATCAAAAGAGTGTGATTGGGGATAGATTCTGATTGAGAAAACTCTACAACCAACCTCTGCAAGATTATTGTTGTTGAAGATGCTGGTGTAGAGAAATGAAGAAGGAACAAAATTATTACCAACAATGTATGTATATTGCTTCAATGTAATGTACACGTATTTGAAAGTCTTTATATGGAATTTTGAAGTGTTCCACGGTTTCTTCAAAAGAATTTGAATTCAAAGCCAATTAGGCTTGGTAGCTGTGATGAATCAAACTACTTTCCTACAATCAATGAAAAGTAAAGTCAAATCAAACCACTTCAATTTAGGTGATTTGATTGATGGAATGATTGATTGGAAATCTCACCAATCTCAAATTCATGGAAATTGGTTCATCTAATTATCCTTTTTACAATTGTAAAAACTCTAGTCTTTTACATAAGTAAGAGATCCATAAAGATTATTATGAAATGCCAAAAAATGAACATAAGTAAAGACTTCTTCAAAGGATATTTTTGACACCTTCCAAATGATGGTTTTTGATGTAGAGCTCATCCTACTCAACCATAATGTAAGCTTGATGATCCAACTGCTTTCCCTCAAGCTAAAGTATGATTGAGTCTTTCATATGTGATAGACTGAATACCTCCTAATGATTTGAATATGCTAAGTTTTATTGCATCAAGTGTCATTGTCATCATATCTGCTACTTGCTTTTCCGTTGGAACAAAAGGATTGTCCTTTGCAATGAACTTCTCTCTAATGAAATGATTATGAACCTTTATGTGTTTGGTTCTTGCATGGAAGATAGGGTTTGTTGCTAAGTGCATAGAGCTTGTATTGTCTCCAAATATGTGAGGTTTGAAACTCATAAGTCCCAAATTTGAGTACAATTCTCTTAATCGTATTGCCTCTTGACTTGCTATGGTCAATTCTCTGTACTTTGCTTCCGCTGAGGATAAAGCAATTGGTTTCTTATTGGAACTCCATGACACAAGATTTGTACCTACACATGCCAAGTAACTAGAGGTAATTCTTCTACAATGCTTATCTCCTACCCAATCTACATTTGAATATATCTTGAGATCCAAATCTAATGAGTAAGGATAGAATATACCTTCATTGATTTTACCTTTGAGGTACTTTTGTACTCTATTAGTTTCATGCATGTGAGGTCTTCTTGGAGAGTGCATAAATTGGCTTAGCACTCCTACACTATATGAGATATCTACCCTTGTATGAGTAGCATATATGGAGCTTCCTTCCAAGCTTTGATATTCTTTAATGTCTTAACTTTTTTCACCTTCATAAACACGAAGTTTATGATTCATCTCCAAATGTGTACCTTAAGGTTTGGAATTCTCCATCTTGAACTTTAAAAGTATATCTTGAATGTATCTTCTTTGAGTTAAATACATTCCTTCATCTGTGTTTATGGCATGCATACCTAGGAAGAATGTGAGTTCACCTAAGTCCTTGATTTTGAACTCCTATTTCATATGCTTTTTGATTCTTTGTATTCCATTCAAATCATCTCCTAGCAAAATTATGTCATCTACATATACACACAAATAGATAACCAAATTGTGATCCTTCTTGATAAAACAAAAGGGCATGCATTGCTTGAAGTGAAACCTTGATCTTGTAGATAGGTTACCAATCTTAAATTCCAAGCTCTAGGATCTTGTTTCAATCCATAAAATGAATTTTTGAGTCTACATACATAAGATGGATAATTAGGGTTTTGAAATCTTGGAGGTTGTGACATGTATACCTCTTCATTGATCCAACCATTGAGAAAAGCATTCTTCACATCAATTTGAAGTAGCTTCCAATTTCTCGTAGCAACTACACTTAGGAATTTCTAGATTGTAGTCATCTTTGCAACTAGTGAGAAGGTCTCCTCATAGTCCATGCCATGAGTTTGAGCACACTCTTTGGAAAGTAATCTGCCTTTGTACCTGAAAATTGATCCATATTCATTTCTTTTCAAGTTATAAACCCATCTACAACCTATTGCCTTCTACTTAGTTTGCATTGGAACCAACTCCCAAGTGTCGAGCTATTTCAATGCTTCTATCTTCTCTTTCATAGCTTTCTCTCACTAATCAAGGTTGCCTTTAGCTTCTTCATATGTTAAAGTTTCTTCTCAAATTGATTCTTTAGAAAAGTAGATAGAGTGTTTTGTAACAATTGTAGAGTCATATCTGTACCTTTCGTGTTGCTTTCTCTCCCTTGTTGAGCTTCTAGGAGTATGATTGGAGCATTTTCCATATTCTTTACTTTTAGCCTTTCCTCTTGACTTCTAGAGCTTATAGTCTCTTTCCTTATCATCTTGATCATCATTTGATTCACTTCTTGGGTCATGGACCTGTGTATCACGCTTGCTATCTAAGGGATGGAAATCAGAATCAATATTATAAAGTAAGTTTACCTCTTGTTTGTCTTCATCATACCATCACCTATGTTCTTCAAACACAACATCCTTGCTTGTGTTAAATTTTTTGGTTGATGGAGTATAGAACCTATAGCCCATTTGGGTTGAATCATAGCCAATGAGTACTTCCTTGGTTTCCTTTTCATCAAGTTTACCTCTGATTTGTGAAGGTACATCTACAAAATCTAAACAACCAAATACCTTACAATTTCCTACCATTCCAAGCTTCATAGGGAGTCATACCTTGAAGAGATTTGGATGGAAGTCTGCTTTGAAGATAAACATCATTTGAGATTGTTTCTACCCTATAAATAGTGTGGTAAGTTCTTCTCTTCAAGCTAGTTCACATGTTTGTGCCTAGATCGTTCATCAAGTAACTATGAATTGGCTAAGGATGTTTTTTAGATCCACCCTTATTATTCATTCACTACTTTGTATTTTGACTAGTGTACCAAAGTTCAAAGCAAGACAGTGTTTTGTATCATTTGGGAAGGGACACCACCATAGAGATGAGACATGTTCTTCCAGTTCTAGAACATGACCATGTTCTTCTAGTTTTAGAACATGAGGCTCGAGGGTTGCCTACAGTAGATATATAGCTCTATTTTCAAGGACAAAAATATTTTCCAAGGGGGAAAGAATGTAATAAAGTAATTCTATGACCTAGGGATCTGGCCGGTTCAGACGGATCTAAAATCGAACATTGTTTGGCCATCCGTATGTATGACCAAAGATCTCGACTTTAGACTTACTAGGAGGTCTTGTGCTCTTGTGAACAATTGATCCACTTAGCTTAGTGGTTAAGTCTCAAGGATGTGACGGAGGAGCATGGGGGACATGGGGAGAGTATTTTGCCCAAAGAGATCTAGAGCCTTCTAGAAGCATCCATTTGAGTTAACTCAAGTTAACTAGGACACTTGGCGCACATGCAGTTACATGGCCAACACATGGATGGTTAGTATCCACCTGCCCAAGAAGGCAGTCCCCTGGACAGAGAGCTATATATAGAGGCATTTGGTTGGGAGGAGAGTCATCTCTCTAGCACGTGGTGGTCGTAATCCTCGTTCTTTTGCAATCATCAACAAAGGAAACATAATACCTTGAGCCTTCTAGTGAAGGTTCTTCATTTGGTCCCCAAACATTAGTGTGTACTAAGTCCAAAAAGTTATGTGGATGTAGCCTTTGTGGTTGAATGGTTGTCTCTATGCCTTCCCAATCTGACAAGCATCACATCTCTTGATCATATGTTGATTTGATATGTTTGGTATCCCTATAACATTTTAATCCCTACATATATCCTTCAAGGTTATTTCATTCATATGTGAAAGTCTCTTATGACACACTTCATGCTCACTTAGGTTTTGAGACCCAAAGTTGAATAGAGCTATGTTACTGGTTTCTCCTACTTCAAAAGTAAACCATGCTTCTCACCTCTTTCTATCTTCTTGAAGCCTTGACATGCATCTTTCACAAAAGCTCCATGTTGGGTGAATGTAACTTGCAATCCTTTTATAGCTATTTGGCCTACACTTATTAGGTTTTTAATGAAAGTGAGTACATAGAGATCTTTACTCCGAATGTTTGTCATGTTATGGAACCTTTGACATTACCAATCTTCTCCACATTGTGCTTAGTTTCATCCCCTATTTGTACTTCTTCTATGCTTTGGACTTTCCAAATCAGATACAAGATCGATGGCACCTGCAACATGGTATGAACCTCTTGAATCTATGTAGAACAAATAATCATCTTCTTTACTTGCATACACACATATAGACATACAAAAGCATACATACATACACACAAACTCATATATATGTAAACATACACATACACTCATATACATACACACATATACATAAACATACCCATACACATAGACACACACACACATACACATGCATACACACATGCACACACATATACATTCATACACACATACACATGCATACACATATACACATAAATGCATACACACACATAAATTACACACACACACATATGCATATATATACATACACATACATACATACACACACACACACACACATATATATATATATATATATATATATATATATATATATATATATATATATATATATATATATATATATATATATATATATATATATATATATATATATATATATATATGTGTGTGTGTGTGTGTGTGTGTGTGTGTGTATGTGTGTGTGTGTGTGCATAGATACATACATACATACATATATATATACACATGCATATATACAAACATATATACATGTATGCATACATATATCCCATTCACATGCACATACATAGATATACATCACGCATTCATACACACTCATGCACCCACATGCATACATATCGCATAGACACATGCATACATACACATGCATTCATGCATGCATACACACATGCATATATCACAAACATACACAATCATACATATTCATATCATAGAAACATGCATACACACATGTGTATATATTGACATACATACATGCATATATTCACACACACATGCATATGTTACACACACATGCGCATACATACATACACATCACACACATGCATGCATACATACAAACACTCATACACAAACATGCATGCATACATAAACGTGCATATACAGATGCATATATGCATGCATACATAGATACATGCACATATATACACACACATGCATACATACATACATGCACACACACACATGCATACATACATATATAGATACATACATACATACATAAATGCATACATACATACATAAATACATGCATACATACATACATGCACACTGTTAGTCGGCCGCCGGAGTGGGATAGATGTAACGGAAATCTTTGTAAAACACGCGCAAAAGGTTGTTACGCGCATATTTGTAAATCTTTATAAAGCAATGAAAAGAAGCGCTCCAGAGTGTGGGATTCGGGCATATTGTTGCGTTATTGCCAAACTGTTCGTCTGGTTGTCTGTTTGAATGTTGCAGTAGTGTGTGTTGTTTAGTTTCTGAGTACTCTGGGTCGTTGTGTGTAGTTGTGTTATTCTTTCTTGATTGAGTTTGCACAGTGAATCTTAAGTGTTGCGGTAGTACGTCTTGTCTGAGTTTTGCGTACTCTGTGGTGTTCTGTGTTGTTATCTGTCAATCTCGGTTACCTGGTGAATTTAATCCATTCAGTAAGACATTGAATCGTTGTCTGGAAGAGTTACTATGGATCGTTATGACGAATTGTTCTGTTAAGTTGTACGACGTACTGTTCTTCTCCTTGTTGAACTGCTAAGTCTGTGTGACTGTAGAAATCTTCCCTAGAGTGTTGTGCAGAAGTAGTGCTGATCTCGATCTCACTTGTACGGTGAGAAATTACCTAGGATTAAGGGTAATTCCAGTGTGTGATAGTCTTCATACTGTAAGTTGAATCCGTAGATACCTTTTGTGATTCGGTTGCTTGACTGTGAGCACTGTCTTGATGAAGGATGGGTTACTGTACTGTTACAGTAGGATGTTAGCTTGAAGTAATTCGGTACCAAGATACCGATAAGTGTGGTATAGTCTAGTTGCTACTGGTAACTGAGCTAAGACTGTGTCGACACTGTTTAAGGACAGTAGATATCAGTTATTTTGGGAACTAAGTATAGGGCCTCTGTCTAACAGACCCCTACCACTCCCAAGAACCCACTTAGGTCGGTTTACGCACTTCTGATAGTTAGAACGAAGCGTTTTAACAGTTTAAAAGTTAACACTTGGCGCCGTCTGTGGGAAGGTGGCATCAAGATTGCCAGTTACCTGACGAAAGTGCTATCTGTGGGAAAGTGGCATCAAGATCGTCACTCGTCTGTCAGAATCGAACATCAAGATTACCGTTCATTTGTCGGAAGTAGCAACAGAACCAGATTGTTGCAAACTTGCTCTGGAAACGTGATTATAAAATTTTATCGATAGTGATACTACGCGATTAGTACAAAAGATGATACATGCCGGTTACTCGATCCGGTGAAACGTATCCCAAGAACCATCAGTCTGGAGTACTTAATGTACTAAAGACAACTCTAGGAGGAAGAAGTACAACTAGGTCTGACCCAGTTGTCAAGAAAGTCAAGAACGTTCGAAGTGATTCCAGTCATATTCCGATGGAACGTGTTACACCTCTGGTACATTCCGGTACTATTTCGGCACAGTCTGTCGAAGATATAGTAACTCCAGAATCTACCAAGATGCAGTCTGAAGCTAGTTTAACAATCTTGGATAAAGATTCAAATTTGTTTACGACTAGAAACACTTTAGCCAAGGAAATCGGCGAAAGCGAAAAAACACCGTATTTTGGCAAAATTTTGGTACATTCCGGTGATATTTCGGTAACAAAATCACAGTTTTTCGGTGATGGTTTACCATTATTTGGTGAATCTTCAGCCCAGCCACCACTTTTTGAAGTGATTTCCCCTACACTGGACATCAAGAAGGAAGAAAAGTTGTTCAAAACCGAGATTTGAAGCATACTGAGCAAGATTACCGCACCGAAAAGTGCACCATCCCACGACACAGATTTTGATAGTTCAGATATTCAGCCCCGAGATACAGAAGATAGTCACAATACACTCACCATGAACGGGCAACAACAACAACAACAGCAGCAGCAACAACAGTTATGTCCACCCAGGCCGCCTCCAACAGGAGTGACGTACACTAAATTTGGTGGATTCCCAAGAGATGATCCGGATGCTCACGTACACACCTTCGAGATAAGCTACGTAGTTCTCAACCATCCCCCGGATCAGGCGTATAAAGCTATTATCTTCCAATCTACATTGGTCAATGAAGCAGCTATATGGCTTACAGAATATGATATTAATCACTTCGGCACCTATGAAGCAGTACAAGATGCCTTTTTGCAGCGATTTAGGCTAAAGAAGAATCCAGCCAAAATTTTTGACTATCTGCAAAACAACAGACAGAAGGTAAATCAAACAGTACAGGAATATGCTACTCTATTCAGGACGCATCTAAGGCAGTTACCACCAGCACATGCCAACCTACCGGACGACGTTATTACTCAGTGGTTTATCAATGGCTTGACTCCACAACTTAAACAGATTATGATCATACGCTCTGTAGGAGCAATGACACTAGATGCAGTGATTGCAATGGCTCTGCAACTAGAAAACAAGGTTGGAGGATTTAGAGAAGATCTAGAGTGGTTAAAAACAAACAAGAATGTCGCCGAAGATGTGACGAGACAAGTATACTGCATCACATGCAAGAATTCAGGCCATACTAGTGCCACTTGTGCACTTAATCAGTTATTCTGTGCTATCTGCAGCACTGCCGGACACACCACCGAAAACTGTGCATACAACGCCAAAGTGCAAGGAACAGCGACTGTCAATGCAATTATACAAGAACCATGACAGCCAGCCAATCATTATGTGCCTCTACAAATGAGGAACAATCAGCAACAAGGATATCGAAATTACAGAGGACAGAGAAATAACAACTATAATGCAAACCGCTGGCAGACCGGACTGCCACCGGAAAATCCCAATCTACCACCACCGCACTGTCATTTCTGTGGTGAATTTGGTCACATTAGAAGATTCTGTAAAGATGCAGCTGAATACAATCAGAGAAAGAAGGAACGACAAAATCCAATGGCTAATATGGTACAAATTACACCAGTGGAGACACACACTGCAGTAATTCAGACCCGCTCCGGTAAACAATTGCAGCTTGCAGAAGAACTATTTGAACCAGGTATACGCGAACAACAAAGGATGTACAACAAAGCTAGTCAATGGATCACCGCAGACCCTCCAGTCTTCCTAGATCCTATTCCGACAACCCAGACTCCGTTAACCGAAGAAGGAGCACAACAACAGGATTCCAATTCAGCCGCAGGTATATCATCAGCAGCAAACACATCATCTTCAGCAGATGCATCATCTTCAGAATCTGTGGAAACAATCCAATCACAAAAGGCCTGGGAAATTTTATCTAAAGCATCCATCACTCTTCCTTTGGGCCAATTACTTGCACTAGTACCAAGAGTTCGACAGCAATTTCAACAACAGTTCAGTCCTGTGCCTTCCTGCATTCTGACGACAGCAACAGTACAACCGGAACCCGACTCTACGTTCGATCATTCAGTCCCTTTAATTACGGTATGGTATAAGAATCATAAAATCACACAGGTACTAATTGATGGAGGATCTGGAGTCAACATTGCTACTGTTGCACTATGTAAAAGGTTAGGGTGGACCGAATTTGAACCAGTTTAGTTTTTTGTCAGAATGGACGACCAATCAAGAGTCCATCCCCTTGGACTTGTACAAAATGTACCAATCACTTTACAAGGTACGACATTTAAAATGACCTTTGTCATACTAGATTTACCAGAATCCACTCTTGATTACAACCTCCTCTTCGGCTGACCTTGGCTGAAGCACGCTAAGGTGATACAGGATTGGTCTGCACAAGAGCTCACTTTCAAGGATAAAAATCATAAATATATTGTAAAATTAGATGCTATACAACCTTGTGAGTTGCATGCTAGACCGTATTTGGCGGAACTAGTCCATATGTTAGATGGATTGTCAGATGATGAAGAAGAAGAATTTCTGAAAAATAACATTGACTTGATCTCCCTAGGAACTGTTGATCTACAATCTGTTGTAGATAATTGGAATCCTATAGTTTGTACGGTGATGACTGTAACAGATGAAGAAAAGAAGGAAGATATTGCTGCTATAGATGATGCTCAATTGCAACAACTTTTTAAGCGAGCTGACGATACAGAGAAGCCGCGACAATTTTATGTCCCAGAAGATCAGTTGATCACTTATAATTTAGGTGATAAAGATCATCCGCATCCTGTGAAGATAAAGCAAAACCTACCAGAAACATTTCAAGCAGGCTTTATCCAGCTACTTCGAGAATTCTCTGACATCTTTGCATGGGATTACCAAGATATGAAAGGATTGGACCCGCGCATCTATCAGCACAGAGTCATGCTGAAGCCGGAAGCCAAACCGAACAAACAACCCAGCTACCGGATGAATCCAAATTATGCATCACAGGTAAAAGCAAAACTTGATAGGCTACTGAAGGTTGGATTCATTGTACCCGTAGAGCACGCTGAGTAGATCTCACCAATTGTTATTGTCCCTAAGAAGAATAAGCAATTACGAATATGTGTAGATTACCGGAAACTGAACGCAGCTACAGTGCCGGATCCTTTTCCAATCCCTTTTCTGGACACCATGCTTGATAAAGTAGCAGGCCACGAAATGTATTCATTCTTAGACGGATACAGTGGATATAATCAAGTTAGAATGGCTGAACAGGATATACCGAAGATCGCCTTCATTACCAACTGGGGTGTTTTCGCATGTACTGTTATGTGGTTTGGATTAAGGAATGCCCCAAGTACATTCCAAAGGTGTATGCAGGAAATATTTTCTCCTTATCTCACCTCTTTTATGCAAGTTTACCTTGATGATTTTTCAATTTTCAGTAAGATGATAGCACACTTGTTCCATTTACGGTGCTGCTTTCAGAAATGCAGAGAATACAGACTCTGTTTGAACCCAAATAAATCTGTGTTTGCGGTTTCATGTGGCAAGCTACTTGGTCACATTGTATCTGCACAAGGCATACAGGTGGATCTAGATAAAATTTCGGCAGTATTAGAAGCTCCGGTGCCCACTACACCGAAGGAAGTTATGCGCTTCATGGGCCAAGTAAGATGGCATGGACGACACTTACGGTGGCTTGCTCATTTGGCAATACCACTGAACAAGCTAATCACCAAGACTCCTCGACAATTTGAGTGGACCCAGGAATGCCAAACAGCATTTGATCGATTAAAGAATTTATTAACACAAGTTCCCATCTTACAGTCGTCGGACTGGGATCGCCCATTTCATGTATTTGTTGATGCTTCAGATATAGCAATAGAAAGATTAGCCCATGCTGAGAAGAATTACTCTGTAACAGAAAGAGAATGTCTAGGGCTAGTATATTCTGTCAAGAAATTCAAACATTATTTGCTGGGCCGTAAATTTATATTTCATGTAGATCATGCTGCACTTGTCTATCTGGTTCGGCAACAGCATCTAGGTGGTCGATTAGCACGATGGGTTCTACTTTTATAGGAATTTGACTACGAAGTCATTCATCGGCCAAGCAGTTCACATGCCTTAGCAGATTTCCTATCCCGCTTAGATTCCGGTGAAGCTCCGGTAGGTATAGATGACACAACTCCGATGATTTATGTCTCTGAACCAACGAATAATGAAATTACAGACCTACCTATCCCATCTACGTATTATGATCAAATCCTGACCTTTCTCACTGATGGCTGCCTTTCATCTCAGACTTCTACGGCAGTACGCAGGAAAATTACAGTCTTTAGCCACCGATTTCGGTTAATTGCTGGAGAATTATATTATGTGGATCATACCGGAATTTTACTTCGATGTATTCCACCACATGAAGTTAACTCAGTTATTACGTTGGCTCACTCGATTCCTTCCGGTGGCCATTTTGCAGCAGACCTAACACACCGGAAAATCCTGCAGAGTGGTCTTTGGTGGCCAACTATGCACAGAGATGTATCACAGTTTGTCAAACAATGTGATACTTGTCAAAGATCTAGCCAGCCCTTGCAACGTCATCTTTTTCCTCTGCAACCCATCTTACCATTGGAACCTTTCCAAAAGTGGGGTCTAGATTTTATCGGTCCGATTACACCTCCAACAGTCTTTAGTAACAACTGTTACATACTGACCTGTACAGACTATGCAACCAGATGGGCAAAAGCCTGGGCTTTACGGTCTGCTACAGCTGTTGCGGTAGCAAAGTGTCTGTTAACGGATGTTTTTCCACGTTTTGGTTTACCACTAGAACTTGTTTCAGATCAAGGCACTCATTTTGTAAACAATTTAATGAAGGCACTTGCACAGTCGTTCCAGGTCACACATAAGTTTAGTTCTCCTTATTATCCTCGTGCTAATGGTTTGGCCGAAAGTACAAACAAATCTCTGCTGAATATGCTTCGGAAATTGATCATGGAAACACCGGAAAGATGGGATCAATTGCTACCTGCAGCGTTATGGGCATATCGGACTACATACAAGGTAACAACCGGATCAACACCTTTCAAACTAGCTTATGGATTAGAAGCAATAGCACCAATGGAGATAGTTATACCAAGTTTACGAGTAGCAATCGCTCACAAGCTACTATCGGAAGACTCACTGTCATTTCGGTTGGATACACTCCGAGAGTTAGACGAGCAACGATGGCACAGCTTTTTAACTATGCAGGAAGTACAATTAAGACAGGCTCGGACACATGATCGGCATTTGAAAACTCCAGTTTTTACGGTGGGGCAACTTGTCCTTTTTTATAATGCAAAGTGATACTACGCGATTAGTACAAAAGATGATACATGCCGGTTACTCGATCCGGTGAAACGCATCCCAAGAACCATCAGTCTGGAGTACTTAATGTACTAAAGACAACTCTGGGAGGAAGAAGTACAACTAGGTCTGACCCAGTTTTCAAGAAAGTCAAGAACGTTCGAAGTGATTTCGGTCATATTCCGGTGGAACGTGTTACGCCTCTAGTACATTCCTGTACTATTTCGGCACAGTCTGTCAAAGATATAGTAACTCCAGAATCTACCAAGACGCAGTCTGAAGCTAGTTTAACAATCTTGGATAAAGATTCAAATTTGTTTACGAATAGAAACACTCTAGCCAAGGAAATTGGCGAAAGCAAAAAAACACCTTATTTTGGCGAAATTTTGGTACATTCCGGTGATATTTCGGTAACAGAATCACAATTTTTCAGTGACGGTTTACCATTATTTGGTGAATCTTCAGCCCAGCCACCACTTTTTGAAGTGAGTTCCCCTACACTAGACATCAAGAAGGAAGAAAAGTTGTTCGAAACCGAGAATCGAAGCATACTGAGCAAGATCATCGCACCAGAAAGTGCACCATCTGACGACACAGATTTTGATAGTTCAGACATTCAGCCCCGAGATACAGAAGATAGTCACAATACACTCACCATGAACGGGCAACAACAACAACAACAGCAGCAGCAACAAGATCGATTTGTACTTCTTCTATGCTTTGGACTTTCCAAATCAGATACAAGATCGATGGCACCTGCAACATGGTATGAACCTCTTGAATCTATGTAGAACAAATAATCATCTTCTTTACCTGCATACACACATATAGACATACAAAATCATACATACATACACACAAACACATATATATGTAAACATACACATACACTCATATACATACACACATATACATAAACATACACATAGACACACACACATACACATGCATACACACATGCACACACATATACATTCATACACACATACACATGCATACACACGTACACATAAATGCATACACACACATAAATTACACACACAAACATACACACACATACGCATACATACACACACATACACATATACACACATACACACACATCCACACTCACATACACACATATACATACACACACATATACATACATGCACTACACAGACGTATAGAGACACACATACACATACATACATAAATACACACACATACACATACATTCATATAGGCATACATACATATATATATATATATGTATATATATATATATATATATATATATATATATATATATACATATATATATATATATATATATATATATATATATATATATATATATATATACACATAGATATACACATACATACATACATACACACACATATATATATATATGTGTGTGTGTGTGTGTGTGTGTGTATGTGTGTGTGTGTGTGCATAGATACATACATACATACATATATACATACACATGCATATATACAAACATATATACATGTATGCATACATATATCCCATTCACATGCACATACATAGATATACATCACGCATTCATACACACTCATGCACCCACATGCATACATATCGCATAGACACATGCATACATACACATGCATTCATGCATGCATACACACATGCATATATCACAAACATACACAATCATACATATTCATATCATAGAAACATGCATACACACATGTGTATATATTGACATACATACATGCATATATTCACACACACATGCATATGTTACACACACATGCACATACATACATACACATCACACACATGCATGCATACATACAAACACTCATACACAAACATGCATGCATACATAAACGTGCATATACAGATGCATATATGCATGCGTACATAGATACATGCACATATATACACACACATGCATACATACATACATGCACACACACATGCATACATACATATATAGATACATACATACATACATAAATACATACATACATACATACATAAATACATGCATACATACATACATGCACACACACATATACATACACTCACAAAGACACACATGCACATACATGCATACACATCACACACACAAATGCATACATATAGACATCCATGCATACACATGCACATCACACACATGCTCACACATAAACATGGCACAAACACATGCATACATACTCACACGCATACATGCATGCATAAACACACATGCACATTTCACACATACATGCGCATGCAACTGCATTTACTCATGCAAGCATACACACACATGCATATGTCACACACACATGCACATGCATTCACACATGCTTGCATACACACACATGCATATGTCACACACACATGCACATACGTACATACACATCACACACATGCATGCATACATACATATATACATGCATATATACATACATGTATACATCACATACATGCATACATATATGCATACACTAATACAAGCACACACATACACACACAGACACACACATGCACACATACATACATACATACATATTACATACATGCATGCATGCATACATACATACATACATACATACATACATACACACATACATGTATGTACACACACGTGTATATAGATATTCAAACATGTATACACACACATGCACATGCATACATACATATCAAACACACATGTGCATACATGCACACATGCATTCACACATGCATACATACTCATATGCATATAAACATACATACACACACCCAAGCACATATATCACACACACATTCATGCATACATACACATGCATACACATAGAGATGCATATCTATGTACATGCATAGATGCAAGCATGCAAACACATGCATATATAACACATGCATAGATCACACACACATACATATACATAAATACATACATACACATCACACACATGCATATATGTATACATATATATTAATTTCTAATCCACTTTGCTTTAGATGTACAAATAATATGGAATGCTAGTAGAGAGCGAAAGGTGAATCTTACTCTCATAAAAAATCTTATGAGGAAAAGTTATGCCTTATTCTTTAGGGGCTATCATGCATGAGTGTCCATACATGGCGGATGAGGAATTAGATTATCCTAAAGATATTCTTATTTATCATCTAGAAGAAGGTTCCTCTGTCAATCCATTTTTTGGAGGACAACCTTCCGCACACATGTATGTTTTCGTATTATAATTTAATGTTCTTAATAAAATTATAACAAAAATGTTTTTAATCATTTTAATTTGTTTATTCTAAGGACACTTGTACCACCTCCAACTCATACAACAAAGGTACCTATATGTACATGCATAGATAGCCTAGGGTTGGATTGTGACATATCACCTAATGGAAGTATAGCTTACATCACAGAGCTTGGAATTAAAAAAATGAATGAGAGCTCTCTATGACTCTTACTTCATATTTGTTCACTTAAAATGAGTGTGAGCATGAATTTCACATACAAATTGAAATATATTTTTATGTTTTAATTATATCATATTTTTTTTGCAATGAATCTGTAGAGAGAGACAAAAGCTATGAGCATAGTTCATTATAGTCAAAATTTGGCACTGGGTGGTCTCATAGATGGTGCCTAAATGAGATGTTGATACTTATGTCACATCGTCATGAAAATGAAGGGTTTTAGGGTTTTACATACATACACACATGCATACACACACACATACACATTTAGGTTTTTACATACATACACACATATACATATATACACACATTACACATAAACCTATATATACACATGCATACATGCACAGACACATACACACACATGTCATATATACATATACACATACACACATATTCATACATAGTACACTTTTTCACACACACACACACACACACATATATATATATATATATATATATATATATATATATATATATATATATATATATATATATATATATATATATATATATATATATATATATATATATATATATATATATATACAGACAAACACACACTCACATGCACACATACATACACACATATACACATACACACACATGTCACATATACAAACACACATATACATGTTTTAGGGTTGTAGTTTCAAGATTAGGGTTTTAGTATTTTGCATACATACACACATATACACATACACACATATATGCATACATACACATACACATACAGACACATAAAGTCACATACACATACACATGCATAAAGATGTCACATATACATACACACATGTACACATATACATGTTTTAGAGTTATGGTTTTAGGATTAGGGTTTTAGGGATTTACACACCTACATACATACATATACACATACATACATATACACATACACACATATATACATATACACATACATACACATACACACAGATAAAGTCACATACACACACATACACACAAATGTCACATATACATACCCACATACACACATATACATCTTTTAGGGTTAGGGTTTTAGGATTAGTATGTTAGGGTTTTACATACATACACAGATGCATACACACATATACACATATATACATACATACATGTACACAAAAATAAAGTCACATACACATGCACATACACACACATGCCACATATACATACACACATGCACACATATATATTTTTAGGATTAGGGTTTTATGAGTTTACACACATGCATACATACATATAAACATACACACATATTTAAATTCATACACATACACACACATAAAGTCACATGCACACACATGTCACATATACATACACACATACATACATACACATGTTTTAGGGTTTTGGTTTTAGGATTATAATTTTAGGGCTTTACATACATACACATATGCATACACACATCTAGACATATATACATACATACACATACACTCTCATAAAGTCACATACACACACATGTCACATATACATATACACATGCACACATATACATGTTTTAGAATTAGGGTTTTATGGGTTTACACACATGCATACAATACATATACACGTACACACATATATACATACATACACATACACATACATATACACACATGTGAAGTCACATACACACCCATGCACACACATGTCACATATACATACACACATAAAGTCACATACACACACATGTCACATATACATACACACCTATAGATGTTTTAGGGTTAGGGTTTTAGGATTAGGGTTTTAGGCTTTTACTTACATACACACATGCACACACACATATACACATACACACAAATATACATACACACATGCACACATATACATGTTTTAGGGTTATGATTTTAGGATAAAGGTTTTAGGGTTTTACACACATGCATACATTCATATACACATACACACACATGTCATATATACATACACACATATACATGTTTTAAGGTTAGAGATTTAGGATTATGGTTTAAGGGTATTATAAATATATACACATGCATACATGCATTTACACATACACACATATATACATACATACACATACACATACACATACACACATGCCACACATACATATACAAATACACATGTTTTAGGGTTAGCATTTTAGGATTAGGGATTTAGGGTTCTACATTTTTAGGATAAAAATAAGTATATTTATTTCATTAAATGAAAAAACCAACATTTTATGACAAAATTAGTACAAATAATTAAATATATCAAGAACTAGGGCTCTATGATAAATACTATTATACATACTTAAATATTAAATGAGCTAGGGTTTTTGAATTAAAATAAATATACATAATTAAATATATACAAATATGGTTTTAGGTTTAATATATATAATCAAATATATATAAAAATTAGGATTTCAAGATAAATACTATTATGTATAATTAAGTTAATAAAAGGCTATAATTTTTGGATTGTAAACTAGTAATATATATAAATAAATGCATTAAAAAAAGAGGTTTTTAGGATTATATATATATATATATATATATATATATATATATATATATATATATATATATATATATATATATATATAGGATTAGAATTAAATAAATTAAAAAAAGTGTTATAGGATTAAAATTATCATGCATAAATAAATATACATAAAGAACTAGGATTTAAATTTAATTATTAGTATACATAATTAAATATATAATAAATTATTCCTGTAGGAAGAAAATTAGTATCTGTAATCAAATAAGAAAAATTAGGGTTTTAAGATTAAAATGAGTATATATAACTAAGTGTATCACAGAGTAAGGTTCAGGGATTAAAACTAGTATATATAAGGGTTTTAGGGTTTTACACACATGCATACATACATATACACATACACTCATAGATACATACATACACATACACATACACACACACATAAAGTCACATACACAAACACATACATACATATGTCACATATATATACACACATATACATGCATACATATACATGTTCTAGGATTAGGGTTTAAGGTTATTACATACATACACATATGTTTTAGGGTTAGGGGTTTAGGGTTTTACATACATAATCAAATACATAAATTACATAATGACATCAGAGAGGCAATTTTTCACGAGTATCGGCCAGCACCTAGGCACCCTCTTGTGAGCAGAGAGTGGATTCAGCACATGGCACATGAGGTGATGTCCCATCAACAATCAGAGGCTTGCAACGCTTTTAGAGGAGGCTTATTGAAGGCTATATGCCTAGATGCTTGGGAATGGGAGATGATTCATGATGAGTAATAGCAGAATGTTGATCGATATAATCAGTAGCGAGGTGCAATGGCAACTTTTCTAGATACAGTTGGAGCATCACATTTGGGTAGCAGCAGTTATGCCATGATGCATCATGAGTTTGTAAGTATCAATTTGATGATTGAATTTGATTATGTTAAGCATGTCATGTTTGTTGATCTTAGATTTTGCATATTTGTTGTAGGATTTGGCAATGGGTCATCTTCAAACACGAGGCGAGGAGGCCACTTATGGATATCTTCATGGGTTGGTTGCGCTATTATAGGACTTGGAGAGATGCAGTGCGGTTATTTCATGGAAGCATCTATCGTGAGGTGAGCTTGTGAACTTGAATCACGTTAATCAACATTCTCATGAATCATCAAGATCACCTTAATCAATAGAGCGATCGCTTCTGCGATGTGATTTCAATTTGTCTAATTTCATGAATGTGCATTGTTGCAGGATTTCCCTCTCGTTTTGTGTATGGTAGTGGTGTGCTCAGTGCACGATTGATTATTTGTCATGATTCAAAGCATGTTAGATTCAGTGTATTGTCTAGTACAAGAATACAAAGTTTCATTATCATTGCCTCTCTCAATTGTGATATATTAACATATTTTCACTCACTGGTCTATTGACTGTTACACTCCAAAAATATCACGATTATAGTGTGATGTGCTAAACACCATTCTCTGCGTGTTGTCTATCATTTTTTATGAAATCACTCATGATTGATAGCTTTATAAGCTAGTTAGAGTTTCCCAAAAGGAATCAAGCTAATTGCTCTTGTGCTCAAAGAACTGTTCAAAACATTGAGCAGGTATAGAGACAAGAATAGCAAGTTTCTTGATCTTGGACCAATTCCTACCTATCTTTTTTGATCCATTGATTAGTGGAAACTAAGCAATAGAGGTGATTATTTATGATCATTAGCTAGCTAAAGAAGCCCACTGTAGTCTCCAGCAATCATTCTTGGCAGGTGTGAAGCAGGATTAAGCAACACCACTTCATCTTTGAAGACTATCCACCATCTCCTCCAATAGTGGTATCAGAGCAACAACAAGCAAGATGGGAGATGGTTTTCCATCCTTCATTGATAAATTGGACAGAAACAACTACTGAGCGTGTTCACTAAGGATGCAAGCCTACCTTCAAGGGAGAAGTCTATATGGATACATCTCAGGAGATGAAGAGATGCTAACCTTCATGAGCAGCATCAACCTACAAGGGAAGAGCAAGAAAGGTTGACCACATTGTGTGCAAAGGATGCTCTTGCCAGGTCTTATCTACTAAACTCAATCTTTGATTTCTTGTTTCATCACATCAAGAATTTCAAGACCTCCCAAGAAACTTGGGAAGTATTCTCATCATATTTAGGAAGAATCAGTTATGGATGGAGTTTACAACTCTAAAGAAGCAACCAAAGCAGGGTGGCTGATTATGTAACCAAGATGAAAGATGTGGCTTACCAGCTTGCCTACTCATCATGAATATGACATCCAAGCAAGGTAAAGATGATGAACATCTTTTTTATATTGATTCAGGTTGTTCCAATCATGTGGCTGGAAATGTAGCTTTATTATCTGATCTTGAAGAACCCAATGGGAAGCATGAATTACAGATAGGTGGTGACACTAAACACTCAGTCAAGCAAATTGGAAATGTCAAGACTTTTGATGGTAACATGAACCTCTTGAGCGAATTTCTGTAACCAAAAACCTAATTAGTATCGGACAGATTGTTGAGAAAGGCTTACAAGTCAGATTCACTAATCATGGAGCATATGTGGAAGACCCTGAACAAGGATTCAAAAGGATTGCTAAAGGTGAGAAATCTGGTAGATTATTCACATTTGAGATTAAAGACACCAAGAACATAGAACTTTTCAATTACAAGGATAAAACCTTATCTGAGCTAGAGATATGGCACAAAAGACTAGGACACATAGGAGAAAGAACTCTGAAGCAAATATGCAGGGATCACATTGTGCTTGGCATTCCCAATGTGACCAAGCAGCAAATGATATAGAAATGTGGAGCATGTCAATTTGGCAAAGCTCACAGGCAACCCTTCAACAAGAAAGGATACATGCAGGAAGACTACTTGGAGCTTGTACACACTGATGTGTGGGGTCCTAGCAAAGATCCATCAATCTCAAGTTCAAGGTACTATGTTTCATTTATAGATTATTACAGTAGATGGACAATCATTTATTTCATGAAGCATAATGATAAAGTATTCACATGTTTCAAAAAGTACTTGGAACTAGTTGAGAACCAAACAGGAAGGAGCTTAGAGAGGATCAGATCTGACGGAGGTGGTGTGTACTTTTCACATGAATTTGATTCATTCTTACAAGATAGAGGAATAAAAAGGGAATTTACAAAAAGATATACTCCTGAATTGAATGGAGTGGCAGAGAGAAGGAACAGGTTAATAGTTGAAGCTACTAGGTCAATGTTGAATGAGAAGAAGTTACCTAATTACCTATGGGAAGAGGTTGTTTCCATAGCCACCTACTTGGTTAATAGGCTCCCATCCAAATCCTTGGATGGTATGACACCCCATGAAGCAAAGAATGGCAAGAGATCCTCATTGGACCATTGCAAAATATTTGGGTGCATTATTTATGCACACATTCCCTCTCAGATTAGAGGGAAGCTTGACCCTAAAGCTAAAAAATCTATATTCATTGGGTATGATCAAAATCAGAAGGGATACAACCTACACAATCCCACTAACAAAGCATTTATAGTGAGTAGGGATGTAGTGTTTGATGAAAATAATTTATGGTTTGAAGATGATTGCAGGAAGGTCAAGTTACCATATGATTTGGAAAATGATTTTCCAACCCTCACCCAAGAAGATCAGCAATTACCAGAGGCAAATAGATTTCAAGGGAAGTTAAGAGGAAAGACTAAACTCAAGCAATTGGAAGATATACCAGAGTCCTCCAACCAAGCACTCAGGAGATCTCAGAGGAAAATCAAAAAGCCCATAAGGTATGGCTATGATACATCATTTGTCACAAAGCATTCTGTGTATATCACCAAAGATTCTATGATAGAAGAACCTTCTTCGTTTGAAGAAGCTAGTAAGAAGAAAGAATGGAGAGAAGCCACACAGGAGGAAGTAGAACCACTTCAGGAAAACAATACTTGGGACCTAGCACCCAAGAAGCCAAGCATGAAGGTAATAGGATCCATGTGGATATATAAAATCAAAAAGAATTCAGATGGTTCTATAAACAGTTGCAAGGCAAGATTGGTGGCAAAGGGATTTGACCAAACTCATGGAGTGGACTATGAAGAAACCTTTTCACCTGTGGCAAAGATGCCAACAATTAGGGTTTTGGTAAGCATTGCTCCCTCTAAGAATTGGAATCTATATCAATTAGATGTCAAGAATGTATTGTTAAATGGATGGATATCAGAAGAAGTATATATGGCACAACCACCAAGTTTTGAAGATAAAGCTAAATCAGGTTATGTATGCAAGCTAAGGAAGGCACTTTATGGTCTAAAGCAAGCTCCTAGAGTTTGGAACCATAGACTTGTTACTTATTTTCAGGACCAAGATTTTGTGGCTAGCAAGGCAGATTCTTCTTTATTTATAAAGAAGACCAACTTAGAGATGATTTACTTATGTGTCTATGTGGCTGACATTATCATTACAAGGAATGATGCTAATGGCCTCAAGCAGGTTAAGGGTCAACCAATGGAAGAATATAAAATCAGTGATCTTGATTTATTAACATATTTTATTGATCTAGAACTTGTGTATACATATTCTGGCATATTTATTACTCATAGAAAATATATTCATGATATGTTAGTAAAATTCAAGATGGAGAATACCAAAGTTGCAGGTACACCCATGGAACTCAACCATAATCTTAGTCCTCATGAAGGAGAACTTCTTGAGGATATTATAGGTTATCAAAGGCTTGTGGGGAACCTCAACTATGCTACCCTGACAAGAGTAGACATTGCTTATGGAGTAAGCACCTTGAGGTTGTTTATGCATGCACTAAGGAAGCCTCATATGGAAGCTGCCAAGAGGGTGCTAAAGTATCTAAAGGGCACTATGGAGGGTTGTTTTTCCCCTTCACTTCTGACTTAGACATAAAAATGTATTCTGATGCAGATTGGGCTGGCTCCAAGGATGATAGAAGGAGCACTTCAGGGTATCTATCTTTTGTAGGTTCAAAGCTTATATCATGGTCATCTAACAAGCAACCAACTGTGGCCTTATCATCCACACAAGTAGACAGAGGTTTGGCAAATGCAACTCAAGAAGCTATGTGGCTCAAGCAACTCTATGCAGATTTGGGGGTACACTCTTACACTCGAATAATTTTTGGAGACAACAGTAGTTCACTTCATTTGGTTGCTAATCCTTTATATCATGCAAGGACTAAGCACATTGAAGTGCACTATCATTATGTAAGGGAGAAATTGCTTAGCAAGGATATTCAATTATCCTATGTATCAACTCATTTACAATGTGCAGATATACTAACAAAGTCTTTGGATGGAACCAAGATGAACAGATTCAAATTAATGATTGGTTTGTTGAAAATCAAGAAGGAATGAAGAACAAGCATGTTAGGCTTGAGGGGGAGCTGTCGGTGCAATTAACACCAAGAACCACATACTTGGTTAATGGTCACATCTCTTATGGAATCATATGTGATCATCCTCTTGTAAAAACCACTTACACTTACCAACATTGTCTAAAAAAGTCTAGCTTTATCTCCATCATTCATTGTAAAATTGCTAGTCTTTCAAATATATAGAAACTAACTTCAAATGCCTATACGTGAGGATCTAGATCACCCCCTAGAAATCCTTGAAACTTAGCGTAAGTGAATCCCATCATATAACATCTTCTATGTTCATCATTTGCCATTCTTTTTAATGTTGGATCTTTCCTACATAAGAGGAAAGTTTTCAGTGCTAGATCTAGGTATTAAAGGTGGTTTGATTAATTCTTTATCATGATTCTCTGCTTGCCATTGCTTTAGATTCCCAATTGCTATAGATTTCACCAATCCTCCTGTTGCAAACCACTTAGAGAGATACTCTCCTACTCTTTCAATAGGTCTTCAATTTCTAGGAGTTTTTTCTCCCTCTGCTTGTCGTTTGCCTTCATTTTCTAGTCTTTCTTCTATTTTTGGCATGGTAATATGATTAATCTCTATCAATTCTTCTTGGTGTTTTCCTTCATATGCCAACAAATCTCTCGTATCAAAAGCATTCTTTACTCCTACCAAAGTTTCTCCTTCAAATATTGGCTCCTCTTTTAACTTTCTCACTTTTTCAATGATCCTTTATTCCTTACCCATACTTTTTGGTTGATCTTTCCTTGCAGAACTTCCACCAAATTCCAAAACTGATGTGGGGACTCTTATAGATGCTTTACCTTGCAGATATCATGGATATTTTACACTAGAGTGTAGACCTCACACAAACTAGCCTTATTATCTTCAATTTATAGTCTCCACTCCTTACAATCTCCACTCCTTTCAGTCTCCACTCCTCAGAAAGATTGCCTAAGTGTTATCCTCACTATTTTTGCTGACAACTTACAATCAGAAAACAAGGATTACAGAAAAGGGTTCTTGGGTGGCATTCATATAGTTACCTGAAGATTGAATTATTTTTCACTACGGACTTACAAATTATCACTGAAAAAAACATCTAGGAGATACTTGTAGGAATTACACACTTTATGGTGTTAACAAGCAACACAATCACTTAAAGAACCACTACATGTATAGAATCACTTGAAAATAAACTTAACCACAACATTAACTTAACTGCAAAGCAATCTGTAACACTTATAATTACAATAAATCCACCGAACAGATTATCATAACTTAGCAAACTCAATTAACAAAATTGAAATATCACAATGACACCACAACACAAGAATTACACAAAATATATCGAGTTAGAGTCTTTGCTAGACGACCAAGCTTCTCTAGACTATTCCATGTCCAACTCTCAAATCCTCCAACTTTCTAGTCATTATATTGAATGGAAAGGTCACATCTATTTAGGAAATCCCTTCTCTGAAAATTAAAGAATTACAGAAATGATTATTGTCTTACCACACTGCATAACACTGGTCATACTATTGATGATTGTAGAAAGCTTTCTAAGTGCAATGAAAATAAGAAGGAGTTCGGCGTGTCTATTGCTAAAAATTCTTCAAATGTAAAGAATGATGAAGCCAGAATGGCTTGATATTTTTGGGCATGTGTTTTTACATATCATTATGATGCATCTTTGCCTTCTAAATGTATGGTTGTGAGTGAAGGCTTATTACGATTGGTTCTTTGATAGTGGTGCTTCAAAGCAACTAAATTCATGTAAAAGGCTTTTTGCATCTTGGAAAGATGCAGCCAAAGGAGGACATATGGTGTGTGCAAACAATTCCTCTTATCCTATCATTAGAGTAGGAGAAATTGATCTTACGGATGCAAAAGGAGGTGTGATTCTATTGAAAAATGCATTGTCTCTACCCAATATTAAGAAGAACTTAATTTCAGTTCCCTTGATTGCTAAAGTTGGAATTCATGTACACTTTATTGATGATAACTGTATGGTTCATGATTTCAAAAATGGTGATATTATCGTCATATACATTATGTAATGGTTTCTATTGCATGGATACATACAAGAGGGCTGCCTCGAATGTCTTGGTTGCTCATACTTCATCCATGGCTGAAATGGATCTTTGACATGCTTGTTTTGGTCACTTGAACTTCAATAGTTTTCTTTATTTGCAAAAGAAGGACATGGTTATTGGTTTGCCAACACTTGACTCCATTGAAAAGCATGCATGTGAAGGTTTCATTCTTGGAAAAATACATCATGCTTGATTTCCAGAAGATAGCCATACACACACTACAAGAAAATTTCAACTTGTTCATAGTGATGTATGTGGTCCCATCAAGAGTCCATCTTTTGGGAAGTATGTATATTTTTTTACCTTCATTGATGATGCTACTTGCCATACATGGGTGTATACTATGAAAGCAAAGAATGAGGTATTTTCTTTCTTCAAAGCATTTTAAGCCATGGATGAAAATTTTTCTTCAAACAAGCTTTTGACTCTATGCATAGATCCTAGTGATGAATACATGTCACATGAGTGCAATACTTTTCTTTATGAAAGAGGTATTTCACATCAATGTATTCTGCCATATACACCTCAGCAAAATGGTGTTGTTGAGCATAAAAATAGAACACTTCTTGAAATGGCATGATTTATGGTTAAAGGAAAGCACCTTCTTGAAAATTTTTGGATAGAAGCCGTCATGTGTGCAAACTATATGTTGAATCGTTACCCTACAAAAGCACTGAGAGTCATCACTCCTTATGAGGTTTGGAATGGATATAAACATATGGTTACTCATATGCCTGTGTTTGGTTGTTTGGCATATGCTCTTGTGCCATCACAACAACATCACAAACTTGAAGAAAAGGAAAAGAAATGTATATTTGTTGGTTATAGTGTTGAAAGTAATGTATATTGTTTGTATCATCCATTGATGAACACAATTATTGTGATTCAAGATGTGGTTTTTGCTGAAAATTCAATTTTCCCTCTACTTGAATGCAAAAAACAGCCAACAGTTAGCTCACAGGATGTGTTGGATACACTCATGCCTTTGTTCCAAAGTGGTGAACTTGATTATTGCCATGTAAACCAGATAATTGAGGCTCAAAGGGCTAAAAAATTGTAGCAAAATAGAGCTAAAGATGCAAAGAATTTCCAGCCAAACATGGCTGAAATTTTTCATCCAAAAGTTATCGGAACTACTAGAAATTTCCAGTCATATATATTGAACATTTGTGAAAAAAGATGGCTGCAAATGAGCATGAAATTCATCCCATGCATGATATACATGTTGATGATGTATAAGATAATGAAGGCACGTCTATCAAGAGTGCACAAAGTATGCCAAAGTGGTTGAAAAAAACTTTTCAAGATAGCAGATTTAGTGCACCTTTACTTGGTAGAATAATATCAAGCTCTCACCATGCATCAAGTAATTTTGTGGATTATTCACTCCAGCATATGAGTCTCATACCAATGCTAGCCATATTGATGGTCATACCTTGCGTCGATATGACTATTGGAAATGTTTGGAAAAACCATGCTAGCCATATTGAGGGTTCGTTTGGTGTCAGTATAACCACTGGAAAATTATTGTTGGTATACACATCAGAAAATGTTGCCATTGGTATAAGTGTCAGTATGTGCATCTGTATACGCAATGGAATATGCATTGATATAAGCATCGATATTTTTCTAGGCAGTGTAGACGCTTATACCAATTCATATATTGATGCTCATACGATGGCATGTTTTAATAACCCAAGACTTGAAGTCGACTACTCCTCTGTTTGGAGCTTCGATCGATTTTTTATCGAATTCATGCACCTACATTGTGCTCGGTCTCACGCATCCACTTGCATTATGCTCGTCCTTCGCTTTTGTCTCTCCCCTCACACATCCACCCTCCTATCTTTCCATACACACATAGAGATCTTTCTCTCTCCACACACATAGAGATATAAATATCTCTCTCTCTCTCTACACACATCTTGGTAAACAATGCACATACTCCTTCACCCTCTCTCTTTCTCTATTTGTTTTTTTTTCCTAATTTCTCTTTCATTTTTCTTTGCAAGAGATTTTGGTGTTGGTTTTCTTTTTGACAAGAGATGATGTCAGTTGTGCTTTGACGAGTGATCCAAAGAAAATTACATTGATGTAATTGATTTATGTACATGCATGTATTGTTTTAATCTTTATTAGAGAGAGAGTGACAGAGAGAGAGAGAGACAGAGAGAGAGAGAGAGAGAAAGAGAGAGAGAGAGAGAGAAAGACAGAGATAGTGAGAAAGAAAGAAAGAGAGAGAGAGAGAGATGAAAGAGAAAGGGAAATGAAATTAAGGTTTGTTAATGCTTAATGTTATTGGTTTCAGAGCATACACACACATATATACATATACACACTGTTCGTGCAATTCACAAGCCTACACATTTGGCTTGAAGGATACCTTGAAGTCCATACACATATGGAGAAGCATAGGAACAAATGCTAGTAGTTAATTACCACTTTACTTCTTTGTAAAAGTCAGCTTTGGCTTTGGAATCTTTGTAAACACCTAACAAGGAAATCTCGTGGATTTTATTAGTTGTAAAGCATCAATCAAGTAGATGGAATATCTCCTAGGATGTAGGAGCTTGATTAAAGGGAGCCAAAGTTTGAATTCAAATTCAAACTTTGAACTAATCACTATAAAAGGTCTACTCAAAAAGTCACGGGTAGAAGACTCATAGTCCGAGCTCATCTCTGTCATTTCTGAGTGTGTGAGGCCTACACTCTAGCCCACACCTATCTACACCATTAGGCAATGATATTCATGCAAATGGAACTGTATACAAGTGTTCATTAATACATATATCTACATTGTTCATTTCTGAGTTCTTTGTCATACTACTTGAAAGTCTATCAACTTGTCGAGAGCATATCTCAGTCATTTCTCCACCACATTCAAAGATCTAAAGCTTGTTGGAACCAGCTCAAAGTTTTCTACATGCTGTCAAAATCTTAAGAGATTCTATTGAGCCATTTCATAGAAAAGCTCATCGAGGTGATCACTGGTCAAAGTCTGCAACAGTCCTAAAAAATCGGGGGTAAAGGTTTACTTGCTAAATTGATTTCTCTGAGCATAGTTGATCTTTTTATATCATTCCACTTGGAATAGTTATCTTGCTAAGCTAATTATATACCCCTAAAAGGAAATTTTCCAATTCCTATTGTGCTCGTCATACTGAGCAAAAGATCCAGTAGGTGTCAAGTCAAAAATAGAAGGTTTTCCTTGAAGCTTGAGACTCAAAGTTGTCTGTTTTGATTCAATCTTTACGTGCATCATTTCCAAAGTACATAGGCCATTTTATGGTTTCATTGGAAAGCTAAGGAGGTCCACTTACTGGTACAAAGCAGGATTTGGCAGTACCTACTCAATCTCTTGGAGTGTCCATCCATCTTTCCCAACAGCGGTATCAGAGCAAACTAAGGTAAAATGGGAGACGGTTTTCCTTCATTTATTGATAAATTGGACAGGAACAACTATTAGGCATGGTCTCTAAGGATGAAGACATATCTACAAGGAAGGAGTCTTTATGGATACATCTCAGGAGATGAGGAATTGCCCTCATTCAAAACAAGAGGATTACCAACAAAGGAAGAACATGAAAAGCTCAACACATGGTGTGCTAAGGATGCATTAGCAAGGTCTTATTTACTCAACTCCATCTCTGATTTTCTTTTGCCACATATTCGGAACTATAAGACATCCCAAGAGACTTGGGAAACCTTGTCATCTTATTTCTCTTCCAACACAAGGGCTAGAAAAAATCAATTGTGGATTGAATTCACCACATTAAGGAAGCAACCCAATTTAAGATGTAGCAGATCAGTTAGCAAGCATAGAAGAAGAAATTGAAGAAGAGCAGATTCTAAGGCAAGTGATCAATGGGATCAAGGCTGATGACAAATGGGAAAGCTTCACCACTGCCATGGACCTTTACATGGACATGCGAATTCCAGATCTTACAACTCTCATGGGACAATTTTTCACTCATGAAGCAAAGCTCAACAAGAATGGAGACACATCCAAAGTTAATAACTCTTCTGCCCTATATATTGATAAAAAGTCTAAAGATAAAGGCAAGAACAAGAAGGTGGAAGATGAAGGCACTACCTCCCAAGCCAACTAAGCAGGGAGAGGTAGATCATCAAGAGGAAGGGGCAGAGGAGGTAAGCAAGGTAAGGGGAGATCCTATAACTCCTCACCATGCAACATTTGTGGTTTATCAAATCATACTACAGATGAGTGTTTCAAGAATTACAAGAATCAGAGAGGAAGAGGATATCAAAGAGGTGGATACTCACAGTCAAGAGGTAGATTCAACCATCACCAAGGCTACAACAACAATTACAACAACAACTATAATGGAAATTACCAAGGAGGATTCAAAACCAGAAAGGACTACAACAACTATACAGAAGAGCAGGATGATTCTCTTCTGATCATGAACATGACTTCAAAACCAGGTACAAATGATGACCACCTATTCTACATTGACTCAGGATGCTCAAATCATGTGGATGGCAATGTAGCACTACTCTCTGATCTTGAGGAACCAAAAGGTAAGCATCAAGTACAAACAGGTGATGACACCAAGCACTCAGTAGTTAAAGTTGGAAATGTTAAGACTTGTGATGGAAACCAAAACTTGTTGAGTAGGGTACTCTATGTACCAACCATTACCAAAAACTTGATGAGTGTTGGACACATTGTGGAGAAAGGTTTGCGGGTCAGATTCAACCAATTTGGAGCATTTGTGGAGGCTCCCAAGCAGGGGTTCAAGAGAATTGCTGAAGGAGAAAAATCAGGTAGACTTTTTACCTTTGAGCTAGAAGACACAAAGAATATTTCACTCTACAGTTATAAAGATCAAACACTTTCAGAGCTTGAGATTTGGCATAAAAGATTAGGGCACGTAGGAGAAAGAACCTTGAAACAGATATGCATGGATCAATGTGTAATTGGAATACCCAACGTTTCCAAACAACATATGATGTATAAATGTACTGATTGTCAATTTGGGAAGTATCACAGGTTACCCTTCACAAGGAAAGGCTACATGCATGAGGACTACCTAGAGCTTGTCCATACAAATGTATGGGGACCAAGCAAAGACCCCTCAATTTCAGGATCAAGGTACTATGTATCTTTTATTGATGATTATAGCAGGTGGATTGTATTGTACTTCATGAAGCACAAGGATGAGGTGTTTAATTGCTTTAAAAAATATCTTGCACTTGTTGAGAATCAGACATGGAAGAATCTAAAGAGGCTAAGGTCAAATGGAGGAGGTGAGTACTTCTCCAATGAGTTTGAAGAATTCTTGCAGGACAGAGGCATTAAAAGAGAAATCACCACAAGGTATACTCCTGAACAGAATGGGGTAGCTGAGAGAAGAAATAGGCTGATTGTTGAAACAGCTAGGTCTATGTTGAATGAAAAAAAATTACCTAATTACCTATGGGCAGAGAGTGTTTCTACTGCCACTTACCTCGAGAGAGCAAAAAACCTATCAGATATGGGTATGATACATCTCTTGTTACTAAACACTCTGTTTATCCTGCCAAAGATTTGTCAATTGAAGAACCAAGATCACCAATGGAAAGAATCTATGGATGAGGAGATTGAAGCACTCAAGGAAAGTGACACATGGGAGCTAGTACCAAAGAAGGATTCCATGAAGGTAATAGGATCCAGATGGATCTATAAACTTAAAAGAAATTCTGATGGGTCAATTAACAGGTACAAAGCCAGATTGGTAGCCAAGGGTTTTGCACAAACCCAAGGCATTGACTATGAAGAGACATTCTCACATGTGGCCAAGATGCCAACCATCAGAGTGTTGGTAAGTGTGGCTGCATCAAAAAATTTTGGGAATTGGATGTAAAAAATGCTTTCTTGAATGGATAGATTTCAGAGGAGGTATATATGTCACAACCTCTTGGCTATGAGAACCCAAACAAGGTATCATATGCGTGCAAATTGAATAAAGCTTTATATGGATTGAAGCAGGCACCTAGGGCATGGAATCATAGATTGACCACTTACCTTCAAGAACAAGGTTTTGTCATGAGCAAGGAAGACACTTATCTATTCATCAAGAAAAGTAATTCAGAGGTAATATACCTATGTGTTTATGTTGATGACATCATACTTATAGGTAATGATGTTAATGGAATCAGACAAATCAAGAGCCAGATGATGAAGGAGTTCAAGATCAATGATCTTGGTCTACTAAAGTATTTTCTTGGGCTTGAGTTGGTTTATACTAACTCTGGAATATGTATCACTCAGAAAAAATACATACAGGATATGTTGAAGAAGTTTCATTTGCAGGATGCCAAAGTTGCAAGTACTCCAATGGAGGTAAACCTTAAACTAAGTGCACATGAAGGTGATGAAATTAATGACATTACAGGTTATCAAAGCATGGTGGGTAGCTTGAACTATGCTACCTTAACAAGGATAGATATTGCATATGGAGTTAGTGTGCTAAGTCAGTTTATGCACAAGCCAAGAGAACCTCACTTGGAGGATGCCAAAAGGATATTAAAGTATCTCAAGGGTACACAGCATCATGGTTTGTACTTCCCTTACACTTCAGACTTGGATATTAAGATCTATTCAGATGCAGATTGGGTAGGATGCAAGGACGATAGGACGAGCACTTCTGGATACATTTCATTTGCAGGTGATAAGCCAATATCATGGGCTTCAAAGAAGCAACCTACTGTTTCTTTATCCTCTACAGAGGCAGAGTATAGAGGATTGGCTAATGCCACTCAAGAAGCCATATGGATCAAGCTATTGTTTACAGAATTGGGTTTATATACTAGGTCACCAATGATCTTTGGAGATAATACAAGCTCACTTCACCTTGCAGCTAATCCTATCTATCATGCTAGGACCAAACATATAGAGGTCCATTAATATTATGTGAGAGAGAAGTTATTGAGCAAAGACATTCAACTAACTTATGTATCAACCAACATGCAGTGTGCAGATTTGTTAACTAAAGCTTTGGATGGAACCAAACTTTCTAGGTTCAAAGCAATGATTGGATTGCAGGATATACATGAAAATTGAAGATGAAGACCAAGCCAAATCGTTTGGCTTGAGGGGGATCTTTTGGTGCAATTCACAAGCCTACAAATTTGGCTTGAAGGATACCTTGAAGTCCATACACATATGGAGAAGCATAGGAACAAATGCTAGTAGTTAATTACCACTTTACTTCTTTGTAAAAGTCAGTTTTGACTTTGGAATCTTTGTAAACACCTAACAAGGAAATCTCGTGAAATTTATTAGTTGTAAAGCATCAATCAAGTAGATGGAATATCTCCTAGGATGTAGGAGCTTGATTAAAGGGCGCCAAAGTTTGAATTCAAATTCAAACTTTGAACTAAATCACTATAAAAGGTCTACTCAAAAAGTCGTGGGTAGAAGACTCATAGTCCGAGCTCATCTTTGTCATTTCTGAGTGTGTGTGAGGCCTACACTCTAGATCACACCTATCTACACCATTAGGCAATGATATTCATGCCAATGGAATTGTATACAAGTTTTCATTAATACATATATCTACATTGTTCATTTCTGAGTTCTCTGTCATACTACTTGAAAGTCTGTCAACTTGTGGAGAGCATATCTCAGTCATTTCTCCACGACATTCAAAGATCTAAAGCTTGTTGGAACCAGCTCAAAGTTGTCTACATGCTATCAAAATTTGAAGAGATTCTATTCATCCATTTCAGAGAAAAGCGTGTCGAGGTGATCACTGGTCAAAGTCTACAATAGTCCTAAAAAATCGAGGGTAAAGGTTTACTTGCTAAATTGATTTCTCTGAGCATAGTTGATCTTTTTATATCATTCCACTTGGAATAGTTAGCTTGCTAAGCTAATTAGATACCCCTAAAAGGAATTTTTCCAATTCCTACTGTGTTGGTCATACTGAGCAAAAGATCTAGCAAGTATCGAGTCAAAAATAGAAGGTTTCAGGATTTGGTAGTACCTACTCAATCTCTTGGAGTGTCCATCCATCTTTCCCAACACACACACACACTCACATGCATAGATACACACACATGCATACTCATGCATATGCATGCATACATACACACATGCATATGCATATGTACATACACACATGCATACACACACACATATACATACACACACATATGCATACACACACATACATACATATATGCACACATACACTCTCACATGCATACATACACACACATGAGAGACACACATATTCATACACACATTTTTTGACACATACAGAAATATATACATACACACATAGAAACAAACATATACACACACACTCACATGCATACATATACACTCATGCATATGCATGAATATGCATACATACATACACACATGTACATGCACACACATATACATACACACATGCATATGCATACATACATACACACATATACATACGTGCATGCACAGACATATACATATATACACATATGTACACACGTACACTTACATGCATATACACACACACAAAAGAGACACACGTATATGCATAGATAGACACACATACACATACACACACATGTACATACACACATATATGCATACACACATATACACATACATGTACATATACATACATACACATACACATAGAAACACATAGTCACACACGCATATATATAGATATGCATACACACATACACACACATATACATACACACGCATACACATACACACACATGTCTTAGAGTTAGAGTTTTATGGTTAATGTTTTAGGGTCTTACATAAATGCACACATGCATACACACATATACATACATACACATATTCATACACACATAAACATTTTTAGTGTTAGGGTCTTAGGATTAGGGTTTTAGAGTTTTACATACATACACACATGCATACATACATATACACATACACATACATGCACACATATACATGCTTTAGGATTACGATTTTAGTATTAGGGGTTTAGGGTTTTACATGCATGCACACATATACACATACACATAAATACACATGCATATGTGCACATACTCACACATATACTTACATGAATATATACACAGACAAAAGAGACACATGTATACACACACATGTACATACACACATATACACATACACACATATACATACATACAAATACAAATAGATACACATAGTCATATACACATACATATACACATACATATACACATGCACATACACACATGCACATACACACATGCACATACACACATGTATACATACACACACATACACATACACATACACATACACACACATGTTTTAGAGTTAGGCTTTAAGGGTTAGTGTTTTAGGGTTTTACATACATGCACACATGCATACATAAATACATACAGACATGCATACACACATATACACATACACATACACATATATACATGTTTTAGGATTAGGGTTTCACATATATATACATACATATACATATATACATGTTTTAGGGTTAATGTTTTAGGATTAGGGTTCTAGGGTTTTACATATATACACACATATACACATACACACATGTATACATACACAAATGCACACATATAAAGTTTTAGGATTAGGGTTTTAGGATTTTACATACTTACACACATATACACATACACATATATACACATGTATGCATGCACATACACATATACACACACCACATATACATACACAAATACACACATATACATGTTTTAGGGTTAGGATTTTAGGATTAGGTTTTTGGGCTTTGACATACATACACACATGCATACACACATATACACATATACATATATATACGCATGCATACACACACATAAACATTCACACACATGTCATATATATATATATATATATATATATATATATATATATATATATATATATATATATATATATATATATATATATATATATATATATATATATATATATATATGCATACACACATATTCATACACACACTTTTAGGTCTAATATTAATATATATAACAATTAGGGAAACAAACGAGTATATATAATCAAATGTACTATGTATAATTAATATAAAAGAACTTATGGTTTTAAGATTAAAATTAATATATATAATTAGATACATAAAGAACTAGTGTTCTATGATAAATATTAGTGTACATAATTAAATATAAAAAGATCTACCATTTTTAATTTAAAATAAATTTATATAATTAAATATATAAAAATCAGGGTTTTAGGTTCAATATTAATATATATAATCAAATATATATATATATATATATATATATATATATAGATAGATATATATATATATATATATATATATATATATATATATATATATATATATATATATATATATAACTAGGAAAAAATGAGTATATATAATCAAATGTACTATGTATAATTAAATATATAAGAAATTAGGATTTTCAAACGTATATATATATATATATATATATATATATATATATATATATATATATATATATATATATATATATATATATATATATATATATATTAGGGTTTTAGGATTAATATTAATATATTTAATCAAATATATAAAAAATTAGGATAAAAATTTATATATATAATCAAATGTACTATGTATAACTAAACATATAAAAAATTAGGGTTTAAAGATTAAAAATAGTATATAAAGAACTAGGGTTCTATGATAAATATTAGTATACATTAAATATGAAAAGAGGTAGGGTTCTTTGAACTAAAATAAATATATATAATTGAATATATATAAATTATGGTTTTAGGTTTAATATTATTATATATAATCAAATATATATAAAAATTAAGAAAAAAATACAATATATATAAAAATTTTCTTGTGCTAAGCACGTCATGTTTGTTGATCTCACGTTTTGCATATTTGTTCTTGGAGTTGGCAGTGGGTTCTCTTCTGACACAAGCATAGGAGGCTTACGGATATCTTCATGGGTTGGTTGCATTGTTGGACGACTTGGAGGGATGTGATACAATCATTTCATGGAAGCATCTACTGTCAGGTGAGCTTCTGAACCGTGTTTAGTGTTTTTAGTTGTTGTTTATAAATATCGTTTCAATTTGTCTCATTTCATGAATGTTCTTTGTTCAAAGACCGTAGATATAGATGTTTTGATCCCTCTGGTTTTGTGGTATGATAGTGCCATGCCATAATTTTTTATTTGGCTCATATATGGCAATGGTGTGCCACAATTTTGTATTTGGTTCATATATGGCAGTGGTTTGCCACATTTTGTATTTTTCTCATACATGGCAATGGTTTTCCATAAGTTTATACATGGTTCATTTATGGAATATTTATTTTGTACATAGTTCATGGTTCATTCTGCTCTTCCACATCTCTTTCATGTTCGACAATGTGTTTTGCTTTACCAAAGCTTGTTTTGGTTGTCGATGATCTAAACCCTAAATTGGCAACCACTAGAGTACATGCCACATATACTCGGTTTTTTTTTTGCCAAAGTGTATTGTCATTTGCTACACAATAGCATTGTCATGTTACTACAGCAAGAGACAAGACACTCTGCCCAAACTTTTTTTGCAGATACGGTCATCGATATAGGCATCAGTATGAGCATCTGTATGCCGAGAGCCATATCCATGCTTATACTAAAAATTGTGTGCACGGACATACCGACCATTATATTGGTGATTTGATACCAATGCTAATATTGTTGGTTTGCATGTAAATATTGGTGCTTATACTAACAAAAATGTACCGGTGTTCACGATGCTTATGCAAGCAGTATTGAAGACATACAGATGCTTATACCAGTGCTTATATTGATGCTCATATCGATGCTATCATACCGATGTTATCCTACCGATGTTTATACCGATGCTTATATCGATGCCACGACCGAATTGCCCATGTGTATTTGCACTGGTATAAGGGCCAATAATAAGGCTTATATGTTGTAGTGATTCTCTTATTGCAAAAACATGTAATGAAGAACCACTTACTTTTGAAGATAGACATCACGATCCACATTGGATGAGCACTATGCAATTCGAAATGGATTCCATATATAGGATTGGTACTTGGGCGTTATGTGAATTGCCAAAAGGAAAGCATTCCATTGGTAGAAAGTGGGTTTACAAGATTAAAAGAAAGTAATATGGTAGCATTGATCGCTACAAAGTTAGATTGGTTGCCAAAGGATATGCGCAACAATATGTCATTGACTATGAGGAAACGTTTGCATCTACTTCACACATGACTACCATTCAGATCGTGGTTTTATCGGCTTCCCATCGAGGTTGGAAAGTACATCAGTCACACATAAAAACATCTCTCTTGAATGGCGGTTTGCAAGAAGAGGTTTATGTGAAGCAATCTCCTCGATTTGCCTTGAAAGGGCAAGATCATATGGTTTGTCACTTGCATAAAGCCTTATATGGTCTCAAGCAAGCTCCACGTGCATGGTATGAAAAAATCCATAAGCACTTAATTGCTCTTATCTTCACATGTAGTACAATTGAAACCACACTCTATATACGCAAAGATGGGGCTGATATTATAGTGCTTTTTCTTTATGTCAATGACATACTCTTGATTGGATCATTCGATGCAAAACTTCACATTCTTATGGTCAATTTGCAGCATACTTTTGATGTCACTTATCTTGGTCTTTTGAGCTACTATCCTGGCATCCATTTGGTATCTGTTGAGGGGGGAGTTGTAAGGCATCAAGAAAAATATGTTGAAAAACTACTTTAGCTTTTTGACTTTGAGGATTGCAAGTGAGTTTCCACACCTGATGAGAGAGTATAAAGGTTCTCATTTGAGGATTCTAGTGATGCATTTTGACACTTCTCTTTATCGCCAAGTTGTAAGATGTCTTATATATGCATGTAATACAAGGTCAGATGTATCGTAGGCAGTTTCCTAGTTGAGTCAACTCATGCATCGCCCTGGCAATAAGCATTGGCAAGCGATGAAATGTGTGTTTAGGTATCTCAAAGGAACTTTGATTTTAGGTCTCTTTTATGGAAGAGATATTCATCCATGCTTGTATGCTTTTGCAGATAGCGATTGGGATGGTTGTTATGATACTCCTATGTCCACTAGTGGTAATTGCTTTTTCCTTGGAGACTCATGCATATCTTGGTTGAGTAAGAATCAACCTATGGTATCGACATCGAGTTGTGAAGTTGAGTATAGGGTAGTTTTCATAGCTATAGTGGAGTGTATATGGCTGAGATGCCTATTGATGGATCTTCGCATCGAGATTGATGGTCCTACACAGATTCTCACTGATAGTCAGAGTGCTTTGGCTGTTGCATGAAACCCACTATTTCATGCGTAGACCAAACATATTGAGGTGCATTATCACTATATGAGAGAGCCCCTTCATGCAGGAGATATTGATTTGGTATATGTGCCTACGCAAGATAATGTGGCAAACATATTCACCAAAGCTCTTCCATGGGAAAAGTTTGAAGCTTTTCGTAAAGCTTTAGCCTTATTACCTTGTGGGGGACTGATCTGTCACTCCCTGAATGTGTTCACATCATTTGCTCTAAGGGGATTTGTTACACTTATGTGTTCCTAGAGTAGTTTTGATGTGAAACTTTTCCTTATATATGGGCACTTTTTACTGTAGTAGTCGATAGAGGTTTTTTCCCCATGTTACCACATACTTGATACAATCATATGTGGTGGTACTTAGTACTTAGGGATATTATTGAGGTCTTTAGTTCTGAATATTATCAAAAGAGAGAGCTATTCTATCCATCTATCTTCTCTTTGTGTCTTGTTCTGTTTTTGCTCCTTGTGTGTGCATCTTGTGTCTCTTTCGCACTTTTACGCACATCCAACACATACACACTAGAAAACGTCATGTAATCAAAGCATGCATATCCAAATTTTTCTCTAAGATGTCTTAAAATATAAATTTGTACTTGCTAAAGAAATATTCAACCCTCTCTATGCCCTTCCAATAGGCAACAAAATATTGATCCATAACACACATAATGGACCTATTTATCCCTAGATTGATGATCATGCATAAACAAATCTTGATCCATAACACACATCTGGACATGTATTTCTGAGATTGATGGTCATGCATCAAAATGGAAATTTGCTCTTCAAAATCTAAAGCTTTTGGATTTCCTTTCGTCATGAAGCAAAGAGTAGGAGCAAAAATTCAATAATAGTTAGGCATCCCATTAAGAACCATATAGAAAAATGAAATATCGAGAAACATTTAATGTACAACAAATTGATCCATAAAATCTTTGATGTTTGTAAGAATGTTCTCCATAGAAGTAACTTCATTCATGTTCTCAATCTCCAATGGTTTTCATAGGCAAGCAAAAAAAGCCTCATTTTTTTGCCTCATATTATATGGTAAGAGTATCCTAAGAATCCTTAGTGATTCTTTATGAAACAATATGAGTGATCATTGCAGATGTAGAAAAAGAAATCAAGGCGTGTGGTTGAGCATTGTTTCCAGCCCATAAATGTTGATCTATACTAGTAGATGGGGTAGTTAGTGCACCTCACATAATCAAAATAAAAATTTCAAGGGGACAAGAAACAGGACTAAAACCATACTTGAAAGCTATAACATCCTCAATATCACATACATCACTTATATTTTGAGTGCATCTAGCAAACAAAAGACACATACCCAACATCTTGCAAACTATTTGCAATCCCATTGCGTCTAGTACATGGTACATCATGTTTATCCATAAAGAGGAGTTGGAACCATTCAAATGATCCGCGGCAATAGGCATTTGGAACCACTAAACTTATCCTTAAAGACCAACATATGGAATACATTATTATTCTTAACCATGGCGACTGATTTTACCATGATGTTTTCTTTGGTTCCTTCTTAGAAAATTTTAAAAGAAGTATCGTATGGAGCTTTACTAAATTTTTCACTCACTTTGGATGCATGTATTGGCAAAGATAATACTGCATGAAAATTATCACAAAAGAAATAAAGTGTCTAAATGATGACTACAATAGTGGATTTCGAGGTTTAAAACACCTTGAGTTGAATTTTTTATTTGGCATTTATATTTCAATCTTTTTCATACCATATATGGCCTTATTAATAATCATCAAGTTTTGTGTGTGTATGTATGTATATATATATATATATATATATATATATATATATATATATATATATATATATATATATATATATATATATATATATATATATATATATATATATATATATATATATATATATATATATATATATATATATATATATATATATATATATATATATAGAGAGAGAGAGAGAGAGAGAGAGAGAGAGAGAAGGGCGTGGTGAAAGCAATGATCTTTATGATACCAATCGGGGGGAGCAAGGATATATTCAAAGAACAAAAGCAAGAAGAAGGAGCATGGAAATGTATCATTGAGTGTGGAGCATGCAAAGATTCTATCGAGTTATCGATGATAACATAGAGATAGAAAGAAGTAATAAGGCTTAATCTAAAGAGTATGGAAACTAAATAAAGAGAGAAAAAAACAAACATCAAATCAAAGTTGACAAAAGCCCCCAATCTTTTTTCCAATGTGTTCCCATTATATGTATATAAAAATGAATATATTTTTATTGTATGTATTCCTTTACATGAAACTATTAAAGTGTAGATCTATAACCCACTTTCAAGCGTCCAATAGATTTGAGAAAATGAATATATGAACAAAATATGGTATAAGAATGTAGATGAAGCTTTCGAAAAGTCCTTTTTGGAGAAGTACAATAAAAACCTTTTGAATGAGTACATTAGAGATGTAATAATATACAAAAAAAAATTTGGAGAAGTACAATAAAAACTCTTGAATGAGTAAGATAGAGATGTAATAATACAAAACTGTTTTTGGTACATGAAAAAGGAAAAATCTAGAAGCTTTTTTTTTTAATAAAAACAAGAAAAATAATTAATGGAGGAATGTACAACCTATGCAAAGGGCAAGAGACACAACCACAGTTACAGTGACAGTTACAGTGACAGAGCCATTTCGAGTCTCTGAGTAGAATACAAAGAGGAGATAAACTTCCTCCAGCTAGAAAATTTACTAGCAAGCATCAGATCAAAAATATTATCAAAGGACCTAGGAGCTTGATGCATATTTTGAATATGATTGGAGGCTTTTTTCAAAACTAAAAGAAGGGACTTGAGGAAACTTCTTTTTCCTTTACAAAAGATGACACTGTTCCTGTTGAGCCATATATGCCAAAGAATATGACCTCTCCAAACATTCCATAAGAGCAAGTCCATGTTCTTGCAGCAACCTAACAAAGCAGACTATTGATTGAGCATTGGGCTCCCTTTACCTAGCAGGTATATATTCAGTGGTTGCCAAAACTACTTGGCATGGGGACAATCAAAAAGCAGGTGAACAACATCTTCCTCTTTGCCACAGAAGGTACAAGTTCCTCCATTAATGATAAGTTTCTTGACTTTGGGGCCTATCCATAACCCATGATGAAGGATGAGCCATTGCAGAAAGGAATGCTTGATGAGATCTAGGAAGGCCCACAAAGATTTGAACCTGTACGACCATTGATTTGCAGTCCAGATGAGATTCCATTTGTTGTTGAGTTTAGGGAGAATTTAACTTACTGAACATCTAGCCTTCTTGAATTTCTTGAAGATGTGATCAAGAATTTTAGAGAGATTAATATTCCTTCTGGTGCATTCCTCTAACTTATCTTCTAGTAGAGATTTGTGAAAAGCCAGTACCTATAGATAGGAAACAGAGATATTAGTGATATTGAATAATTCTTGGTCAGACATTACCTTACCATCATTCATCAAGGGACTCCAAGTTTTAAATCCAACTTTATGACACTTATGCTCTCTAATGGCCAGGGAGCATTTGTTCCTTTTAGAGATCCAACCACACCAAGGTGACTCCTGCACAAAGAAATCAGAGACACAAAGCATTTTTCCAATTGGAACAAATTTTTTTTTTGCTCTAAACCAAACATTCCAAAAACTACAAGCGAGAGGCCTCCCAACAACAGTGATAGGATGGGGGAAACAACAATATACCACAGGTTAATATTCGACCAAGCTTTATAGTTAGAAAGGTAGAATTTATGATTGTTCCTATGGAGCAAGGCCACCCATACCTCAGAGGACCCAATGCTTCTTAAAATCCATTTCGCTGCAAGATTATCAGCCTTTTTTTTTCCAAAGAAATATTCTAGGCAAAGTTATCACCTGATTAATCTGCTTTTTAGAGGGGGACCAACAGGCAAGAAAAAAAACAACCTTAGGCAAAACATAGTGATTAAGAATAAAAGTCTTGTGAGGAAGGGAATTCTTAGAGTCATACTAGAAAAATAAATGTTTTTTGAATTTCTCAACAACCCAATCCCATCTTTGAGGCAAAGTGACATTGAAACCCATGGGAATACCCAGTAATCTAAAGATTTCACCTTCTTTGATAATTTTGCACCCCAACTTTTTAATGCAATCAAGAGTCACATTATTGGAAGCTTTAAACCCAAACTTACTATGGTTAACTATAGAACCACTAGCAAGACAGAACAAATTCAAGCAATCAAGAAATTCATTGATAGAATCATTATCAGCATTCAAAACAGTATTAGTATCATCTGCAAACATCTAAAGGCCAAGAGGGGAGGGGGAGTTAGGAACATTGATACACTTAATACGCCCATAATTCACAGCATCTTTAACAAGCCATCCTAAGGAGTCACTAGCGATGGCAAAGAGGAGAGGGGCCAGAGGGCACTCTTGCCTTATGGACCTAGCTAGTTTAAAGGGCTCAATCAAATGACCATTAATAGCAACTCTGGAGTAGGCATTCCCAAATAAAGTACTCACATACCTTATGAACTTCCTTCCTAGCCCCATATCATGCATAGATTACAACATAAAATCCCACTCTATTCTATCATATGCCTTGTGAAAGTCAATTTTAAGAAAGTAATAGTCCTGATTCTTTTCCTTAGCATAGTTCATCCCCTCCCACAAAGAGATGGTAGCATCAAGGATGTATCTTCCTTTGATAAAACCTTTTTGTTCAGGCAAAATGAAGAATTTCATCGAAGGACTTAATCTTCTAGCAATGGTGGAGGCAAAAATTTTTTAGATAGAGTTCAAACAACTGATGGGTCTCCAGTTGTTAAGATCATCTTTATTACCTCTTGTGGATAAGTCTAATCACCCTAGTGTTAATGTGAGAATGGAGATATCCTTTACTAGCAACCTCTTCCCAAATCAAAAGAATGTAAGGAGCGAGAAATTCATTTAACATCATAAAGAATTCATTAGGCAAACCATCAATACCAGGAGATTTACAGGGTTTCAATTTATAGATGGTTTCTTTGATCTCACCGATAGTGAGGGGCAGGTCCAAGATATGAACGAGGCTTTCAGGAATCATTTTTTTCCTTTTCATAGCAATGGTAGCTCTGGCCCTCTGGATATCCTCCCTCCACTTGGGAGAACTAGAGGAAACATCCATAAAGAAGCTTTTGGCCTTCTGTAAGTACTCCTCAATGCTAATAGTGTGACCACCTTCCTTCTTATTTATAGGAGGGATAAAATCCCTAACTTTTTGCTTTTTCAACAAGGAAAACATATGTTTATTGTTTCTATCCATCTTCCCACTCCAAAATTCTTTAGAAGAGGCAAGAGAGTAGCTAACCTCAAAATATTTCCTTTGCACAATCTCAAAGAAGTATCATGATACTCTTGAGAATTAAAATCTATGGTACTTAACCTATCCACAAGGGAGTGTCTTCTCTTGGCCCTAATTTCCTTAGCACACTTCTTAAAGTGAGCGAATAAACATTGAATATCTCTAATAGAATTGTCCCAATCTTTGCACGGGGAAATACTCCTATTAAAGTGAAAAGAGATGATCTTTTTAGTTTGGGCTAAAACACTCGAATGTTTAAGCAGATTACAGTCAATGTGCGTCCAACCAGCTCTAAAGGCAGGGAATCCTTTTTTGAACAAAATCAATAAGGGTTTATGATCAGACATGAGAAGGGAATAATCAACAATGGCACTGATATCCCAACAGTCTTGCACAAAGGAAATATTAGCATAACATCTGTCTAGCCTAGTAGTAGTATAAGAATTGCCAACTTGTTTATTAGTCCAAGTAAAACCAGTAGATTGAGAAATATCCACAATCTCATGAGCATTGCATAAATCAAACGAGGCATACTTCTCATCCCCTCTAATGACATTACCCTTTCCCTCCCATCTATCTTTGCTAGATGTGACCATGTTAAAGTCCCCTATGACAATTAAGGGGCCATGAATATTAATAACTTCTTTCCAACAATTCATCGTCCCTTGATTATGATTAGCTGCATAAACAAAATAATGGAGATGTCGTAGGGGTTGCCCAACTTAATGGTACACCATTGATTAGAAGAACCCGAGGCCCAAAAAAATAAAGAGTGAGAAAGGCTGGAAGACAAACCAATAGCAGTACCTCCTTTACTAGCAACATGATTGGTGAAGAACCATTTATACATGGAAGACAGAGTGTTAAGATTGAAGAGGAGAGCATCTCCCCCAATTTTTACGTGAGCCCTTTAATATTAATAGAGCAAATAGAAATATCAGCCATAAAAAGACAACACTAGTTATTTTCTACTATTCTTTGAAGGCTTGAAAGCCAATAGAGAGGACCTGATTACTTCTTTCCTTTTAGGTTTAGGAGTAATAATGATACCATTTGGAAAGACCACTTCTAGTTCATTCGAGAAGTCTTTAGCCTGAGAAACAAGAAATTCGTTCACATTAGATACTGAAATATTAGTCCCTTTGGTAGCATCCTTACCAATACTATTGATAGGGGGGGGGGGGAATCATTATGTTCTTTTTCCCAACCACATTCCATTCTGGCCTTGTATTACCTTTAACATTATCCACCCTATTTTCCTTATTCTCATCTGCATTCAACAACACATCATTAGTTGCTTTATCTATGGTGTTATTAGTCCCACATTGTTACCCTTATCATCAAACGGATTGGTGATCTCATCCAAAAGGATATTGGACATGTTCTTAGAATGTAGCCCTTTCCTCTTAGGTTTATTATTATACTTTTTGGTTTGTTGAGTGTGGGTGTTGTTCCCTTCCTGAGCCCCTCTTTTTTCCATTGAAGACTCTTGAGCTTCTTGTTTAGGGATCAAAGAGCATTCTTTGATTAGGTGTCCTTGTTTATAACAATTAAAGCAAGCATTAGGCAAGTTCCTGTACATAACTTTTTGTGTATGCAATTTTTTACCATGCGAGTCTTTGATGACAATGTGTGTTTTTATCTCTTTGGCCAAGTCTACTTCAATTAAAACTTGGGGATCCCATTTGGGATTTATAATGCTATTCCTAGATTTTTGACCTAAGACTTTGCCCAACATTTTACCCAAGTTTTCTACCCATGGATAAAAGACAATAAGAAGATCAAGAAACTCAACCCAGACTGGAATTCTTGTTGTTTAGGACCTTTAGGATTAAATCCAATATTCCATTTAAAAAAAGAAACTGATATATTTTTAATCAGCCACTACCCCTCACTGATGACATGGAGAGCACTATTGGCATCTTCAAAGAAAAACAGAAAGTAGTTGTTAGCACAGTACTGTATGTGTTTAACTAAAACTGCTCTGGGTTCCCAATGTGTTTTCAACCAGACTTTGAACACTTCTTGGGGTGGTCTTGAGCCATGACACAAGTCTATCACTACCGTATTACTTAGATGGTATTGTCAACTATCAAGAAAATGACACAAGTCTATCACTACCGTATTACTTAGATGGTATTGTCAACTATCAAGAAAGACTAGGAAAGCGCAATCGAGCTGGCTAGCAGTTAACTTACAAAGAGGGCTCCTTGTCCTCTTTAGCCATGGATGTCTCAACCATACGAATACGTACTGAGAGAGAGAGAGAGAGAATTGTCGAGGGCGCGAGGCTCCACAGAAGATGTACCTCTCACAGGGAGGTGGTGTGTAAGCCTCGTTCATCCACGCCTCGTTCTCGTGGATTCCGAAACCATCCTCCTTTCTGCCCGTCTTGGACGAGCTCATTGGCTCAGAGAAAAGGTTGCAACTTCCACATGTATTTCACAGCAGTGTCATGACTCATAATGTCATTGCTGACGGCCTCTTCATTCACTGTAGCTGACTTCATGCTTAGCTGATGGGAGTCGGCACATTTTATTCACATTCTGCATGGCGGTCCGACAGAGTCCAGACTATGCAGATAGCAGAGAAGTTGCATGCAAAAGCACGACGACATCTACAGGAAGTTGATACTTCCGTCTGAGGGGCATATATCCCCCATTCCAGTGGAGCAGAAACAGCGCCCTTAACAAGAGCTCCACATTGTGATGATGCCCTACCCTCTCCAGGGCCACATAAATCCTATGATGCAGTTCGCCAAGGTGCTCATAGACAGGTATCCTGTAAAGGTCTCTTTCATCAATATCAAGCATCACCATAATCGAATAAGACAGGCCTTCTGTGCCACTCCGTCTACAGCGTCTTCCACTCACGCAATAGATGGTTCGACATCCTCGTTTCGCAAGTCTAGCAATCCGCACAAGGATAAGTATTTTGGGGGCAAGCTTCAGCTCCTTTCTCTTGAAGACGGTTTACCTGAAGGCTTCAACTACACGGACATTCTACCTGGGCTACCTCAATTGCACCTTGCATCTGTGAAGATGAGGGAACCCTTGAAGCAGCTGCTTGAGAAACTGCATCAGAGACATTCGGTTGCTTGTGTCATATTCGGCTCCTTCTGGCCGTGGATCCACAACGTCTCATCAGAGCTAAGAATTCCAACTTTCTTCTTTTGGACGCAATCTGCAGCCGTCTTTTCAATTTATTACCACTTGCCTCTTCTCCATGCCAATGAATTCTTCCCGTATAAGAATCAAGCAAGTAAGATTGTTACTCGAGACTTGAACTACTGTTCACTCAATTCATCTTTTCTAACCGTAAAGCATGAGAATGTCTCTTAATTAAGCACGAAAACTGCAAATCGTCTCTTCCATTCACTGTGGTTATATCTGCAGCTTGCATTGGCGTAGTTCACCTCAGCAGCTTACTCATGGGCTGCAACAGCCCACAGATGTTCTTAACAAGCATAGCTTACCCAATTTCACAAATTTTGTTAGCATTTCTTGATTCTTGACCACATGCTGCCTGGGTTCTTACCTTTATCGTGACTCTTGCAGAGTGCATTGACGGCAATGAGGATGCTATGGCGGCAATTTCTGACAAACTTGACTACATTCCTGGTTTGCCACCTCTTAGTCTTTCCGGTACCCCCACCTTTCTCCATGTGAATAGCATGGACGATCCTTTGCTGGCATTAATAACAGACCAGCTTCAAATCTTTCGCAACTGCCACGGACTCATAATCAACACATTCGAAGAGTTGGAGGCTTGGAGCACGATGCATATAGAGCTTTGCAGGAAGAAGTGCCCTGCCCCGTCTCCCTTGTGGGTCCCTTGCTTCCATCAGACTCTCTGGAAGAGGGATCTGTAAATGTGGTGAGCGTTAGATCACGTTTGTTCTCCGAGAACACAGAGTGCTTGGAATGGCTCAATAAGCAGAAGAAGCATTCTGTATTGTACATCTCTTTCGGCAGCATGTACTCCCCCTGTCGAGGACTTGCAAAGCATCGCGAACGGTGTCTTTAGAAGAAGCATTCTGTATTGTACATCTCTTTCGGCAGCATGTACTCCCCCTGTCGAGGACTTGCAAAGCATCGCGAACGGTGTCAAAGACAGCGGCAAACCTTTCCTTTGGGGTACTAAGACATACATCATCCACAGGTACATTAGCAGACATGTTGCCAGAAGGATTCATAGAGAATACGAAAGATCGAGGGCTCATAATCCCTTGGGCTCCGCAGCTGCAAGTTCTGGCGCATCCTGCGGTAGGTGGGCTTCTCACACACTGTGGCTGGAACTCAACCCTCGAAGCTGTTAGTATGGGAGTTCCGCTGGTTCCCTTCCCCATTGTGTCAGATCAGACCACGAATTGCACCTTTCTTTGCGACGTTTGGAAGACGGGCGTGCCCCTGAGGAGGAATGTCCAGCAGAAAGTTGATAGCTCTGATGTCGATCGAGCGGTGACAGCTGTCCTTGGAGGAGAAGGAGAGCTGCTGCGAAAGAGGGCGATGGACCTACGGAAATCCGCAAGTCTGGCAATGCGACCTAGTGGATCATCTTCCACGCATATTGAGGACTTCATGTCGAACTTGATAAAAAGCAGAGATGGACTAAATCAGCTGAGCAGCAGCGTAGCCAATGCCCAAATACCTAAGTCACTAACTAGAGTGTTGGAAACTCAGAACCTATTATAACGATGAGTTCTAGTTTTAGTGCTCTCGCGAATCGCGATACATGATCCTGATATTCATGATTTTGTAGCTGTCTCCCCTCATTCTTTGTATCGATTAGGACTACATAATGAAATGAAATTTGGACCAATGCCCAAACACCTGAGTAACTAACTAGAATCGCGAATCGCGAATATATGATTCTGATGTTCATGATACACTTGTAGGTCAAAATGGGAAACAATAAATCTAGAACCCAACTTAAAAAAGGGAAACAAATATGATTATAAATAATCAAAACATCAAACTTGTAACAAAATCTATAATGTGAGGTGAATTAAATAAACGCATTTTATTATAATAATATCACACATAGGTAAAAATGTAATAACAATAATAAAATGAAGAAATGAATAACCAAAAAACTTCATAATAATGCAACACATATATGAAGCAATTTAGCTCACTCTTAAATGATTTATTATGAAGTGACTCTATATGAGGCTTTGAATTCTATTCTTTAAGAGACTATTCGTAGGGGAAAAATTTAGCTTTGCTCCATTTTTATAAAAAATCCTTGGAATTAACAAACTGTAACCACTAGCAATGCATATATAAGTCATAAAAGTTTTTGCAATGCATATATAACAAACGGTAACCACTAACAATGCATATATAAGTCATTAAAAAAAAAATTTGCATGTGCATCACCTTCAATAACTCTATTTGTAGGTGTAGTACGTCATATTTTAACACTGCACAATATTTCGCAATCATTTTGCTATCAATACATGACGTATCATATATGCCCATAATGGGTAATTGATATCATCCAACTTGCCTCCAATAGCCAACATATAGAATACATCATTGCTTTCAGTCATGGCCACTGACTAAAATACCTTGATGCGAAAAAATGATTGTATCTAAAAAGTTGAATAGAACTACTATGTCGAAAACTACCTTCAGGAACTCTGTTAAACATATAGCAGACTTCAAAGTGTTTGTATGGTGAACCAAAACCTATATATATGTTTGGCATAAAAGGAAAAAATTTCCTGCACAAGCACTAGGATAGTGCATTTGGAGGCAAAAACGAGCTTAGATCAAAATTTTAGTGCCATAGGGTGAAGATCTTTTGAACTCCTAATCGGCATGAGTATGCTTACCAATTTCATGCAAGTTATGAGATATGATTAAAGGGGTGTCGACGATGCCCTAGATGAAATGGCGACCTGCTCTGATATCAATTGTTGGAATTTGAGGTGCGTAGAAGTACACGAACAGCACGAAGAAGAAGAAGCTTGGAAAACAACATACAATGCTCAATGTATTACCAAGTGAATGTACAAAAATAAGTGACCATTCTGGTTATCAGATTGAGAGTTCTTCGTACACATTTAAAGTGCAACATGGTGCTATCCATGTTAAAGATGTTCCTCCAACATAGCAGAAGTTCCATAGCTACTGGATTCATGTCTTATCAACGATTAGGCAACAACAGTAGCTCAAAACCCTTGGCTGAACCTCCATTAAAAAAGAAAATATATATATATATATATATACAAGCGACATTTTCGAGGTATATCCGGTGGCTTAATTTTCTTAATTGCAGCAACGAATGACCTCGATCTTTCTCTCTTTTAATAATCTCCGATAGTTAAAAACCAAGTTTATACCGAATAAATAGTAGTATCACAGAGCCAAATTTACATTGAGATGCATGATTTTTATACTTCTTACTCATTTTTTGTTGTCCATGATATCGGTATCAGTAAAACCATAACCTCATATTAAATGCTAAGCGAGATTTTGGATTGACCAAGAAGGTAACCTCGATATGCCATCACAGGGAAGTGCTCTGGAAGATATGGAAACAAAGATGTGCAATCAATTTTCATGGCCACCAAAAAGAGTGGTCTATTGAAAAATCCCTATACATGTTAGGTAAAAGAATACGTAATTGTAAAAGCTCTCCACCTTTCAGGCATCATAGGATGTTTGTCATGGAAAACAACAAGATTAAAAGTAAATGGGTCGTTCACAAAGGTGACAAAAAAATCATTAGACTTCTCAGCAACTCTCTTGAAAACGTGTATCCCATCTAATCCTAGGTATCTTACCAGTTTCGATCGGTCATAGCATTCAGGCCATTATACCTTTGCTTTGCGAGATATAGGGGATCCCAAAGGTGCTACGCCCATTCATTGTAATTGTGTTTTTTTATTAATTCAAGCATGAGACAGTGGCCCACGGCTGAACTTTCTTTTATTAAAAAAAAATCATAGAAAGAGCTGAACTTTCTTTTATTAAAAAAAAATCATAGAAAGAGCGTAACCTTGATAGGCATAAGGCATTGACCAAGAAGGTTTTGACGTTATAGTTAAAGAGAACAAACTTTTGCGGTAGTATGGGAATTTTTCCTTTTGGGAAATAAAAAAATGGGTTGTGCTTCTGTTCAAAGCTTGAATCATTTGTAATTTTATATATCTATAAATCATGAATGCATCAACCGTCTGATAATTTAACTACCTATGAATATTCGTATTTATAACTACCTATGAATGCATAGACCGTCTGATAATTTAACTACCTATGAATATTCGTATTTATAACTATTGCTCGTTACATACTTACTTGTTTGTGAAGGCATAGTCGAAAATCTCTATTCTACCTATTTCTGTGTTTACAACATAATAACCCTACTACCAAACTGATTAAGATGTTTAAGTAAATATTTTCCAGTTTTTTCACCTAATCAATGCTCCATCCTATCATGCCTATGAATCGGCACATATCATTTTTTGTCTAGGCCCAAGGTTTTAGCACAATAGTTTTAATGCATTGTCTTTAAGAACTTACTGAAAGCATTTCCATTGAGCAGGGATACCATTTTTCGTGTACATAACCCTCACATTTGTCGTGTGTGTTCCCATGAAAGGTCTATATAGTAATTTATACCTCAGAAAAATCCCATTTTAGTTAACTCCAACTCCATTTTCTCCAAGTGGAGGGTTCCTCAAGATTGAGGAGTACTATTTCTAGGTACACATCGATTTTTGTAATTTTTAGAGCTCGTTTGAATCTCCAAAGTAGCCTAGGAACTTAATATTTAACTAGTCCAGAGGTTTGGTTTGGACAAGGTCAAAGCTAGTGAAAAAATCGTAAAAAGAGCTAGAGAGCTCATTTTTTAGGTGAGATTCTTGGGAATTGAAGTGACCTAAGCCTCTTGTAAACTTGTTTTGGGTTAATCAAACATTCCATTGCTCCCTTTCTTTGTCTTATCATGTGTATGTGTGTGTGTAAGTTTGTGGATGTTGGTGTGCTTCACATTAGTACTCTCACTTGCTCATGTTCATCATACCACCCTCATGTCTCCTTGGATTGAAAATTATGAGGTGGATCTCTGCACGTTGATACTTATCGTTGTGTTAGAGTGACACCAAACAAAAACACATTTTACTGCTTTATCATCCAATTTTTGTGTTGTTGTTCAGGAACTAAACGATACATCTGACAATCAAAGACACCCAAATGAGCAACATTGGTTTGTAGCCATGCCATGCCTCATATTGAGTGATAGATTGGAGTGCTTTGTTCAGACATCCATTAAGTACAACAACCTCAAGGTAGAAGCTATGTGGTAAAGCTTGACTTTTGACCATACAAGTCACTATTTCCATGAGAAACCTATTCTTTTTTTTAGCAACTCCATTTTTTTGAGGTATATGCGGCATTGTAAAAATCATGTTTTATACCATGCTTAGTTAGAAATGCAATAAACTTAGAATACATTTATTCCTCCCCTCGATCAAAATGGAGGGTGCCCATTTTGCATGCTAACAGATATTTAACCATAACCAAGAATTTTCAAGTGCATAAAAACTTTGGACTTTTCTTTCAATGGATACACCTATGCATGCCTGGAAAAGTCATCAATAAAAGTCATGAAGTATAGGTAGTTCCCAAATGAAGATGTCTACATACGACCATAAACATCACTATGCATAAGCTACAACTCATGAGTAGCTCTTACTGAACTAGCTTTTGGGATGGAGGAATGCTACATTTTGCCCAAAATACAGCCTTCACAAACATGTTTAGAAGGTGAAACAAGTTTGGGTAGAGAAGACACCATTTCATATTTCAGATTTTAGATAGACTGAGAATCTTGAACTGCACGCACTGAATCATTCACAACTTTCACATAGTGTATGAGCTTATACAACCCATGATATAAAGTGGGAGAATCAATAATTACATCACCATTTGTTAGATCATGAATTGTATATTTGTCATCAACAAATTTGATAACCAAGCCAATCTTGTCTAATGCTAAAATTGATAATAGATTTTTCTTGATCCCTAGCAGATATAAAGCATCTAACAATGTGAAAGAATTGGCATCTATAGTAGTTAGAATGATCTTACCAACTCCCATTATAGGATAAGAGGATTTTTAGCACATGTGTCTATAGGGGCAAGCTCAAGTGAAGTGAAGAAAGTGTGCTAGAAGGCAATATACTTGATTGCATCACTATCAAATTACCAAACGTTTGAGTCTACTAGAGACATACATTGCTCATGAGATGATGGATCATAGTTGCAAATATTAGTAAATTCCCATTCTTCATTCTAAGCTAGATTAGCAAACTCTATTTTACGTGTAGAGGCCTCTATAACAACCATTCCACCCTCTTTCTTATTTTCCTCCTTTGCAGCATGTTTAGGACAACTATTTATCACATGATCATTTGCCTTATAGTAATTCCAAAACTATTTTTGCTTTTTGGTTTTATTGTTATCTTTGTCCTTCTTCTTTCACTCTGCAGCATTAGCAAGTTTCTACTTATTAGTAGGTGAGCTCCATTTATCTTTGCCCTCTTGACTAGTTAAGAAAGCTTGATTTGCAACAGACATCATTAACCTATTCTACCTATATTGATCTTCTTGCAACAAAACAAAGACTAAATCCTCAAATCTTAAGACATTTGGATTGCCTTTCATCATGAACCTTAAGATACAATCAAAGGAAATCCAAATGCCTTAAGATTTGAGGAGTTAGACTCTATTGAGTGTTAGACTCTATTGAGTGTTAGACTCTATTGAGTGTTAGACTCTATTGAGTTAGACTCTATTGAGTGTATCTCAAAAAGTTGACTTTATCTCAAAACATTGAATAGAAACAACCTATTGATGTCTACTAAACTCATACCAAACTTTGAGGCGCGTGTACTGGTGAACCAAAACTTGTACATATGCTTGGCACAAAGGACTGAAATTACCTGCATAGTCACTCTGATAGTGTATTTTGAGGCCGAAACAAGCTCAAGGAAAGCTTTTTTCACATCTTGATTCATGGATCTTTGTAATAAACCCATAAGGGCACATGGTAGCAAGAAATTAAAATTTGACTTCAATATCAATACCTTGGGAGAAGTTGGAATTTCCTTCTACCTCATTTTTGCTTCTTCTTAGTTGTTGGACTTGAAGGGGTGTGGTTGGGGAGGGGGGGAGGAGGGATGAGTGGAGGAGAGAGGAGGAAGGAGGATGAAGCATTGACTATTATTTTAGTCCCCAAGTACAAGGAAATAAAGGTGTGAAGAGGGTATACAAGGAAATAGAAACATCAAGGAGGAGGCATTGATGGAGGGTCTTCCTCTTGGGAGGGAATGTGAATGTGAGCATTACTCCCTTGTGAAAGTTCCATGAGCTAGTAGGGGGCTCTATCCTCTTTTGGGATATGCTGCTCAATTTGTGGGACTGGGTGAGCTCCCTTTCAAGAGATGGAGCTCCCCCAAGGGGCACTTTACGTTGTTTATTTAGTGTGAACTCTGAATGTGTGATATGAAACTTACTGAAAATCAGTACAGTCCATATAAGGGTGCACATGGCTCTTTTATTTGTGAGAGTTTTGTAGTAGGAATACATCCCATGTCATGTATCATATACAATCTCAAAATTGGGGGATCCTTAACATTGTATGTGAGAAGAAGGAAGAAAGGATTGGCTTTTGACAGGTCAAGGATATAACATACCACAATATTCTCCTATGAAAGCCAAAAAGGGATAGAAATGAAACATTAATCAATAAGAACAAAGACTAATGCGAAAAGCTTCTTCTTGTAACATCGGAAGTAACTAAAATAATAAGAAAGAATGAATGCATACAAACACTAATGAAAAAAATGTTTGTTTTTCACATGATTTGTAATGTAAAGAGATAGTATTATTTTGTAAGAATAAATCGTTAGAAATGTGATAGTCGTAAACTTAGAAATGGATCATAGAAATGTGTTTACTTGCCCTAATCTATAGCTTATATTGAAACCCTAGCAACGGAATCTGTAAGCCCCAGTCATTTCGTTTCCTTTTATTTGTGAGGAATTTATAAACCCTCGTCATGGAATTTGCAAACCCTCAAATTTACTTGCACTTTTGTCTTATGTTTCCTTTTCAACAATTTCCTCTTTTCTCTTTTGTTAGAAAGAGAAGAAAAGAGCAATTGTTGAAAATCTGTATGGAAATTGTTAGAAGAGAAAACGGAACACTTTTCAGTTTTGTTTGGGAGGGAAAATAAAAGCTCCCAGGGAGGATTGAACTCACTACCTTTCGCTTATAAGGCGAGTGCACTACCGCTGTGCTATAATGACTTACAAGAAATTATATATTGTTCTTTTATAAGAATGTACCTTAGCATCCTCTTCAATGTTACCATTGGTCGACTCATATCACTTCATGTATCTGTCCATCTACCCCAGCCTCCATATAGCAATGTACCTCATCATCCTCTTCAATGATACCCCTGATCGACTCATATCACTTCATGTCTATCTCTCCATCTACCCCTCAATATATTAATTGCATAGTGCTTACGCTTCTATTAGTCTGTCAGTTTTCCTTAGCACTATCAACGTTCTCAAAGTCTTGGTATTGTCCATAGAACACTTTTGATGTTGTGTTACATTTGTACTCAGAATATGTGTGTTGTGGACAATCACAACATGAAAAACACATACATACATTTCATGACCTTGCTGATTCTTTCATGGGACACTCAGGCAATAGTTGACACTCCTTGAAATCCACAAGCTTCCTTCGACACGGCCTAGAGCTAAGGATGCGTCAAGCTTTTCAATCTCTCATTGTTTTCGTGTGCCGTTCCCACACTTTCTTGCATAACATATGAGGAGGGGCTAGGTCATTGCATTTTCATATCAAGCCCAAGAGTTACAATCCATACAAGAATCCATCAAGTTTTAACGTTTTCTATATTCACATGCTCCAATGAAATCATTGAGTAGTGCTCAAATGGCTTTTCACCTCATATAAGTTGTGCATTACTCCTCTTTTTCCAAATGAAAGAGTCCCAAATACAAAAAGAATTTGCAAAAGACATGCAACTGAAGAAGAAGTTCTATATTCCAATCATAAAATTGTTGATTTAAAGATAAACATGTATTTTTTAATGCACGAACTTTTCAAGGCTTTATTTTCTCTTCTGCAATTTTTCTTTCACTTTATTTTGTACCCAAAACCAAGATAAAAACCAGAGTTGAAGTGCTAACTCAATATTTCCCAACAATCAGCATACATTATACACTTTATTCCATAAATGCAACCATGATGTTTATCCTTTTCAATCATCATCTTTTGAGGTCAAGCTCTCCAATGGAAGGGAACTCATACTAGTAGAATGGGACCAAACGGATTCGATCTCTAAATCCTTGTTCAAATTTTCAAGTCTACATGGAGTGTGGTTCAATATTAAGCTTGTTCGATTTCCATAGAGGCATAGAATTGACACTAACCTAGTCAGATGAAATTCTAATGGCACAAAGAAAAGTTTACCAGCATATTTTCCATATCTACACACTAAAGATTCAACACTCATTATTTTTTTCCCGGATTAATTAAGATCAATATTCTCAACTTCGATTCAAGTATTCACGTCCACTTAGTTGATAAATTACCTACCATGTCGATTTGTCTAAGGATGTGCAATCCCTCTTTTTTCGTCAAAGGAAAAAAAATCCGTTTGAAATTATGGATCTCTCCTTTTACAAAATTCTCACTCCAATACAATCCCCAGAATTAGGATATAAATTTTAAAGAGTGGGATCAACTAAGGCAGGCTGTCTATAAGCATGAATATACCATATTTGTGTTCATATTATAGGAATTAAATTACATTAGAAAGGTGATTGCAATATAATAGAAGGGAATACATATGACACAAGCATAAAATTTTATTCTTGACAAAAAATACTATAATGATGGGCCTTATAAGTGTGCAATATGACACTTAATAATGATGGGCAGAAGTAGAAATTTTTCATATACTAACACCCTTCCGCAATGTTTACTACATAATGAATCAAGAAGATCTATGTCTTATGTGCTGAAATGAAGAGAGCCTACTCCTAATCTTCTAGGAAACCACACAATAAACAAGCTATGGAGGGAGAAATGAGAGATATAAAACCATGATAAAATGAATTTTTAAAAAATGATTCACACAATGCTCTATCAGCATGGAGACTCCATAAGGAGAGTGTGGGCACTCTTGCCAAGAACTTGAGTCCATGAGCTTGTTGGGAGTGAAGAGAGACCCTCTTTATATGGAGTTGAGGGGAAATCCTCTTTAATTTGGTGTCACTCTAGCACAATGATAAGTATCAATGTGAGGAGATCCACCTCATAATTGTCAATCCATGGATACATGAGGGTGATATGAGAACCATGAGCAAGTGAGAGTATGAATGTATAAGTGAGAAGTACACCAACATGCACACATCTACAAACACACATACACACAATAAGACAAAGAGATGGAGCAATGGAATGTTTGATTAACCAAAAGCAAGTTTATAAGAGGCTTAGTTCACTATTATTTCCCAAGAATCTCACCTCAAAAATGAGCTCTCTAGCTCTTTTTATAGTTTTTTCAATAGGTTTGGCCTTGTCCATACCTAGTGTCTGACCTAGTTAAAAATTAGGTTCCTACACTATTTCGAAGAGTCAAACGAGCTCTAAAAATTACAAAAATTGGTGTGTACCTAGAACTAGTACTCCTTGGCTTGAACAAAATGGATTTGGAATGAACTAAAACGAGATTTACAATGGCATGTAGTAATCAAAATCACTATTTTACAAGAAGACATAAGGGTGGTATGACGACCATGAGCAAGTGAGAGTACTAATATGTGAGTAAGAAGTACACCAACATGCACACACTTACACACACACATACACACAATAAGACAAAGAAATGGAGCAATGGAATGTTGTATTAATCGAAAACAAGATTACAAGAGGCTTAATTCACTTCAATTCCTAAGAATCTCACCTCAAAAATGAGCTCTCTAGCACTTTTTTTAGTTTTTTTCACTAACTTTGGCCCTATCCATACCTACTATCCCACCTAGTTAAAAATTAGGTTCCTAGGCTATTTTGGAGACTCAAAAAAGCTCTAGAAATTGCAAAAATTGGTGTATACCTAGAACTAGTACTCATCAAGCTCTAGGACTCCTCAGCTTGAACAAAATGGAGTTGGAATTAACTAAAAGGGGATTTACAATGGAATGTATTGATAAAAATCACTATTTTTACAAGAAGTAGGAATTTTGGAAATTCAATTGACCTAGTTACCAGATCTTCTTTGACTTCCTTGTGTGCTTGGTCGTGCTTGGCCTTCACTCTATCTTGACTCTCTTTGATTGGTTTTTTGCATGTTTCCTTGTCTCATCAAGTTGTCTGGACCTCCTTGGCTACTATCAACACCTCCCTCTCTCACATCTATCGTCCATGATAGATCTTTGTTGTGAAGGGTGTGCAATGTAATATTCAACAATCTTATTAGCCAAGTGATGTTCCTTAAGTCAGAGGCCTCTTGCTAGATCTTTCATTAAATTGTCTCAATCAACAGGACATGTTACATGATGTGGAATGTGTAATTGTTTTGCATGCAAGGCATGTTCTACTGCAAATAGATGCAATAAATGTGTGGTCATAGGAATGAACATCTATGGTGGTATTCCCAGACTATGGAGAACATTTCCGCAAAAGTCTGCTTATAGCAAGCATGTGGGTACTCGATGCAAGAGTGCCAAGCAAAGATTGTATTGATGGAGGGGTTTTTTTCATATCATATGCCAAATCAAGATTACCTTCATTGAAGCCTGGAGTAGAGATATATAGGGCTTTAACATTCCAACGGTTTATAATACCATCATCATTAACTCAAAAATCTTCATACACATCTTGGTCACAATGTCACGCACATTCTTGAAGCGGGATGACCAATGGCGAATGGTTGATATCATGTAAGCAACAATGGGTGGTCCTCTTAGTGGCGCTAAGTAAGGATAGTTGATCCAATCTGAGCAACCCTTAGTTGTGTTCACCTTGACTGTGAATTTGGGCCCTGGTCTTTGACACGATACAGGGCAATAGCATGGATTTTATTTGATATATAAGGGTGCATTGGACCATGTGCACAAAGTCTTTGGATGGGTCTCTAACAATCGTGCATGCCAGTTAGGTTGAAAGATTGTACCTTTTTGTGTTGAATTTGGAAGGTCCTTTAGCTCAAAATGCATTGCAAACATTGTTTCAACCCCAGTCACTCTTTTAAACTCTGCATTATATTCAACAAGTAGTACAAAGAAAGGCATATATTGCAGCTTGGATGTGGTGATAAGTTGTCGATGAGAGAGGTTCTGGAAGTACGCGGACTTGAGTACTATATCTTCAAGATTTGACATTGATTATATCTATATGGCCACTCAATGGTGGTGTGCTCTGCCTATTTTTTCAACTTGTTTGATCCATTCTGGCATTTCAATTTCAAAGGTTTCTTGGCCCTCCTCTAAGGTTTGTCCCCCAGGTACTAGTATGGGCTCATATGGTTTCTTAAAAGTTTCTTCCACACATATTTCCACTAGTTATTTAGGTTTGGGTTCCATTGTGGGAGAGGGTGGTCTTTCATATTGGAGTTTTCATGCTTGAAGCTCGTCCACTTGTTTTTTTGGAGATTTTCCAGCTCTTGTGTGTTTGGTGAAAGAGGAATGGTCTCTGGTACCTATGTGCTAGGCCTCGCTAGCTGCATATTGAGATCAACACATTCCTCTTCCAACTTGGCATATGAATCCAAAAAAATAGCATGTTCTTTTAGTAGCATTCGGATGTTATTTGAAGGAACAACTTGGAACCGGGTTGGATTGATGGTTGTTCTAGGAGTTCCTTCCATGGAATGAAGTATTTCAATGGCGATGGACCATAGTGCACTCTCCTTCTTGAGAGCTCCAAGACAATATCCTCCGAGTAGAAAACTAAGCTCCTAGGGCCACACAAAGTACTCCGCATAGAGGTTGTAGAATATGCAAAAAAACACAGTACACAGAGAGCACAAACACAGACTTCTTAGGTGTTACAAATGCGGTCGAACTTACAGTTTGTGACTGACCAGGACACTATATGTTTTATTAAAGAACATGTACAAAGAAGTGTCCGGTGGCCATTTGGCCTTTCACATGGACACTAATGGTAACAATCTCTCACTAAATGCCAATATGGCCAAAGTAACTATGGGAGAAAAATAAAGAATGATAAAAAATACCTAAGTAATACCTAAGTGTAAGTATACAAACTATACCTCCCACTTGATGGGCATGTTACACGGTATACAAGTGACTATGTAAGATCATGAATCAAGTGACAACAGTGTTGAAAGCTATCCTGTGGTAGAGCTTTAGTTAGAGCATCTCCACCATTATCTTGAGTGTGAACATTCTCAAGAATAATGCGCTTAGTGGCTAAGCAATCTCTAATGAAGTTATACCTCACCTCCACCTCCAACAAAATGAAAAATGTACCTTGATGTACACTTACGATTGTCTACACAACCAGCATAGTCAGAATCTGTGTAACCAATAATGGATGTTTTCCCTCTATCTAAGCATAGACACTTCTTCTTAATGCCACTCAGATATCTCAAAATCATCTTGATCGCTTCCCAATGTTTCTTGCCATGATTAGACATATATCTGCTCACAACTCCCACTACAAATGCAATGTCTGATCTCATACCTACCATAGCATACATGGGACTACCAATAGGAGGCTGATAGGGAATTTTGTTCATGAATTCCTTTTACTCAACTCCCACTACAAATGCAATGTCTGATCTCATACCTGCCATAGCATACATGGGACTACCAACAGGAGGCTGATAGGGAATTTTGTTCATGAATTCCTTTTCCTCATCTGATTTGGTACAATCATCCTTGCTCAATTTCACATATGTGGATAAAGGTGTAATCAATGCCTTTCCACCCTGCATATTGAACCTGTGAAGTACTTTGGATATGTACTCGCTTTGAGACAAGTATATGCATCTTTTACTCCTATCACGAGTAATGTGCATGCCAAGAATATGTTTGGCATCCCCAAATCCTTCATATCAAATGTTTGACTCAACTTCTCTTTGAGAATTGACAAGTCATAAGCAGACTTCCTAGCACTCAACATATCATCGACATAAAATATCAAGCATATCAAGCTGCTATCTGAGCATCTCTTTGTGTAGAGACAATGATCCTCATTGCTTAGAGAATAGCCTTGAGACTTCATAAAAGCATCAAACTTTTGGTACCTTTGTCTAGGGGATTGTTTAAGTCTATACAAGCTCTTCTTGAGCTTACAAACTAGACTTTCCTTGCTAGGAACTACATAACCCTCTAGTTGTTACATATAGATCTCATCTATAAGATCTCCATGCAAGAAAGTAGTTTTCACATCCACTTGGACTGGCTCTAAGTCCTCCATTGCAACGAATCCAAGCAACATGCAAAGGGTAGTCATCTTGACCACAAGAGAGAAGATTTCCTCAAAAACAACACTAGGTTGTTGCTTAAAACCCTTTTCAAAAAGTCATGCTTTATACTTTGGAGAAGCACTATCTGATGTGAATTTCAGCTTATATACCCATTTACATGGTAAATATTTATTACCCTTTGGCAAAGGTATTAAATCCCACGTACCATTCTTGTGAATAGAATCCAACTCACTCTTCATGGCACACTCCCACTTGACATGATCCTATGTCTGCATAGCCTCTTTCTAGCAAGAAGGCTCACCGGCATCTGTTAGCATAACAAAATCTAAACTTAGAACATATCTATCAGGTGGATGTGAGACATGTGTAGAGCTTCTCAATGGTTGCCGAACAGGAACATATGCAGACTAATCTGATCAAACATTCTCTTGAACGTCCCTATGTGCATCATTTTTATGCATGCTAACTAGAGGATTAGTATCCTCAAACACCACTCTTCTCACTTCAACCTCCTTAATGTGTTGTTTATGCATCTTAGACATTGAAAATGGCATCACCACTTCTGATCACTGATCGTGTTTCAGGATCCCATAAGTGATATACAAATTGTCCTTCTTGACCATATCCTAGAAAAATGCATTTCATTTACTTATGGTCATACTTTTGTCTAAGATTCTTGGGTATATGAACATATTCTTCACACCCAAAAACTCGAAGATGATCATAATATGGTGGCTTCCCTGTCCATAACTCTTGTGCCACTTTTTGACCTTTGGGAGTACTAGTTGAAAGGTTAATCACATGAAGTGTAGTCAATACTGCTTCTGCCCAAAAGCCTTGTGAGAGGTTTGCATGATGCAACATAGAAAGTACTCTATCTTGAATAGTTCTATTCATCCGTTCAGCTACACCATTTTGTACTCGGGTATAAGGAGCTATAAACTCTCTATGAATCCCTCTAGGCTGACACAAAAGGTTGAATTCATGTGAGGTATGCTCACCCCCATTATCTGACCGTAAAGCCTTAAGCTTAGTTCCTTTTTTAGTCTCAATTGAAGCAAGACATTTTCTGAAAGTAGAGAATACCTCATCCTTCAATTTGATAGGATATACCCAAACTTTTCTAGTAGCATCATCTATGAAAGTGACAAAGTAAAGAGAACCACCTAAGGACCTAGTGGGCATAGGACCACACACATCTGTATGAACAAGATCTAAATGCGGAATTGAAGAGTCAATGTGCATTTGATGCACATTTCTGGTTTGCTTTCCATAGCTAGAATGAGAAATATTTTCCATTACACTACGAGATATATGGCCCAAATGACCATGCCAAATACAAGCCATAGGCTGTTCAATAACAGCTAACAAGTGTTCTTTCTGTGATACAAATAAAGGGTAAAGTGAGCCAACTTTGCTTCCTTTTGCAATAACCATATTGCCCTTTGATATAGAAAAGGACTGAGCATAGAAGACCACCTTGTAACCAAGGTCATCAAGTTGACCAACTGACATCAAACTGCATGATAAATCAGGTACATGGTGCACATTACGCATAGTAAATTTTGAACCATCAATGAATTGCACAACCACATCTCCAATCCCCACAATGTCACACTGGTAAGAGTCACCAAGTCTCATGGTACCAAGAGACTTCGCTACATAATTAGAGAACAATTCTCTATGTGGTGTCACATGGAAAGAAGCACCAAAATCTAGCAGCCACATGTGGGAAAGAGAATCAGCCATACGAGCCTCAGTTAGCACAGTACTATCAAGTGTCAACACATCATTATCATCCGAAATAGCATTAATTTCTTCAATCTTCACAATCAAAGTAGATGGTGCAAGTAACTATTTAACATGCCCATCAACATTATGTCCTTTACCTTTATCATTCTTTAATGCATACCAGTATTTCTTCATGTGTCCTTTCTTATGACAATAATAGCATTTGATATCCCTCTTCCTTGATTTACTTCTACTCTTATTCCATGATACCCAATAGAAGCCAATTAGGCTTATCGAGCACCTATGAACAGCTATCATACATCTCCTATGGCGAGGTTGGGTAAGTCTCCCACCTACATCACCGAAGAGACCCCGACATCTTGGTGTCTCCTAGTTAAGAAAACCTCACCACGACCCTCTTTATCAAACCTAAAAGGCTTTATGCAAAAAACGTAACGGCTATATCAATCACCACATGGACGTACATAAGAGGTATCCACAAAAGTGTACATGGTGTGTATGTGCTCAATATATGCTGGAAAATGACACTAAAAGGTTGACTGTAGAGCCCAAAAACTAGCCAACAACACCTACAAGTGTCTATCAACTCCCACCAAAACTGAAAACCTTTCGAGAAAACTGTGGTTTTATGAGTGTGGCTGAAAGCACAGCCCCAAAGGTTGATATTTACTGTCGGAGAAGTACAAAGAATACTCTTCTTAATTTTCTTGGACCTGTGTGAAGAGAACTATGTGCGAAAGTACTCCAAAATGGCTCCAAAAGACACCCCAAAAATGCTTCAAAAACAAGCTTTGAAAGCAAAGAATGAAGCTTTGAGGGGCCAAAACACGTTCAAGGTGATGTTAACCTTAGTCTTTCCCTTCTTCAGACACCACAAGAGTGTAGCTTAGTGGCAAGAGATTGCCATGGTTAAGCAAGCTTGGGGGAACAATACTGGGATGGGTGACTTCCTTGGAAGTACCAGGAACCTCTATCTTCCTTGATCATTGAGGTCCTCCCTTGTGCATAGCCAATGGCATCAATGGTGACTTCAGTGACTCGCATGACAAGGTATGCCAAGGTGTATGCCTTGGTCGCCACCTTAGTCATAAGCCTTAGAGAAACCCAAGCGAGGATTGCTCGCTTCGCTCGCACAAAAGAAACAAGGCTTTTTGCATCAACTTGCTTTGATATCAGTGAAGTATTTTGATGGCGATGCACCACATTGCACTCTCCTTCTCGAGAGCTCCACGACGATATCCTTGGAGTAGAAAACTGAGCTCCTAGGGTTGCACACGGTACTCCGCACAAAGGCTTCAGAATACGCAGAAAAACATAGTACATAGGGAGCACGAAGACAAACTTCTTAGGTCTTACAAATGCGATCAAACTTATCGTCTATGGCTGACCAGGCCACTATATGTTTTATTAAAGAACATATACAAATAAGTGTCCGATGGCCATTTGGCATTTCACATGGACACTAACGATAACAGGAACTAAGCTTAAGGCTTTACATTCAGATAATAGGGGTGAGTATACCTCACATGAATTCAACCCTTTTTGTGAGTCTAGAGGGATTCATAGAGAGTTTACAGCTCCTTATACCCCATTACAGAATGGTGTAGCTGAAAGGATGAATAATATTATGATCATCTTTGAGTTTTTGGGTGTGAAGCATATCTTCATATACCCAAGATTCTTAGACAAAAATTGGACCATAAGTCAAAGAAATGCATTTTTCTTGGCTATGGTCAAGAAGGACAATTTGGATATCGCTTATGGGATCATGAAACACGGTCAGTGATCAGAAGTAGTGATGTCATTTTCAATGCGTCTAAGATGCATAAACAGCCCATTAAGGAGGTTGAAGTGAGAAAAGTGGTGTTTGAGGATAATAGTCCTCTGTCATGATGTGTCACATGCTGCCATTGCAGCACCTCTATACTCAACCTCTGTACTCGACAAAGCAACAATGGGTTGCTTCTTGTTGCTCCATGTAATAGTTGTACCTCCAAGTGAGAATAGAAAGCCACTAGTAGATCTTCTATCTGGAGTATTACCATCCCAATCTGCATCGGTGTATCCATGAACTGCAAATCTACACCAGCTTCATAAAACAATGCATAATCCAAAGTAGCACTCACATAACATAGAGTGCACCTCAAAGCATCCAAATGTGGCTTCTTGGGAACCTGCATAAACTGACTTTCAAGTCCAACAGTGTAGCTAAGATCAAGCCTCGTAATTGTGAGATATATCAAGCTTCCCACAATTTTCCTATACATAGTAGCATTTTCAAATGGTTCACCTGACGTAGTATCTAACTTCAAATTCTAATCTAATGGCATAGAAATTGGCTTACAGTCAACCATACCATACTTTTGCAACATATTCAAGGCATATTGCCTTTGTGACATCCATATACTTGTTTCTGTATGAATGAACTCAATGCCCAAGAAATAGCACAGCACACCAAGATGTTTCATGTCAAATTACTGCATAAGAAGTTGCTTTACCTCATTGATTCTTTCTTCATTATCACCACCTACAATAAGGTCATCAACATAAATAGCCACAATCGTGATGCCATCATCAGCCTTCCTTGCATATAGTGAATGATCTGCATCACACATAGAAAACCCAATGTTGGTTAAGTAATCAGCAATCCTTGCATGCCATGCATGTAGAGCTTGCTTCAACCCATACAAAGCCTTTTGCAACCTACAAACATATTCTGGATGCTTTGAATCTTCATGTCCTTGTGGCTGGTCCATATATACTTCTTCTTGTAACCCACCATGTAGGAAAGCATTCTTCACATCCATCTGATGCAAAGTCCATCCTTTTGATGTACCTAATGCAACAAGTGTTTTGACAGTAGAAATTTTAGCTACAGGGCTGAATGTTTCCTCATAATCAATGCCATATGTTTGTGCATATCCTTTAGCTACCAATCGTGTGTTATACCTGCTTATGCTACCATTAGCATTATGCTTTACCTTGTAAAACCATTTGCAACCTATGGGTTTCTTTGCTTGTGGCAATGGAACCAACTTCCATTTATCATTCCCATAAAGTGCAGCCATCTCCTCATCCATAGCTTTTTCCCATTTTGCATTTCCAATTGCATCTTCAAAGCAAGAAGGTTTAGCATCTTATATTACCTTTGTCATGTAGGCACAATGATGAGCCATGTAACTATCATATGTCAATTGTTGCACTGAATTCCGCATCCTCCCAGATCTTCTTGGTCCTAGGTCACTTCTCCTTGTATCATCTGCATATGCCTTTCTTACTCCTGGAGTCTTCATAGAGGGCAATCCAAGTTCCTCATCAAGACTCTTTTCTGAACCGTTTGAATCTCCATCAACATCTTCAAAACCTGCACATGTTTTATGACCATCATAATGCTTTTCTTTACCTTTCTTGGATGTATTTGATGAATTTGCTGGACTAAAATTTCTACTTAATCTTCCACTCCATGGATTTGAGTTGGAATTATTGCTTTCTGATGCATCCAGTCCACTCAAAACTTGAGATTCTGCACTTGATTCTTCAACATTTTCTTTGTCATTTGGTTCAAGACTCGGTCCTTCTTTGGAATCTGCATAGAAGCTTGACATTTCATCAAATACCATATCTCTTCTCACCTTCACCTATTGTGTAAAGGATTTATAACATTTATATCCCTTTTTCTCAAGGGAGTATCCAATGAGGACACATTTTTTTGCTTTGGATCAAGCTTCATCTTCAACTCATCTTGAACATGTACATATGCAATACAGCCAAAAACTTTCATATGTGATAAGTTTGGCTTTTTACTGTGAACTTCTCTTCAGGTGTAACTTGATGCACAACAGTGGTTGGAGTTCTATTCATGATGTATACAGCCGTATGCACAGCTTCTGCCCAATAACAATGAGGCATATTCTTTTCAGCCATCAAGGCTCTTGCTATTTCTACAATATGTCTATTTTTGCATTCAACAACAACGTTCTGTTGTGGTGTGCACCTGCATGAAAAGTGACATCGAATTCCATGACTTTTAAGAAAATTGTTGAATTCATTTGACGTGTATTCACCTCCTCCATCAGATCTTAATGTGTGAATATACTTCCCTGTCTGCGTTTCCACCATAGCTTTAAAATTATGGAAGTGAGTGAATACCTCACTCTTCTCTTTCATGAAATATACCCACACTTTCTGTGTATGGTCATCAATGAAAGTAACATAAAACCTGCAACCACCCCCATAGATGTGGTCTTTGTAGGACCCCAAAGATCTATATTTCTAGCACATTCTCACTAACATGCTTGTCATGTGGAAACGATGATCTTGACTATTTACCAAATTGACATGTTGCACATACCTTTTGCATCTCTGAAACCTTGAAATTTGGTAGTCCATGAACAATCTCCTTTGACTGAATCAATTTCAGCCTTTGCAGATTTGCATGTCCAATTTGTTTGTGCAAGATCTCTATATCAGCAATAACTCCTACACCTTTTGCAAACATGGATGCATTCATTTTAGGAACTTTCACATTTAAGGTGAACATTCTACCCACTTTGTTGCCTTTGGTGATCAATTGTCCACCATGTTTGTATTCTTCTACATATAACCCATCAGCATTGAACCTGACTTGTAATCCCTGTTCAACCATTTGTCCAATAGAAACCAGATTCTTTGTTATGTTTTGAACATGCAACACATCATCAAGATGTTTTACCTTCCCATCCTCCATAGACAATGCTATGTTTCCTGTATGTTTGTGTACCTAAGTATTGACTTAGGGACTTGAGGAGAAAGATATTATACCCCTATCCCCTACAAGTGCATATAGTGGGGATTCATGCTTTAATTATCAATCCAAGAAGTATCTTAACCTAGTTGAGTGTATGAGGACATGCATTCAAGTGATGGTCAATGCAAATGTGAACTAACAAAGATGCAAACATGTGTAAACCATCACATTCAAGCTTTCATGGTCAACTATGGTGTCGGGACGCTTGGTGTAGCAGCCAACAGTAAATCAAGCTTTTCTCTCAGGTCGGAACTTGAAATATAGCAAATAGTGGGTTCGCTTTGAAGCTCTCAAGAAGATGCATCCAATGCTGGTATTTTCACTTGATTCTGATGCTTTTGCTTCAAACTATGAGCAAAATACTGATCTGTGGGAATGACCTACCTATGCTTCAGCACTTTCTACACTTTGCACACACATTACCAACAACAAACAAGCACTACTATGGATAGACAACACTTCACATACATGCATGCAAGCTCACAAGTAAGAAGATACAGAGAGGAGAAGACACAAATTCAAAATTATGTGCTCGTGATTCTCACAATGGCAAAAAGTCCTTACAAAGGTGTAACAAAATGACTTATATAATTGTGCCCTAAAAATGGTCCTTTCACACAAGAGTCCGGCACTTTATTGACTAAAAAGACTAATTTCCTACTAGTTTACAAGGGTGATGATACAGATATCTTTGGATATGCATCTAGAGGACTCCTCTAGTGCATTTACATCAGAAAATATGTTACAACGTGGTTATGTTACAAAAATAAAGTGTCCAGATCAAAAAAATTTTGGGGTCCTTCTTTTCTCGGCATCTTTGCTCTCCTTTGCTCTACAACACTCTCCTCCTCTTTGTCTCTTTTGTCCCTTGACAATCTTTGTTTCTTGTCTCTAGTTCTGTGCCTATAGTCGATCTGGTTCTTTATTAACTGATAGCCTCTTTATAGTTGACCACTACCAGCTTCTGTGGAAGTCATAATGATATAATTTTACCAGTGGTCAAGGAACTGATCATAACTCAGGACCCGTTGCTTTGGTTTTGTCCTCTTCTTTTCTTCCCACTGCACACAACCCATGGAGATGGACTACATTAGATTTGTAGTCTAGCTCACCAATAACCTCTTTAAATCTGGGTTGTTGTGTTAAGTCGCATTGCCACGCACGCAACCTATGGAAGGTATGAAGGTCTGGATTTTGAGCCTTCGATCTGGACCTCCCGAAGATCAAGAGGTTGAAGCACCTTCTTGGGGCTCTAGATCTGCCGGATATCTTCTTGCACTTCTTCATGGATAATTGCTTACCTTGATTCGTCCTTGCCTGTTGTGTACTCCCCACCGTTGTATGCCCCTGGGGGGCTCTGTGCAGAGATGGGTGTTGTGTGCCCCTGCGGGGCTTCCTGCAAAGATATGTCTTCAGATATATTCTATTTAGTGAATCTTCTTTCTTGGTTTTCTTCATTTTTTCCTTTTGCTTGGCTCTCCTTCAACACCACCCCCTCGTGAACTCTGTCATCCCTGACAAGCTTTGGAATTTGGCGGGAGTACGTCTTATATGCCTTTTGCTCTGTTTCATAAAGAAGATTGGCTTCATGTATCATGAGTTGCTTCCATTGTTCTGCTTTTACACCGTCATGTGGTGCTTGTCGATGGTCTGCAAAGAAACTTAATTCATACGCCACAAGTCTGGCATTCAGATTAGTTGACATCTTCAAGAAAATTTTTGATTCAATCTCAAAAAATCCTGTAAAAAACGCTTCCTCAAAAGTTTGCATGTATGGACTTGGCAAAAACATAAGTCAAGAATAATATGCCATAATTGTAGGGCGAGTAGGCATAATCGATAGATAAAAAATGAGGATATCTGTGCCTTGGTTAATGCCGATGAAATTAAAAAATGTATATTCTGCATGCTTAAAAACTTTGAGTACTGTGAGTATCATACTAAGGATTTTATTGGTCATCTTTATTGTGAGATCGGATACTGTTGCATAATGGTTTAGCCAAAACTCGATGGATCTCACCATGTATTCTTCAGTCGGTAAGTAGTTGTGAGGCAGACTTGGAAGCAAAGGATAATCTAACCATTGCTTATTGAGCTTACCAGTGCTTTGTAAATCCAAAAATTCGTGTACATCATGTCAACGTGGTGTCGGGCAAAAAGGAGGATTCACCTGTAATAAATATGGTGCTGCTTGCCACTGCACTCGTAATGTAGGATTCTTTTCCAAAAATTTTCTTCTCCATAATGGTTGTGCTGCTTCAAATTCTTCTTGAGTGTAAGTGAATGTATTTGTCTTGAAGTTCAACTCATCATCTGGATCTTTTTGTGTAATCTACCTCATATAACGACGTGTCTGCTCTTTCAACAGCCCTCGGAGCTTTGACCATGTTGGTCTTGGAATCTATGGCATTTTGTAAACTAAGCCTATTAGCTACAGTGAAAACCTAAAGCTTGCCTAATGCTTCTAAATCCTCAAAAGGTGGTTCAATTCCTTCTACTTTCTTCTATCTATCTTCTTGGACTCTTGCCCATAAGTCTCTAGGCCATTCCGCGTCTACTTCAGGGATTACGGATCCTCCTTCTTTACTTTCCTGGCATTGTTCTTCATAGTCATCATCTGTCTTTCCTTCCCTAGGGTGACTAGGGGTTACACATTCTTGAAATTCCTTTTCGGGAATCCTTGTGTTGGGTAGTGGTTGAACAGGTTTTTCTAAGGTTTGTTGAGCCACTTCAATTAACTTCTTACTATCACCAGGTGTAGCAAACTGGACTTGGGGTCTAACCGGAATGCTCTATTGTTGTGTTTGCACTGAATGCTGATAAGATGAATGTTGGTGAGTTCCTTGGGGATTTTTCGAAGTAGTGGCTTGATCCCTAGGTGGAAATATAGAAATGTTCTGATATTTCAGCCTAGCTCTCTCCAATTCAGGCATGGGCCAATATCTTCTCTGATTCTTGTCCAAGTAAGTAATATGAGAGGGGTTTTCGGGATCTTGTAACTCATAGATGGTGGCTGGGTTGGTCACTTCTTCCCATAATGAAGAGTTGGTTTTAAGCAAATGATTCATTCCATTTACCATATAGACATCCATTAAGGAGTCGTCTTGGGGAATTAGGTCTCCTCTCCAAACCCTGATTACAATGGACTTCCCTCTAGGGGTTGACACAGGTTCTTCTTGTCCTTCTCCATCAAGGTTTTGGGTATTCTCTTCTTCCCTTTGCTCATTGACGCTTTCAAGATGCTCCGTGACTGCATACATAATCCCTCCTTTATCCATATAGAATCCTCCCACGTACTTGACTGCTGGTCTAGGCACTATGTGAGCATCTCGGGCTTTCTTCAGCCTAGCCACTGATCTGTTCAATCCATCTATGTAGATGGGTAGGTCATGTTGATTGGCGTTCACATATTCTAAGGAGGTTCTATACTCTCCCTCAATGATAGACATTAGGCCTACTATTGGTACAGAGCTGTGCATGTCCTCTAAGGCCATAATGGTTTCTTCTTCAAACTCACTCGAGGTTTCGGAATAATGGGAATGAATACTACGCTCGACGACACTTCCTACAGATGATACCACACTCCTTCGGCTTCCTAGGACTCTTCTCGATCTCAAGTTCATTCACTAATAGCCCTATTTGAGTCTGGACAAACCTTGGCTCCAAGTACTCTCCTCACAATCTGTAGATCTGTATGTATATTTATTTTTTTTATTTTTTTTTATTTGAAGTCTCTTGGATGAGATATCACTTAAATTCACTAGCGCGACACATGACACTTGCTACAGACGACACTCGATGTCCAGATGACACTCGACACTTGGTATAGATGGCACTCGACACTTACCAAATATCGTGACACTTGATGTCCAGACGACACATAACACTTGCTCCAGACGACACTCGACACTTGCTACAGATGACACTTGACTCTTGCCAAATATCGCGACACTTGATGTCCAGACAACACTCAACGCTTGCTCCAGACGACACTCGACACTTGCTATAGATGACACTCGACACTTGCCAAATATCATGACACTTGATGTCCAGAAGACGCTCGACACTTGCCAAATATTGTGACACTTGGTCAGTGAGAGATATCACGACACTCGACCTTGGGAGATCGTGACACCTAGATGTCGCGACACTCAACCCTAGGAGGTCACGATACTTGAATTTTTTCCACACATAAGCAAGTATTTTGACAAACCAAATTAATGTGTGTGGTCTTAGTGCTTATCTCCCCTTCTCTAAGTGTCTAAATCACAAAAATTCTTACCCCGACCCTCGATATCTTCCTCATGACATATGTTGCAGGTCGATTTCCTCTCTCCCTTGATTTAAATTAAAATTTTAGAGCAAGGACTTGGTAGACTCACCTCCCAAGCTGCACTCAAGCTCTCTTCAACAATCACTTGTTCTGTTTAGCTCCACACACCACGATCCCACTCTCACGACACCTGTAGTCCACGCTCTCACAACACTTGCGATAAGACAAGTCATTTGAAAATGACTGATCTTTGGTTTTTTATGCCTTTGGAAAGTACCAAAGCTGTAAAGATTGAAGGAAAGGAACTTGAAAATTGACCCTATCTACCTAACCTAACTCTCTTACTTCCTCCTACCTACTCTAACTTCCCTCTCTACTCCCTAAACTAACAACTCACTACACACACTCCAAAAGTGAGAAGTAGTAAGTGCAGATGAAAGTGACTTACCAAAGAAGGGAAATTCACAACTCCTCTACTCATTTCAATGCTAAGAGCTTTCACCATCACACGAATGCCTCGGTTTGATTTGACACTCCCCGGAAATGGTGCCAAAAAATGTGTGTACCTAAGTATTGACTTAGGGACTTGAGGAGAAAGAGACTATACCCCTATCCCCTACAAGTGCATATAGTGGGGATTCACGCTTTAATTATCAATCCAAGAAGTATCTTAACCTAGCCGAGTGTATGAGGACATGCATTCAAGTGACGATCAATGCAAATGTGAACTAACAAAGATGCAAACATGTGTAAACCATCATATTCAAAGCTTTCATGGTCGACTATGGCATCACGACACTTGCTGCAGCACCCAACAGTAAATCAAGCTTTTCTCTCAGCTCCAAACTCAAAATATAGTAAATACCAGATTTATTTCAAAGCTCTCGAGAAGATGCATCTAATGGTGGTATTTTCACTCAATTCTAACGCTTCTGCTTCAAGCTATGAGCAAAGTACTGAGACACAGGAATGACCTACCTACACTTCAGCACTTCCTACACTTCACACACACATTACCGACAACAAACAAGCACTACCATGGATAGACAACACTTCAAAGAACTTTTTTCAAGTCACATACATGCATGCAAGCTCACAAGGAAGAAGATATAGAGAGGAGAAGACACAAATTTGAAATTCTGTGCTCCTGATTCTCACAATGGCAAAAAGTCCTTACAAACAGTCACAAAATGACTTATATACTTGTGCCCTGAAAATGGTCCTTTCACAGAAGAGACCGGCACTTTATTGACTAAAAAGACTAATTTCCTACTAGTTTACAAGGGTGATGATACAGATATCTTTGGATATGCATCTAGAGGACTCCTCTAGTGAAATTACATCGGAAAATATGTTACAAAGTGGTTATGTTACAAAAATAAAGTGTCCAAATCGGAAAAATTTTGGGGTCCTTTTCTCTGCATCTCTGCTCTCCTTTGCTCTGCAACAATGCTCAATAGGATGCAATGTATCATCACCTATTTCAGCATATCCAGGAATTGGTGATTTTTGCAAACTACTAAACCATTCTACATGACTGGTCATGTGATTTGAGGCACCTGAATCAACATACCACACATTATCATTTGATTTTGAAATAACAACAAACATTGTATTCATCATGTGATGTTGAACCATGAATAGCTTCTCAGAATCATCTGCACTTGTGGATGCATAGTTGTTTTGTTGCCTTCTGTTATTTTGATTCTTCAACCTACAATCACGTGCAAAGTGTCCAAGTTTACCACAATTCCAACATCTTGTACTATCATTACCTGAATCATTTCTTTGGAAATTTCTACGATCTCTTTGGCTCCCCTTGCCTCAAAACTGTCCTCTTCCTCCTGCATGATTCTGTTGTTGACCTTGGTCTTGGTTACTGTTTCCTCTTCCACTTCCAAAACCTCTATCTCTACTTCTTCCTCTACCAAATTCGAATACCTGCTCAAAAATAGGCTTTCCTTGGAAGTTTGAATCCTCACCAAGATTCTTTTCTTCAATAATCAGCATGGATATTAAATCATCGAAATTTGAAATATTTTCTCTGGTCTGTATAGACATTCTGAACTGCTTATATGCAGCTTCTAAACCACAAAGGCACACTTCCACCTTATCATCATCATCATCTACATTCACGCCAATAGATGCAAGTGACTCACGTATGCTTTTGATTTTCAGAGTGTAGTCACTTATCGACATGCTCTTCTTTTCCAATGTATGCAGCTTGTTCTTGAGTTGCAATTTCCATGCCTTGCTCAATACAAAAAATACAGGGCTACTACATTGGCTGGGAATGTGGTGTTGTAAGTATTTCTCCAAGTATTAGTCTCATACAAAGTGACCAAACTGTTCCAAGCCTCTTTCGGAGTCTTGGCATCCTATATGTGCCCAATCATGCTATCTTGTATGCTAATAGATAGCCAATATATTACCTTTCTTGCTCCTTGATTCCATTCCTCATATGCTCTTAATTGGTCCGCAGTCCGACTCTGGTAACTGTGGAGCATTTTTGTTCTCTCCTTCGATGTACTTCCAATAGCCTTTTCCCATCAGGAAATTCATCATTCTGAATCTCCAAGCATGGAAGTTGTTTTTGTCCAGCTTTTCACTCATAAGCTGACTCATTCTATCTGCGTTTGCCATTTGTGCAGCAATTCACAACACTGCAAAACACTACAAGCAGCACTTCTACTTGAACACTATCGCACTATGACGTGACAGTTTGATCTCAGAAAAACACAATTTTCGTGTATCAACAATACACAAAATCGCTTGAACTTCTGGATTTGGAATATATGAGTGTTGTCGAATACAGCGCAAGTTACAATTTTTGAAGCTGACCTGGTTCTTTTGTGGGCCCCACCTTGCGGGCTTGAAGCGGAGGTCGAGATGGCTCCGAAACTTCGATCTAATAAAAACGAGTGACCCTAAAGGGATAACTCGCAAAAATATTTTGAGGTCGTCTACCTTCACACCAATTTTTTTAGCAAACAGAGGTCATTTCTGAATCGTGTTTTCTCCATGCTTGCCGCGTAGTCTTCACTGTCGCCTTCTCCACGAGCTCTCTACAGCCATGCTGGCTCTAATACCATGTCACGAGGAAGGAGATAAGGAAGAGAGCTCACACACACTCTCAATCTCAAGGAGAAGCACACACAAAGATTGAGGCAAGGAAGAACAATCTTCTTCTCCTTCTTCTATTACATAAAAGAAATGTACAACAATGACCTAAAACAAGAATACAACAAGTGCAATATATAAAAACCAGTACATAAGGAAAAACCTAATGTTTGTGAATGAGTGAATAGGCAAGGAACAAATATGCCATCACTCTCGGTAGATAAACCTAATAAAGCTCAATGAAGTATCCCTTACATATACCGGTGTGAACACTATACATGTCAAAGAAATGAAAAACTGATACGTGTCACCCTAGATTATCACATGTTGAGATTGATATCTCAACAATGAAGAGTGAGATGGATTCTATTCACAAGAATGGTACTTGGGATTTAGTACCTTTTCCAAAGGGCAAGAAATCTTTACCATGTAAATGGGTATATAAGCTGAAATTCACATTAGATAGTGCTTCTCCAAAGTATAAAGCATGACTTGTTGCAAAGGGTTTTAAACAACAACATGGTGTTGATTTTGAGGAAGTCTTCTCTGTAGTGGTCAAGATGACTACCCTACGCATGTTGCTTGGATTCGTTGCAATGGAGGACTTAGAGCTAGTCCAAATGGATGTGAGAACTACTTTCTTGCATGGAGATCTTACAAATGAGATCTATATGGAACAACCAGAGGGTTATGTAGTTCTTGGCAAGGAAAGTCTAGTTTGTAAGCTTAGGAAGATCTTGTATGGACCTAAATAGTCCCCTAGACAATGGTACCAAAAGTTTGATGCTTTTATGAAGTCCCAAGGCTATTCTCAAAGCAATGAAGATCATTGTCTCTACACAAAGAGATGCTCATATGGCAGCTTGATATGCTTGATACTTTATGTTGATGATCTGTTGATTGCTCGGAAGTCCTCTAAGGAAGTTGAGTCAGACATTTGATATGAAGGATTTGGGGGATGCCAAACATATTCTTGGCATGCACATTACTCGTGATAGGAGTAAAAGATGCATATACTCATCTCAAAGTGAGTACATATCCAAAGTACTTTAGAGGTTCAATATGCAGGGTGGAAAGGCATAGAGTACACCTTTACCCACATATGTGAAATTGAGCAAGGATGATTGTCCCAAATCAAATGAGGAAAAGGAATTCATGACCAAAATTCCCTATCAGTCTGTTGTTGGTAGTCTCATGTATGCTATGGTATCTACCAAACCAGACATTGCATTTGTAGTGGGAGTTGTGAGCAGATATATGTCTAATCCTAGCAAGAAACATTGGGAAGCGGTCAAGATGATTTTGAGATATCCGAGTGGCACTAAAGACAAGTGTCTATGGTTAGGTAGAGGGAATGCATCCATTATTGGTTACATAGGTTCTGACTATGCTAGTTGTGTAGACAATCGTAAGTCTACATCAGGGTACATTTTTCATTTTGCTAGAGGTGCTATCTCTTGGAGATCTGATCTACAAGAATGTACAGCTGTTTTCACCATAGAATCAGAGTATGTTGTAGCAAGTGAGGCATGTAAGGAAGCATTGTGGCTTTCTCCTCTTGCTTGTGGTATGGGTTTACCTCAGGATGTACCTCGTTTGCTTAGTGATAGTCAGAGTGCCATTGTTTTGGCTAAGAATCTGGTTTATCATGCAAAGACCAAGCACATTGAGTTGAGGTATCACTTCATTAGAGATTGCTTAGCCACTGAGCGCATTATTATTGAGAAGGTTTACACTCAAGAGAATGTTGCAAATGCTTTGACTAAAGCTCTACCACAGGATAGCTTTTGACACTATTGTCACTTGATGGGGGTTACTTGATTCATGATCTTACACAATCACTTGTATATTGTGTAACATGCCCATCAGGTGGGAGGTATAGTTTGTATACTCACACTTAGGAATTCTTTATCATTCTTTATTTTTCCTCTTATAGTTACTTTCGCCATATTGGCCTTTTGTGGGAGATTGTTACCGTTAAGGTCCATGTGAAAGGCCAAATGGCCATCGGACACTTCTTTATATATGTTCTTTAATAAAACATATAGTGGCCTGGTCAACCATAGACTATAAGTTTGACTGCATTTGTAAGACCTAACAAGTGTATCCTTGTGCTTCCTATGTACTGTGTTTTTCTACATATTTTGCAGCCGTGTACTGTGTTTTTCTACATTCTGTGCGGAGTACCATGTGTGGCCCTAGGAGCTCAGTTTTCTACTCCAAGGATATTGTCGTGGAGCTCTCAAGAAGGAGAATGCATTGTGGTGGATCACCATTGAAATACTTCAGTTCCTTTTTTAGTCTCAACTGAAGCAAACCATTTTCTGAAAGTAGGGAATACCTCATCCTTTGATTTGATAGGATATACCCAAACTTTTCTACTAGCATCATCTATGAAAGTGACAAAGTAAAGAGAACCACCTAAGGACCTAGTGGGCATAGGACCACACACATCTGTATGAATGAGATCTAAAGGCTGAATTGAAGACTCAATGTGCATTCTATGCACATTTCTGGTTTGCTTTCCATATTGACAATACTCACAAAATGAGAAATCAGAGAAAGATAACACAGGTAAGTAGCCATAATGAGAAAGATTTTCCATTCCACTACAAGATATATGACCCAAACGACCATGCAAATACAAGCCATAGGTTGTTTAGTAACAGCTAACAAGTGTTCTTTCTGTGATACAAATAAAGGATAAAGTGAGCCAACTTTGCTTTCTTTTGTAGTAACCATATTGCCCTTTGATATAGGAAAGGACTGAGCATAGAAGACCACCTTGTAACCAAGGTCATCAAGTTGACCAATTGACATCAAACTGCATGATAACTAAGGTACATGGCGTACATTATGCATATTAAATTTTGAACCATCAATGAACTGCACAACCACATCTCCAATCCCCACAACGTCACACTAGTAAGAGTTAGCAAGTCTCATGGTACCAAGAGACTTTGTTGTATAATTAGAGAACCATTCTATGTGTGGTGTCACATGGAAAGAAGCACCAGAATCTAGCAGCCATGTGTGGGAAAGAGACTCAGCCATAAGAGCCTCAGTTAGCACAGTACTATCAAGTGTCAACACATCAGCATCATCAGAAGTAGCATTAATTTCTTCAATCTTCACGGTCAAAGTAGATGGTGCAAGTAACTGTTTAACATGCCCATCAACATTCTGTCCTTTACCTTTAGCATTCTTTAACGCATAACAGTGTTTCTTCATTTGTCCTTACTTATGACAATAATGACATTTGATATCCCTCTTCCTTGATTTACTTCTACTCTTATTCCATTGACCATTATTTTCCTTGTTCTTGCTCCTTCCATGTTGGTGATTCTTTCCTTGGTAAGAATCACAAACATTATATGCATCTCCACTTGGAGTGCCAACCATAGATTTTCTATGAATCTTCTCACTCAAGAGTGCTCCACATATGTCATCATAGACAAGTTTACCACCAAGTGGACTATTGCTAATAACTGTGCAAAACATATCCCATGATGAGGGAAAGCTGCATAATAGCAATACGGCTTTCATTCATTATCCATATCCATTTTTTGAGCCTGTAACTAGGAGAATATAGCATCAAGCTCATTTAGATGAGAATCAATACTATTTGTGTCCTTCATGCAAAGGCATATAATTTTCTCATGAGATACACTTTATTTGATGTCATCTCTTTTTCATATGTATTGCATAACTTCTTCCAAAGCTCCTCTACATTTTCACAATTTAATATTGTAAAGTAAACATTATCTGCCAGGTGCAAGTGAATGGTAGACCTAGCCATTTCATCTAACTCATCCCAATCATCTTCATCCATGTCAGTATGATTCTTTGAAATCCCATTTACTGGCTTCCATTGCCTCCTTTGAATCAGCACATCTTTAATCTGATTCTTCCATAAGGAAAAGTTTTTGCCATCAAATTTTTGGATCTCAAAATGGTATTTGCCCTACAGGTTATAGATCCTCCTCGGAACACTAGGACTAGACCTTGATCCACCAGATGTGCCTAAGGCCTCTGATGCCATGATGGTAGAGAATTGAATAGAATGATAATGGAGCTAGAAGAGTCCAAACACCAACAAATAAGTGTATCAAGGAGTAAATCGACCACTATATAGTTGACAAAACCAAAAAATCTGGAAAAAAGAGTATCCTCTACAAAATGAGCATATGACCAATGTCAAAATATTATAAAACTGCGAGTACTAACATGTTTACCTACATAGTGAATCACTGACTCCACTGCATATAATGAGTTACCCAATAGAAGCAAACTAGGCTTATCGAGCACCTATGAACAACTATCATACATCTCCTATGGTGAGGCTGGGTAAGTCTTCCACCTGCATCACTGAAGAGACCCCGACATCTGGGTGTCTCCCAATTAAGAAAACCTCACCATGACCCTCCTTATCAAACGTTCAAGTCTTTATGCAAAAAACATAACCACTATATCAATGACAACATGGACGTACATAAGCAGTATCCATAGAAGCGTACATGATGTGTATGTGCTCAATATATGCAGTAAAATGACACTAAAAGGTTGAATGCACATCCCAAAAACTAGCCAACAACACCTACAAGTGTCTGTCAACTCTCATGTCTTAGGCTCAAAAACCTGCATAAATTTGCAGTGGTTGCTCCCACCAAAACTGAAAAACTTTTGAGAAACCTATAGTTTTATGAGTGTGGCTAAAGACACAGCCCCAAAGGTTGATATTTATTATTGAAGAAGTACAAAGAACACTCTTCTTGATGTTATTAGACCTGTCTGTAGAGAACTATGTGCAAAAGTACTCCAAAATGGATCCAAAAGACACCCCAAAAATGCTTCAAAAACAAGCTTTGAAAGAAAAGAATGAAGCTTTGAGGGACCAAAACATGTTCAAGGTAATGTTAACCTTAGTCTGTCCCCTTCTTCAGACACCACAAGAGTGTAGCTTAGTGGCAAGATATTGCCACAATTAAGTGAGCTCCGAGGGGAACAGTATTGGGATGGGTGACCTCCCGAGAAGTACCGGGAACCTCTATCTTCCTTGATCATTGAGGTTCTCCCTTGCGTGCAGCCAACGGCGCCAATGGGGACTTCGATGACTCGGATGACAAGGTATGCCAAGTTCTATGCCTTGGTTGCCGCCTTAGTCGTAAGCCTTGGAGAAAGCCTTGGATACCAGTGAAGTATTTCAATGGCCAATGAAGTATTTCAATGGCCAATGAAGTATGTCCATAGGATTGGATAGTGTTGTGCATGTGGTTTCTACCATGAGAATAGGGATGGTTGGTGTGGTGCACATGATGTTTGCGTAAAGTGATGTGGTTGCTATTGTGTGTGAGTAGGAAGGAAATTTCGTGGGGTAACAAGTTAAGCCTTCCACAAATGAAATGTAGTGGTGTGGGATAGTGGCGGCAGTGGTTGTGTATGGGAAAATGGAAGAAGAGAATGGAAATTATGGATCCCTGGTGAATGGGATTTGGGGTGTGGGGCATTACGGGGAAACTGATACTACCTCCAAGAGGCTTGGGGTGGCCTACAATATTGGGTATGATTGGGTGACCGATGGCTAGTTCTAGAAGTTCAATAGCGGTGGTGTAGAGACGGTTAATGATGGAAGAAAAGAGTGTGGCTTGGGAGATTGGTTTGCAAAAGTTGAAGGATGGTGTGGATGACAATTGGGATAGTGGTTATGGTTGGGATGGTACTAGGTGGTGATTGAGGAGGGGTCTGGTAGATGTTTTTCTATGGTTTCTATGGTGGGATGTACATCAATCATGGTGGGAGGGGATCGAGGTTGCTGGGGTGAGATTGGAGATGTTTGAACAAATGTTTCACTTGTCAGATCGATGGCCACAGTTGAAGTGGCCTCTTGCATTGTGGTTGCTTCATGTTCGAATATCAAAATCCGGATGTTCTTCCCACTGTGCTCTCGTGTCTTGACATGCTTGTGATCATAGCAAGGTGTCACTTTTTGTAACATGGTGTGAATCTCTTCATCTACTCCTAATGATTCAGTGAGAAGTTGGAGTGTTTCAATAAAGTGTGGGTCTACTCCTTCCTCACTCAGAATCTACTCAATCAGTTTTTTGCCTATCATAATGGAGAGAGGGTGTCGTTCTTGCACACTCATGATTATGTCGTATTGCAACTGTGCAAGATAGGCATGGGCTCCTATAGCTTCTCGTTGTTGTTCATCATGCGGTTCTTCCTCATCGCCTTCATCTTCCTCATCTTCTTTTTCTTCTTTTTTGGTCGGTTCTTGTAGTCCTTCTTCATGTTGTTGATGTTGCTTGCCTTCTCGTTCTTCTCTCGACTTGAGATTTACTCATTCAAAATGTGCATTATTGAGCTCTTCCAAGAGAACTCCTCTAGGGAATTCTAGATCAGATAGCACCAGTGGGGAAATTAAACCAGATCCATCTATACTTCACCTTGGTATTTTGAGTGTAACGGGCTTGACTACTCTTTGTGGTGTAGGAGATATATCTCATGTCAAGGTGGTGCCTTTGGGTTGTGTGCAAGGTATCGATCCCCTCATCCTCTTGGATGGTGGAGCCGAAGTTTTCTTGCTTTTAACTGCTTCACTCTATTCCATGAAAGAGCCCTCTAAATCGAAACATCATATGCAAGGCACCAATAGATTATTCTCATGAGAGCACAACAGCCATGTAATACTGGCTTACATGGCCACCTCTTGTGTGCTTGATGAATTTGATCAATAATCCAATATGGAAGATTGATCGTTAAGTTTTGCATGTCAAGTAAGTGCAAGCTAAACCAAAAAAATTTGTGCAGCATCGTGAATTTGTCTTGACCTAGGAATGTGAAATGTTGCATGCACATTCTCAAATGCATCACAGTGTTAGGAGTCATAGCCACCATGTCTTTGAGCTTCATCAGATTCTGATTCTTCATGTTGTCTGGAACCAACCCTTCTTTCTCATTAGGGATGTGAATAGCTCTCATATCTAGGGCTTCTCAAACTAAGTTATTGGTAAGACAGAATTGTTTTAACTCATTCCCTTCTGTTAATGATGGAACTACAAAGGTGCTTGAAGCTCTGGGGTCCTGGGTGAGAGTTAGTGAGTTGATGAGATAAAAACATGGCATGAAATCCAATTTTGATAATCTAATAGCAAAGTACTCTGACAAGCCCACTTTCTACCAAACGGGCCTCAAGTTTGCTGCATTTTATAACTTCTCAAATTCTCTAGTGAAGAAATGGTATTTTCCCCATGTGTTGTTGTAGACAACCTCAGCTTCCTACATACATGTATGTGCCTTCTCCTAGAGGTCCTACCATCTCACTAAACCAATGTGAATTATTATTAACTCTCATGGTGTGACCCATGGGTGGATTCCATATTGAAATAATTTGCACCACATGCATATCTTCAGGCCGCTCATCTGTCCACTCAAATTTAGTCAAAAGTTTGTACAAAGGCTTTGCAATGATTGCATACATGTGGGTAAAATGTTGGTAATAACCACACTGTCCCATGAAAGCTTGCACTTCCTTGATATTCTTTGGTCTAGTTAACTTGGTGATTGCTCTAACTTTATCCTTGTTCATTAATATACCATTCTTTGACACTATGTGTCCTAGAATCTTGCCTTGCCTGACCATGAAAACACACTTTTTTGGGTTCAAGCATACTTGATATTCTCTACATTTGTCATAGATGACCCTTAATCTGGGAATATATGTTTGTCTAATGTTGGAATGTGCATATAGATCATCAACATAGACCTCTAAGTTCTTTCACAAGAACTCTTTGAAAACATGACACATCAGTCTTTCAAAAGTAGCAGGTGTATTGGTGAGCCCAAAAGGCATCACACAGAATGGGATGATTCCCCACTTTATGGCAAAAGCAGTTTTATGATGGTCTTTTGGGGCAATAGCTACTTGATTTTATCTAGAAAATCCATTAAGGAGGCTGAAGAATTCTTTGGCTGTTACATGTTCCAATAAGTGTTTAGTGATAGGAAGTGGATAGCTATCTCTTGTGGAGAGAGATGGTGGATGCAACCTAAAGATGAATTGGTGCTGCTACAACCAACTTCACACCAGCCAACTAAGACTTCAGAGTTGGTTAGTAGACCCTTTGAGCTTCCTAAATCCACAAAAAAATCACCTAAGTGCTTTGGAACAAGTATCTCAAAAGTTTGAGTCAAGACAGACTAGTTGCAAAATGACTAGCTCCCAAAACTTGCTATTTTTGTACATACACCTATTAAAAAAAATGAAGAGTGCTCTCAACCTAGTAGGAATTAGAAAAATTCCTTTTGGACATAGCAGATGGACTTTGCAAGATTAACAATCCAATTTAAAACACTTCAATTCATCAAGTGAGCACTGAGAAAAAGTTTTAGCAAAATCTGGACACTCCTTCCATTTTTGGGCTCTATAGAGATAGACCAATGAGCAGTAAAATGCAGATTTCTCACAAATGGTAAATTAAATGGATATGAAATTTTGCTCCTTTTATAGCTACTTTTGGAGGTAGTTTTGAATTTGAATTCAAATGACTTCACCTAAAAGTGATGCTAGGAATTAGGAAATATTCCCTCAGCTAATGGATTTGTGTTTTTAGGTAGTTAGAGCCAGAATTTGCTTTTTACATCATGGATGACTTAAGCCATTCTTTCTTTCACAATTATAAGAGAGATCCAATGCACTTAGAGAGATATCCAATGCACTTTAAAACTCGGAAAATGGTTATGTACAGCTCGAGATATGAGCTTCTGAAGTTTACTATTATGAGTGAGTATAGCAAAGAACAAATGAGAGAAGAAGTAAATGATGAATGTATAGATTCGCATATAATTACAAGCTCATTGGCAATGAATACTTGCACAATGGGAGTAGAATGATAGAGCTATGGATTAAGCTCTTCAATCTCTAGAAATGGGCATGAAATGGGCACGAATCAAGCACTCCTTTGGCGACTTCCTTCTTGCTCCTTTTATAGCTACTTTTGGAGGTAGTTTTGAATTTGAATTCAAATGACTTCACCTAAAAGTGATGCTAGGAATTAGGAAATATTCCCTCAACTAATGGATTTGTGTTTTTAGGTACTTAGATCCAGAATTTGCTTTTTACATCATGGATGACTTAAACCATTCTTTCTTTTACAATTATAAGAGATATCCAATGCACTTAGAGAGATATCCAATGCACTTTAAAACTCGGAAAATGGTTATGTACAGCTCGAGATATGAGCTTCTAAAGTTTACTATTATGAGTGTGTAAGCCATCGGATTGGCACATTGTATTTCCATAATTCCTGTATTTTCCTATCCCGCACGAATTGAAAGGTTTCCTATTCCGCACAAACCAAAAGGTCGTTGTGAAGAGATGTATTTACTTATCAACTAATGAAAAGGCATTGCGGTGACGCTCCGGTAACGACAAGCGGGATCGCCAGACTGTCTGTATGGGAGATTGCGGTCTGTGGAGAAGTCGTAGTGCAATGTTTGTGAAGTCTGAGTATTTTCGTCCTTACCTTTGTTAATTTCATTTCTTCGTGATTAACACATAAGGTTCTGTTGTCGATATTCGTCTGTGCGACGGTAATCAGTAATTGCTACGTGACGCATTGTGAACAGTATTAATCTGAGTATGCACAGTAAATCGGTGAGAAAACTAACCAGAGTCTTGATAGTAATTCGGATTAACAGAGTGTTGAATATTAATGTACTGTGATTTGAATGAGTTAATTGAGAAAATCAAGTTACAGGGCCTCTAATTTATCAGACCCCTACCACTCCCAAGAACCCGAAAGAACTTAAAATGCCTGTAATGTAAAAGTGCATTTTAACGCTGGCGTCCTCTGTGGGAAAGTGGCACAGAACTGTGAATAATCAGTAAGGTGGAGTAGTACGCAAGTGGTGCAGACGTGATATATGCCAGTTACTCGGTCCGACGAGTCGTATCCGAAGTACAGGAGAGACCAGCATCCATGGACAGTACCAAATTTGTTAGGGACACCCCCAGTCGGCAAAAGCACAGACCAATTAAGTCCAGTTGGCGAAGGAACAGACTGTTAGTAGCGATTCCGATAGAATTCCGGTGACACAGGAGGAAATTCTAGTAGATTCTGGTAGATTCCGATGTAATTTTGGTACAGTCTGCAGAAGGTACAGAAACTTCGGAGTGTATAGGGACACATTGTATAGTTGACCCGATACCGTCTGGTCAGGATTCGAACTTTTTCGAGGATAAAGTGGTGTTACCTAGAGAGATCATTGCCAGTGAAAGAATACCCTGTTTTGTGGAAAGTTCGACAAATTCCGGTGACAGTTCGGTCCCAGTTGCAGGGAATTTATAGTTTTCCGGTGACCGTGTGATACTCCCTGGTGAATCTTCATTTCGGACACCACTGTTCGGGGCAAATTTGCCTACCTGGGATATCCAAGCTGAGTATAGGCTCTTTGATTTAGAGATCCGTAAGAGATTAAACGCTATTTTCAAGCCGAAAAGTGAGCAGTCTGACCATACAAACTCCGAAGGACCAGAAACACCTCCTCAAAACTCAGGAGACAACCACGGTACCACGGCTAGCACCATGAGTGGTCAACAGCAACAACAACAACAACAACAGCCCCTTCCACTGCGACCAGTTCCAACAGGGGTAACTTACACAAAGTTCGGTGGATTTCCAAGTGACGACCCTGATGCCCATGTTCGTACTTTTGAGATAAGTTATGCCGTGCTAAACCATCCACCCGATCCGGCATAAAAGGCCATCATGTTTCAGTCAATATTAGTCAATGAAGTAGTGCGATGGTTAACAGAGTATGATTTCAATCATTTTGTTACCTATGAGGCAGTAAGAGATGCATTTTTACAGCAGTTCCGGTTGAAGAAAAACCCTGCCAAAATCTTTGACTATTCGAAGAACAATCGACAGAACCTGTACCAGACTGTTCAGGAATATGCCACATTATTTAGAACTCATTTAAGACAATTGCCTCCGGCACATGCTAATTTACCGGATGATGTTATAACCCAGTGGTTTATTAATGGTTTGACCCCACAGCTTAAACAAATCATGATCATCCGCCGTGTGGGTGTTATGACACTGGATGTTGTTATAGCGATGGCTCTGCAATTAGAGCATAAGGTTGGGGGATTCACTGAAGACTTGGAGTGGTTGAAGGCCAGTAAAAACGTTATAGATGATCCGGCTAAACAGATGTACTGTACCAAGTGCAAAAATCCAGGTCACACTAGTGCTACTTGTGCCCTTAATCAGATGTATTGCGCCATCTGCAATATCACCGGACACTCAAACGAAAATTGTGCGTATAATGCCAAAGTGCAGGGACGAGCAGTTGTAAATACCATTATACAGGAACCAGGACAGCCAGCAACTCACTACGTGCCACCGTAGATTGCGAAACAATCAATCGCAAGGTTACAGGAATTATCGAGGACAACGGAATACCAACTTTAATACAAATCGCTGGCAGGCAGGTACATCACCGGAAAGTACTTCTCTGCCACCACCTCAATGTCGCTTTTGTGGTGAGCTTGGCCACATCCGGAGATTCTGCAAGGATGCAGCCGAATACGACCAACGAAAGAAAGAGCGTCAAAACCCGATGACCAACATGGTCTATATCTCCCCAGTGGAATCACAAGCAGCAGTGGTCCAGACAAGATCCGGTAAGCAGTTGCAACCCGCAGCTGAGATGTTTGAACCTAGTATCCGTGAACAGCATTGAATGTATACCAAAGCCAGCCAATGGACTGCCAAAGAGCCTACCGTGTTCCCCGATCCAATTCCAGTGACACAGGTTCCCCTGCCAAATGGGAAAGCGCATAAACAAGACTCTACTCCAATAATAGGAGAATCATCATCGGAACCAGTGAAGAGTGCAATTCCAACAGACCAGGTATGGGATATTCTCTCAAAGGCTTCAATTACACTCCCTTTGGGGCAACTACTCGCCTTGGTGCCCGAAGTTAGGCAGCAGTTTCAACAACAAGTTAGTCTGAGATCTCCAAGTACTCTGGCGACCACAACAATACAACCAGAAACTGACTCTACGGTGGATCAGTCTGTCCCTTTAATCACTATCTGGCATAAAAATCACAAGATTACACAAGTGTTAATCGATGGTGGTTCCAGTGTGAACATAGCAACTGTAGCTCTCTGCAAAAAGTTAGGGTGGACCCAAATTGAGCCCGTTCAATTCTTTGTCAGAATGGCAGATCAATCCCGAGTCCATCCGGTGGGACTCGTAAGGAATATCCCGATTACTTTGCAGGGCACAACATTCAAAATGACTTTCGTAGTCTTAGAACTACCAGAATCTAGCCTCGACTATAATCTTCTATTCGGTCGACCGTGGTTGAAACAGGCTAAAGTTATACAGGATTGGTGAGCACAGGAACTGACTTTTAAGGACAACCACCGTAAATATGTTGTCAAACTGGATGCCATTCAGCCCTGCGAACTTCATGCCAGACCCTATGTAGCAGAGCTAGTCCACATGTTGGATGGCTTATATGATGATGAAGAAGAGGTGTTTTTGACGAACAATAAAGATCTGATTTCCTTAGGTACTGTAGATCTGCAATCTATCGCAGACAACTGGAGTCCGGCACCCTGTACGATTGTTCCCGTGACCGGAGACACAGATGCAGATGATAATGTTGCTATGGATGGAGCTACTCTGCAACAACTTTTACAATCAGCTGATGACGTGGGGAAACCTCGTCAATTTTATGTCCTGGAAGACCAGTTAGTGACCTATAATCTGGGTGATGAAAGCAACCCCCGTTCTGTTAAAATTAAGGCAAGATTGTCTGAGGCATTTCAAGAAGATTTGATCCGACTCCTGCGAGAGTTTTCTGATGTTTTTGCCTGGGATCACCGCGATATGAAGGGTCTTGATCTGCGAATCTATCAACATCGAGTCGTGCTTAAGCCGAAAGTGAAGCCAATTAAACAATCCAGTTACCGTATGAATCCCAATTATGTAGCACAGGTCAAAGCAAAGCTTGATAGGTTATTGAAGGTGGGATTCATCGTACCAATAGAACACGCTGAATGGATATCTCCGATTGTTATTGTTCCTAAGAAAAATAAGCAGCTCTGAATCTGTGTGGATTACCAGAAACTGAATGCGGCCACGGTACCTGATCTGTTTTCTCTTCCCTTTCTTAACACAATGCTTGACAGAGTGTCCGGGCATGAGATGTACTCCTTTTTGGACGGCTACAGTGGTTATAACAAGGTCAGAATGGCTGAACAAGACATACCGAAAATAGCTTTCATTACCAACTGGGGTGTTTTTTCTTGTACGGTCATGTGGTTTGGGTTACGAAATGCTCCCAGCACATTTCAACATTGTATGCAGGAAATTTTCTCACCCTACCTAACCACTTTTATGCAAGTCTATTTAGACGACTTCTCCTTATTCGGCAAGATTGCGGCACACCTGTATCATTTACGGTGCTGTTTTGAGAAATGTCGTGAATACCGACTCTGCCTGAACCCGTCAAAATCTCTTTTTGCGGTGTCTTGTGGTAAACTCCTTGGACATATCATATCGGCACAAGGTATCCAAGTTGATCCAGACAAAGTCGCAGCTTTGTTGGAAGCATCCGTTCCTACAACCCCGAAAGAGGTTATGTGCTTCTTGGGTCAAATTCGGTGGCATGGTCGCCATCTACGGTGGCTCTGCTAAATGGGCTAATGACTAGTACTCCACGACAGTTCGAATGGACTCCGAAATGCCAAACTGCATTCGATCGACTAAAAGGATTATTGGCGCAGGTTCCCGTTTTGCAACCTCCTGATTGGGAACGCCCATTCCATGTCTTTGTAGATGCATCGGATATCGCCATTGGCAGTGTTTTAATGCAGCAAACGGACAAATGGTTTCGGCCTGTTTACTATGCAAGTCGCCGACTCGCTCCTTCGGAAAGGAATTATTCTGTGACTGAACGGGAATGTCTCGGATTGGTATATTCTATAAAGAAATTCAGGCATTATTTGATAGGCCGAAAATTCACCTTTCACGTGGATCATGCTGCACTTGTATATCTGGTCCGGCAGCAACATTTAGGTGTTCACTTGGCTCATTGGGTCTTATTGCTACAAGAGTTCGACTACAAAGTGATTCATCGACCAGGTACCGCCCATGCCTTAGTAGACTTCCTCTCTCGGTTGGATTCCAGCGAAGCTCCGGTGGGCGTTGATGATACCACACCAGCAATTTACGCTGCTGAACTAGCTTGTGACGAATCTCCCGAACATCCTGAGCAGCCTACCTATTATGATACATTGTTAACTTTCCTGGCTGATGGATGTCTTCCTCTTCATACACCTCCTGCTATGCGACAGAAGATTGCAGTTTATAGTCGCCGATTCCGGTTGCTGGTAGGACAGTTGTACTATATGGACCACACTGGTGTATTACTTCGCTGCATTCTGCCACATGAAGCAAACTTAGTCATCACTATGGCACATTCAATACCCTCTGGTGGACATTTTGGTGCAGATCTCACTCATCGGAAGATTTTGCAAAGTGGGCTTTGGTGGCCAAACATGTATAAAGACGTACTTCAATTTGTGCAGCACTGCGACACTTGTCAACGGGCTCGACAGCCATTACAAAGACACTTTTTTCCTCTACAACCTGTATTACCTTTGGAACCTTTTCAGAAGTGGGGCCTTGATTTTATTGGACCTATCACACCACCAGCAACCCTTAGCAACAATCGTTACATCTTGACATGTACAGATTACGCTGCCAGGTGGGCAGAAGCTTGGTCCTTACGGTTCGCTACAGCTGTTTAGATGGCAAAATGCCTGATGAAGGATGTTTTTCCGCGTTATGGATTACCTCTGGAACTTGTGACAGATCAAGGAACACACTTTGCTAACAAATTAATGCAAGTATTAACACATAATTTTCAAATTCTGCATAAAAAATTCAGTTCCCCATACTATCCTCGTGCCAATGGCTTAGCTGAAAGTACCAACAAGACGCTGTTGACTATGCTTCGCAAATTGATTGTGGAATCACCAGAAAGATGGGATCAATTACTACCTGCAATCTTATGGGCATATCGGACTACATACAAAGTTGCAACCGGACTGACTCCTTTCAAGCTTGCTTATGGGTTGGAAGCAATCGCACCTATGGAGACTGTCGTGCCAAGCTTACGCGTGGCCATAACTCAGAAGCTGTTACCCGAAGACTCTTTGCCATTTCGGTTGGAAGCACTCAGAAACTTGGATGAACATCATTGGGAAAGCTTTCTAACTCTTCAAAAGTTCAGTTGTGGAAAGCCTGGACTCATGATCGTTTCCTCAAGACTCCTGTGTTTACGGTGGGCCAACTTGTGTTGTTTTATAATGCTAAATAAAATCGTTCTGCTAGAAAATTTAAATTACAGTGGTTCGGTCCTTACCAGATTAGTGAGCAAGTGGGACCAGCTACTTTTCGGTTGACTACCTTGACCGGAGTTCCTCTTCCTAAAGTGATCAATGGTTCAAAGTTGCAGCCGTATCACCAACACCTGATCCTCGCTGACGTGTCCTTCGTTTTTTCGCGTGTCACTTATTTTCTTTTCTTTATTTTTGCGTGTTAGTCGAATAAGACGGTAAGCTCCTCGTTTTGATACATAATCATAATTAATCGCCACCTTGTGTTATTGATTCTGCTCATGCATGCCCGCCATAATTATGAAGGTTATCATCTCAACATCGCGCGATGATTAAGTATTTCCGATCGCTTCCCATTGTCGAGTGTCTACTTAATCCTCTTCTTTTCCCTGTTAATCGTTATTGTGTCTGTGTGTTCTGTGCGTTGTGTTTCCTATGTTTGTCATGTCTTCGTGTTCTTGTGATTTCGAGTGCGCATCATGGAAGCTTTAGCTAATTTTGCTACTTTCCGTGATGGACTCCCTCATGACGTGAGTGAGTTCTTGCATATTCGTGGCCTAGTAAACTTCGCTGACTTGCCTTGGCATTCAGTGGAGTGTCACCCTTATTATGCACAGATTATTGCAGCCATTGCCGCCACTCCTGCTACCGAGCAGAGTTGGCCGATTACATGTTTACCATCTCGCGTCGTAATCACATTAACATCATTCGCTGCAGCATTCCGTTTGCCCATAGAAGGCGTGGAGAATGATCCTCTCCTTCCTATTGCCACCATGGTCGAATTATTCCCACGGTCCTCATCGAATGAATACGCCATTTTGTGTCGCCCTGACCCTGAACGTACCACCTTACAATTTCTTGTTGCTATCCTTAATTTATAGAAATGCACTTACGGTATTTCTCGTCCGTTTTACTCGATGATTGACATGGCTTCTCGTGAGCATGTTAATTTTTCCTTGTTCTATTTCCGACGCATTCACCATGAATGCGTTACGGTTATTAAGCATGTTAACAAGGGAGAGCTTCCGCGTTCACGATTACCACATATCATTACCTTTCTGTTCCCAGTCATTCAAGCCATGCAACCTCCGCCAAGAGCTCCAATTTTGTATCATGAAGAATTTGCCCAAGTGCTCGAAGACGAAGAAGATGAGGATGAAGATCTTTTCCAGCTTCTCTACCGGAAACGCAGACGGATAAGCCCTTTTGAGAGTCAAGTTCAAGGTTCCACCGCTGGAAATGAAGAAGAAAGAAATGAAGAAGAAATTTTCCACGATAGTGCCACCTCAATTCACCTTGATTCGTCTACCCAGTCTTCTCCCATCCGGCAACAGGAACACAGTGCATCCACTGATGATTCCAAAGAAAACTCTTCTCGGGCAGATTCTCAGCACTCGATTCCAGAAGATGTGCAAGCCATTGTTGCAGAGATCATAAATGAAGTCATTACCTTGGTCGATGTTGTGATTGACCGGACTGAAGTGACTACACAGCAACCTACTGGGATAGTGTTGGTGCCCAACAGTCTTCTACTTACTCCTCCACCAATGCCTCTGGCCGAGCCATGTGTCCCCATTCAACCTATTGCCCCTGAAGCACCGGATTCCTCATCCTCTTCACCTAACTATTCTCCACCATCTTCACATCATCTCTTGTCAGCTTCTTCATCCCAACCACTTCCTCCTCCTCTTCTTCCTCCGATTCCCATGTTTACGGAATTAGAGTCCATGGGTCAAATGCTCATCCAATTCTCACAGCAGCTTCCGACACAACTCAGAATGGTCATTGATAACATTCGTCACGAATTGTAGCATAAAGTTGATCTCCTAGAAGCAGATATTGCTCCACTGCAAGAAGAAGTGGATGCAGTTAAGGTAGAAAATCATGGTTTACACTTACATATTCAACAGCTTCAAGATCAACTCGCACAGAAAGATGCTTTGTTGTGTCAAAAGGATAATGAAATCAGCACGTTGAAGCACGAAATCATTGATAAAATAGATGTAATGACTGCCATAGGAAATGAATTGCAGAGCACGCGGGAAGCATACAATGTATTAGAAGAAGCTTCACAGTCTCTAGCTAGCAATGTACTTAAAGCTGAAGCAGAGCTGCATAAGACTACCGAAACCTTGTTCAAACGTGATCAAGAGTTACAGGAAGAATTGGGATGATATCTCAAATTGAAGAAAGAATTTGAAGGAATGCAGAAAGAAATAGACGCCTACTACAAAACCATGCAGTTCCAATCTGAAGAACTAGAGAGACGAGAAAAGCAATTAGGTGTTCAAGCTGACAGACTTTCAAGGGTAGATGATCATATCAATGAGATGAGATTGCGCCGCGATGCAGCACTGGAAAATGATTTCTACCTACAAGAGGCCTTTTTGCAGACACAGGCTGAAATTTTGATGAGTCAAGTAATTGCGGCAAGTTCAGTTAGAACTGATGCTCAACTCGTAGAACCGGAGATCCTAAAAAAGATGTTGGACTCGCTGAAACAGAAGATTTCCAGAACTTTTAAGTTAGCCAGAACCATGTATATATAGGGTAAGTCCACCGTGCGTGCCAGTGTAAGCCACCGGATTGGCACTTTGTATTTCTATAATTCCTGTATTTTCCTATCCCGCACAAACTGAAAGGTTTCCTATTCTGCACGAACCGAAAGGTCGTTGTGAAGAGATGTATTTACTTATCAACTAATGAAAAGGCATTGCGGTGACTCTCCGGTAACGACAAGCGGGATCGTCAGACTGTCTGTCTAGGCGATTGCGGTCTATGGAGAAGCCGTAGTGCAGTGTTTGTGAAGTCTAAGTATTGTCGTCCTTACCTTTGTTAATTTCATTTCTTCGTGATTAACACATAAGGTTCTGTTGTCGATATTCGTCTGTGCGATGATAATCAGTAATTTCTACGTGACGCATTGTGAACAGTATTAATCTGAGTATGCACAGTAAATCGGTGAGAAAACTAACCAGAGTCTTGACAGTAATTCGGATTAACAGAGTGTTGAATATTAATGTACTGTGATTTGAATGAGTTAATTGGGAAAATCAAGTTACAGGGCCTCTGATTTATCAGACCCCGACCACTCCCAAGAACCCGAAAGAGTATAGCAAAGAGCAAATGAGAGAAGAAGTAAATGATGAATGTATAGATTCGCATATAATTACAACCTCATTGGCAATGAATAATTGTACAATGGGAGTAGAATGATAGAGCTATAGATTAAGCTCTTCAATCTCTAGAAATGGTCATGAAATGGGCACGAATCAAGCACTCCTTTGGCGACTTCCTTCTTGCTCCTTTTATAGCTACTTTTGGAGGTAGTTTTGAATTTGAATTCAAATGACTTCACCTAAAAGTGATGCTAGGAATTAGGAAATATTCCCTCAGCTAATGGATTTGTGTTTTTAGGTAGTTAGAGCCAGAATTTGCTTTTACATCATGGATGACTTAAGCCATTCTTTCTTTTAGAATTATAAGAGATAAAATGTACTCTTTTACTAGAGGTGTTCATATGTCTACACATATGAATACAAATGAACATCATATCAAGCATGTAGGCTTGGAAAAAATGCACCAATAGCTCCCCCTCAAGCCTAACATGCTTGGCCTCCAAATAAGTCTTCAATTGTCCTTGATTTCCTGCAAGTCAATCATCAACTTGAATCTACTTAATTTTGTACCATCAAGAGCTTTAGTCAACATGTCTGCACATTGCATATCTGTAGAGACATAGTATAGTTGGATATCCTTGCTCATTAGCTTCTCCCTTACATAATGGTAGTGGACTTCAATATGGTAGTGGACTTCGATATGGTAGTGGACATAGTATAGTTGGATATCCTTGCTCATTAGCTTCTCCCTTACATAATGGTAGTGGACTTCAATATGCTTGGTTCTAGCATGGTATACCGGATTAGTTGCAAGATGTAGTGAGCTTGTGTTGTCACCAAAAATGTGAGGTGTCCAAGATCTGTATACAAAGATTTTAACCACATCTTCTCCACTGAGTGTTTTGTATCATCTCCTATTTGCACTTCATGTTTGTTGTGAGGATCTTCCAAATCAGAAAGTAAAGCCACATTTCCTGCGACATGATTTGAGCATCCCGAATCAATGTAAAAGATGTGATCATCATCCTTACCCTTCTTCACTGATAGATTCATAATCAATAACGAATCTTCTTGGCTTTGTTCCTCTGCATAGTTATTGTAATCTCTTCTTCTTCTATGGCCACTATTATAGTTGTTTTGATCCATAGCCACCTCTATTGAATCCTCTTCCTTTTGAGTTCCTTGGGTTCCTGAAACATTATTCAGTAGTATGATTAGATAAGCCACATATATTGCAAGGTTGAGATTATTGGAATCTCCCCTTGCTTTGCTTTCCACCTCTAGCTCTTCCTCTACCTGCAAAGTTTGTTTGGAAAGAGCTACCTTCATCTTCATTCTTCTTATTCTTTGACTTGTCCTTGATCTTAGCT
>CM035417.1:96546572-96569072 GCA_020310875.1 Ceratopteris richardii | reverse complement strand
TGCCTCAAGAAGGGTCTTCCCATAATCATCTCGTAGGCATGATTCTTACTAAAGTCACATATAGAAAAAGTATGTTCAAACTCTACACCACAAGTAGTAAGAGTTATTCCCTCTAGTAGCCCTAAGGGTCTCTCAATGTGACCATCAGCCATTTGCAACTTCATTCTTGTTGGCCTGAGTGCTGGCTTGCCCCAATGTTTCCATAAGGAAGTGGTAGCAATTGCAACTCCCGCACCTGAGTCCAAAATGGCCTTGATTGTGTAACCCTGATGAGTGATAGGGAGATAGGTGTTCCCTTCTTCTCCTTCGCTCATGTCTCCTATCTTGTCCAAAGGTATTTCTGGTACTATTCTATGAGATCCTACCTGGGAACGAGTTTTGACTTGTCTGGCACTTGCTTGGCTACATGTTTCCACAATTCAAGCTTGACCTTGAGTAGCTCTTCTAAAGTGAGATTACACTGCACCTTAGTATTCTTTACTACCTCTGTGTTCCTAGGTATGATTGAGTCTTCGTTTCTTATCATGACCGTGGGTGCTCTCATACAAGTAGATTTTCCTTCCCATGGACCTGTGAAATGGGGCAGCTCATGTAAGGAATTGGACTCAAAGTCTAATCTCTCTTGAGATTGGGCACTCTCGTGCTCTCCATAAATGGAAGGAAGATCTTGTGGGAATTGATCGTGTGCGTCATCCACAAGTTCGATGGGAGGAGGAACTTCACTTTCTTTAGCCCACTTCTCTTCTTGAATCTCTCGCAAGAATTCTGGTGAGTATCGATTCATAGAAGAAGAGGTGTCTGGTTCAGTGGAGTTAGGCACATAAGCTTCCTTGGGAGGAATGCTTATTCTATGACTTGCCTTCTCCTTAGCCTGAGAGTTGGCTCCTTTTCCAGACTTAGCAATTATCGTCTCCAATCTATCCAATAGACCATCAAATGGCAATGGTGTTCTAGATGAGCTAGAGCAATTGAAGAGGCGACCGGCCTCAAACATGGATTGAGCCAATTCCACCATCTTGGCACACAACTTGGTTCGTTCAAGCTCTAGGTCAGCTCTAGGGTAACATCTTTCATGATCCGTTACATTTGGACCTTCCTGGATCCTGGCCTGATATGCTCTAAGCATCATATATATGTCCTCGGGAGTGGGATCTACTAAGACTGATCCTACTCGGGATGGTGGGTGGGTTATGTGTGGTGGATTAGAAGGTTGAGGAATGGAAGGTTGTTGCAGAGCAAAGGAGCACAAGAGAAGAGCCCCAAAATTTTCAAATTAATGGGCATATTTTTCTTCTTCAAACTCCTAGAGAATTCCCTCAAGCCATGTAAATGCACTAAAGGAGTCCTCTAGTTGCATAATCCCAATTTGTTGTAAAATATCCTTTGTAAACTAGTAGGAAATTCACCTTTTTTGTAATAAAGTGCCGGTCTCTTGTGTGAAAGGACCAAACTTAGGGCACATGTATATAAGTCACTTTGTGACTCTTTGTAGAGACTTTTTGCCATTGTGAAGAAGGAGCTCTCCAAAATTTCGAATTTGCCTCTTTCTTGCAGATTTCCATCTTCTTTTTGATCTTGTATGTGTTTGTAATGCTTGGAATGTGTGTGTAGGATTGTTGTCTACCCCTCCCCACTGTTTTTGAGCTACTGTAGTGTGTATGTGAGCTTGTAGGAGTTGTGGCGTGAGTGTGGGTGCTTCCCGCCATTCACTATTTTGGTCATAACTTGAAGCAGAGTTGTCAGAATCGAGTGAAGCCACTTCCAATAGATGCATCTTGTCAAGAGCTTCAAAACAAGTACCTATTGACTATATTCGGAGTTCGGAGCTGGGAGAAATCCTTGATTTTCTAAAAACTGTTGTAAGAGGTATCGCGGCAGACACTTCCAGTTTCTCAGTGAGCTTGAGAGGTGGATTAGTCTTTTCTCATTCATAGAAGCTGAACCACTTCATGTTCCATCATGTGTGCACATGTCCTCATACACTTGGTTAGGTCGTTCGATCGGATTGACATTTAAATGTGTGTTAATTTCCCACTATATGTACTTGTGTTGCAATAGAGGTACAGTCTCATTGGCACGAGTCCTTGAGTCTTCTTGACTCAAGTACACACGTTTTTGGCGCCGTTTCCGGGGAACACACAGCCAAGGTGCCTTCGTGATGGTTATAGATCGAGTGTGATGGAATCGTACTTGTAGAAGTGAACTCGTTCCGTGGCAAGTAGTCAATCACTTCAGCACTTGTTACTTCACATCCCCAAGGTGTGTGTAATGAGTTTTTAGGTTTAGGGTTAGTAGGAAGGGAGAGAAGTAGGAGTTAGGGTTAGGTGAGAAGGAGAGGAGAAGTGGAGAGAGGTGAAGTAGGAGTAGGCCAAGACCACAAAAAAAAGCCCAAAAATTGTCTAAAATTAGCAATGTTCAATTCTTGTCAAAAAAGGTATAAAAACCAAAAAACTTGACTCATTTGATACTTCACTGCACTCTGGTATCGTCTGCGGGCAGCGACCGGTATCGCAGGAGGAGTATCGTGCATTTCAGACCGTCAAAGTTAGATTTTGAGTTAAAGGTGCAAGCAAGGTAGTACAAAGGTAAGGATCCACAAAGATTATCTTATAAAAACACACTAAAAGTGCACAAATGAGTGATTAAATGCATGCGCAGTATCCTGGGGGGGAAACTAGTTGTTAATTGAATTTCTTTGTGAGGGACAAGGGCCTAGGAGTGAAGAGGTGTGTGAGGAGAGCAAGGGGGTGCAAAACTTTTTGAATTTTTTAGGCTTTTTGGCTTGAGTATCGCGATCGGTTGAGTTTTGGTATCGCGATACCAAAATTCCCTTGTATCGCGATACTCACCGAGGTATCGTATCGCCGGGTACTAGTCTTGGTATCGCGATACCAATCTGGTATCATGTCGCCAAGTTGGTATTGCGATCTCACTTTACCCAGTGGTATCGTATTGTTACCTACTGTGGTATCGTATCGTCAACTTGCTTGATTCGTATCACGATACCATCTTCAATATCATATCACCTTGGTTCTCAGGTATCGTATCGCGAGGACCTTGGTATCGTATCGTCCCTGACCGTGGTATCGTATAGTTAATCTTGAAGTATTGTATCATCCACTTCCTAGTGTAGTATCGCGATACCATTGCTGGTATCGTATCGTACCAGTTGGTGGTATCGTATCGCCACTTGTCTTGGTATCGTATCGTCTCATTGACGGGAGTCGTATCGCGATACCAAGTTGGTATCATATCGGCGTATGCTCTAGTATCGTATCGCTTGAGCAATCTGGTATCGTATCGTAGGGCTCCCAGTATCGTATCGTGTAAAAGAGGTGGTATCGTATCGTGTCCAAAATCAGTATCGTATCGCCGGCTATAGCAAGTATCGTATCGTGTAGATTCCAAGTATCGTGTCGTGGCCAGCTCGGTATCGCCCAGTGCAATATCGCCTGGAAGTGGTATCGGCTAGAGTGGTTGAAGCATTTTGTCAAGAAACTTGAGGCTTTGGAAGAGCTACTCATGGAGAGTCTCTGAGACTTAGAGAGTCTGAGGAGGGTGAATGATCTTGAGGTCAGGGAGAGTGCTAAGTAGCTGAAGAAGTGTCATATCTTCTGTGGGAAGTGCTGCCCAAGTTAGTCACCACTCTGCTTATTCAGAGACCTCTAGTGACTCAGAGGAGGAAATACCCATGGCTTCGGAAGACATGTAGGGTCCAACTCCAAGTAGAAATTTCATGACTACTGTAGAGGGAGATTACCGTACTTCCTTGCAGTATGTGTCTACAAATGCCCAGGAGATTCCCATCTACCTGGATGGCTTAAATAGATCTGTGGCTAGGATGGTAACTTCCATGAGTGCCATAATCATGCCCCGACCTGCTGTCAAGTACGAAGGATGAGCATACATGGACAAAATTGGTCACATCTACATCGTGACTGAATTTCCTGAAATGATCAATGAAAGGGAAGAATTAGTGGAACCAGAAAACTCCGGAAGGACAAACCCTGAAGAGCTAGTGACTACCCCTAGAGGCAGATCCCAAGTAACTCGAGTCTTGAGAGGAGACTTGATACCTCAAGACGACTATTTATTGGAAGTCTATATGATCCATGGATCAGACTTGTTGCTTCAAACAGACTTACCTGCTCCAAGGAGAGAAGAAAGCCCCATGACATTTTATGAGATAAAAGATCCAGAAGATGAAGCTAGACTAACATACTTGGATAAAAATCAAAGGAGATATTGGCCCGTGAGTGCCTTAGACAAGGATCGGTTGAGATACATGGGTGTGCCTGTATTTCCTCAAAGAGATCAGGCAACTACGTCGCAAAAACCTTTTGGAAATCAACAAGAGACAGAACATACCACGTCAGGACAGACCAGCCAACAAAGTGTGCCAAACTGTACTCATGTGCAATTTGCAACTCCAGGAGTGCAAACACATAATCGGGCCCACGTAGGGGTAGGTAATCAGTACCGACCACATAAGACCACGACCACCGATAGGAGGACAACCGGGAATGCCCCCAGTTAGACCAGCAGTCCCTGTCTTCCCTGTAATGCCGAGACCGCCTGAACCAATGAGAAGACTGAGACCTATACAAGTGGCCAAGTGTGTAAAAAATCATTATGATGGATTAGGAGAACCTTATGATCACATTGCCAAATTTAAACAAGTTCTAAGGGCAGAACAAGTAGACGACTTCTTTGTGCAGTATGAGTCTTTTGGACTCACCCTCATAGGAACGGCTCTAACTTGGTTCCAACCATTGGACCGTAATCAATTTGGGAACATGGAGCAATTCTTTAAAGAATTCATTGGGGAATTCACGAAGAGAGGGATCAAACACAATTCCGCATCTTTAATCCATAGTTTTAAACAGAACCCTAATGAAACAGTGAAAATAGAAGCCCGAAGATTCAATCAGTATGTGGATAGATGCCCTATTGCAGAGAGACCCACTCAACAAAAAATGATTTCATTATTTTTGGATGGACTCACGAATGGAACCCTAAGGACCTTAGTGTACGTGAAAAGACTACAAACTCTGAGTGAATGTCTTCAGGAATGCATTGACCTAGAAGATAACCTAGCTGAGGACCTCAAGAGTACACCCAGCCCCATTAAATCAGAAGACTCGCGAAGTACCATTACTTCCAACTCTAGTAATATGGAAGAATTGGCTGAATTATTAGCAAAAAAACTAGGAGTCCAGGGACAAAGAACTTATCAACACCCAGCCCAAAGAGTGCCTATGCTACGAAGATGTAGCCTATGTGGAGGAGATCACCCCACACACATGTGCGTGCGAGGTGGGACTGGTGCACATCAAAACTACCCATACAACAGACAGCACCAACCAGGAACCGCTTTGTATTGCCACATAGAACAAAAATACACTAATCACACCACTGAAAGTTGTCCATTCAATCGGCAAGCAAGACCATTTCAACCACCACAGTATCGACCATATGGATATCCACCTAGAGAGCAAGGCAGAGAGGTGCCCAGATATTATCCAACACCAGCAGGAGTATCAAGACCATATGAACAAGCACCTTATCCACCACCACAGCCAGTGCTAGGACCACAACTATCACAACCTCAACAAGTAGTACATGTGAAGTATACTCAGCCCGAAGAGAACTTGGAGAGAGCCATAGTGCCAGCATCATCTACAATCAATGAGGAATCAGCGAACCCTAGATATGAGCTGCCACCAGGAGATACTACCCATATGAAGCCAATATGGTCGATTACGACTCAACCTATGATTTGGCTTATTATGGATATGGAAACTATGACCCAAGCTATGGCACTGAGGTCACAACTCTAATGTATACCACTCCCAAAGCACAACCACCCATGAGACCAACCATTAGACCACCTGTACCAAGGGGACCTTGTTATAGGTGCGGAGGAGACCATTTTACAAGAGAGTGCCCTCGACCTTACAATCCACCACCACCTAGGACTTGGGAAGGATATTGTAGTGATTGTGGAAAGGAACATCTTTTCAGAGATTGCCCTAAGAATCCAACCAAAGTCAAGGACACTGCACCTATCAACGTAATCGAAGTGATAGAAGGATCTGGAAGTGATAAGGAATATATTGTGCCACTGAAAGCCATTACAACAGCTCAGATAAGGCAACAAAAAGGGAAACAACCAGAACGGGAACAAGAGAGCAATAAAACCGTGAGTCCTAAAGTTCAGGTAGTGGAAGATTCGGAAGATCTACAAGAGAGTGCACAGAGCACCAAAGCTCAAAAATGGAAGGAAAGAAGAGAAAAACTCAAAAATAAATGGACAAAAGATGAGAGTCAAAAAAGTAAAAAACAAGCCCGAAATAGAAGGGAACATAAAGAACAAGGGATCCGAGAGGAGACCCCGGTGTCAGCATTTATCCAAGAGAAAGAGAAACCAGGATCAATTCTAGCTAACCCAAAACCAGACAACTTAGACATGTGGCTGAAAGCTTACCAAGCTAGAATTAAGATTGGGCCGAATATAGAGCAACACGAAAGACTCTACCCACAGGCGGAGCTAGAAAAGGAAAGATTAGCGATATGTAGGAAATTGATAGAGGTAGCACAAGCAACCCTAGAAAAGACTATCCCAGCTCTGCCAGAGACAAGGATAACAGATGATCAATACGAAGAACAATACGAAGAATGTGTCCAATCCCAAGGTAAAGAACTTAAAAGGAAGGAAAACGTGGATGAGCAAATGAAAACTCAAGATGAACCTGTGTCAATAATACCGGACTTAGAGGCAGAATGACCGAAGGAATTATGGAAGAGACTACGAGAAGAACAATGGAAGAAAAATGGAGTATCAAAACCTCCTTTCGAGGAAATAGATGTGGAGGTTTATCAACCAAATACCAACCTGGAGGAAGTATATGAGGAAGTATCAAGACTCGATAGGAGGAGGGAGGAAACCCTGAGTATTTCTACCTTATCGAATTACATGGGAGAATACGAAAAGGAGTCTATAATAATACGAGCACCCACAGTACATGGAAAAGGAAAAGGGAACTCAGAAAAAAGTTCACACAATCTAACGGAACTCAAGAAAACGAAAGTACAATGCAAGTTGACCGTGGAAGAATTACTTCAACTTAAGCCACAATTATGGAGACAATTAGAGAGCCAATTAGAATTAGGGCAAGAAAGGGAAGGAAAGGAAAAAGAGAACACATCTAAAATACAAATCCCAGTGGATAAAGTGGGAGAGTTTAGTGAAGGTGACGAAGGCAATACCTGTCACTTACAATGGGTACATGACCAAGGCTATACTAGACACGAGAGCCGGGGTAGGAATTGCCACCAAGGAGATATGGGAAAAATGGGGAAAACCTGCCTTACGACCCACACGCATGAAGCTACAACTAGCAGACGGTCACGTGGAGAAACCCTTAGGAATATTGGAAAGAATTAAATTAACCACCTGTGGAGTAGAATTTGAACACACATTGGCCATCTGTAAGTTCGAAAAAGCCAACAACTACGAAATGATATTAGGGCGACCCTTTATGAGACAAATGCGGGTAGTGCAAGACTGGGGAAGAGATTCATTGTACCTACAACATCAAGGAAACACGACCAAGATAAACTTGCATACATTTGCTTATCGAGATGTCCCTCCGTTACAGTGGAATCCCATACACAAGGAGGAAGATGACCTATCCATGCATAGTGCTGGATCGAGTGATCAATCTTGGATGCACGAGGATGCTCAGTTATGGATGTGCAAAGAGGCCAAGAAGGAGGAGAATAAAAGACAAATGTGGCCGATAGGACATCCTAACTACCGACCAGTAGAGAACCCTGATTACATGCCTCAAATCTTTCCTGATGAGACCTTTGAACCGCATGGATGGATGGAAATCTTAGCCACCTTAGATGTGTGTGTGAATGAGGAAGTTTTGACAATGAACGAGTGCATAGATTAGGAAGGCTATGATGTAAATCTTTATATGGTTGTTCTTCAAGAAGTAGAAGAAGGGGAAGTTTTGGAAAAAGAATGGAAAGAGGAATCTGAGAGTATAGAAATGGAACCGGAATTCGACTCCGAAGAGAGTTACCTAGACACCATTCAAAGTAAAGAGGGACAACAACCAACAAAGATCTTAGCAATTGAAGATGCTCCCATGGTACAAGAACAAGTGGAAGACATGAGTAAGACGGAACCGAACCCTGATCTTTTTGAAGTTCCTGAACATTTTAAAAAATATGAAGTAGAAGAAAGAAAGGTAGCCATTCAAATGCCTAAACGAGAGGCTAGAGACGGAGAAGCATACGACAACAAGGAACAAACCAAAAAAATCGTGGTAACAGTGGAAGACGGAGAGGAGCGATGCACATACATAGGCAAAGATGTGTCGATTGAAGAGGAAGAAGAACTCATACAACTGATCCAAGAATATCGAGATGTGTTTGCATGGACATATAAGGATCTTAAGGGTGTCGAACCCAATATTTGTTCTCATCGAATACCAATGACGGCAGACGCAAAATCTTCTAAACAACACCCTTATACATATAATGAGGTTTATGCAGCCAAAATTAAGGAAGAAATTGACAAACTACTAGCTGCAGGATTCATATATGAGATAGAACACACCGAGTGGGTATCGCCTTTAGTTGTTGTGCCAAAGAAAAATGGAAAATTGAGAGTGTGCATTAACTTGAAAAAGGTCAATGCAGCCACCATACACGATAGCTATCCATTACCCATCGCAGACCATCTATTGGATAGAGTAGTAGGAAAGGAAGTCTATAGCTTCTTGGATGGATTCTCTGGATACAACCAAGTAGCCATTGCTACTGAGGATCAACATAAGACCGCATTCGCAACCGAATGGGGAGTCTATGCTTTCAGAGTGATGCCTTTTGGACTCACCAATGCACCTGCTACTTTCCAACGATTGATGTGTCATGTTTTCAAGGAATTCCTAAAGAAGAGCATGGAAGTATATGTAGACGATCTATGCACATACTCAAATCAAAGACACGAACATATTCCGGAGTTGAGGAAGATATGGAAAAAGAATGGAAAGAGGAATATGAGAGTATAGAAATGGAACTGGAATTCGACTCCGAAGAGAGTTACCTAGACACCATTCAAAGTGAAGAGGGACAACAACCAACAAAGCTCTTAGCAATTGAAGCTGCTCCCATGGTACAAGAACAAGTGGAAGACATGAGTAAGACAGAACCGAACCCTGACCTTTTTGAAGTTCCTGAACATTTTAAAAAATATGAAGTAGAAGAAAGAAAGGTAGCCATTCAAATGCCTAAACGAGAGGCTAGAGACGGAGAAGCATACGACAACAAGGAACAAACCAAAAAAATCGTGGTAACAGTGGAAGACGGAGAGGAGCGATGCACATACATAGGCAAAGATGTGTCAATTGAAGAGGAAGAAGAACTCATACAACTGATCTAAGAATATCGAGATGTGTTTGCATGGACATATAAGGATCTTAAGGGTGTCGAACCCAATATTTGTTCTCATCGAATACCAATGACGACAGACGCAAAACCTTCTAAACAACGCCCTTATACATATAATGAGGTTTATGCAGTCAAAATTAAGGAAGAAATTGATAAACTACTAGCTGCAGGATTCATGTATGAGATAGAACACACCGAGTGGGTATCGCCTTTAGTTGTTGTGCCAAAGAAAAATGGAAAATTGAGAGTGTGCATTAACTTGAAAAAGGTCAATGCAGCCACCATACGCGATAGCTATCCATTACCCATCGCAGACCATCTATTGGAGAGAGTAGTAGGAAAGGAAGTTTATAGCTTCTTGGATGGATTCTCTGGATACAACCAAGTAGCCATTGCTACTGAGGATCAACATAAGATCGCATTCACAACCGAATGGGGAGTCTATGCTTTCAGAGTGATGCCTTTTGGACTCACCAATGCACCTGCTACTTTCCAACGATTGATGTGTCATGTTTTCAAGGAATTCCTAAAGAAGAGCATGGAAGTATATGTAGACGATCTATGCACATACTCAAATCAAAGACACGAACATATTCCGGAGTTGAGGAAGATATTTGATAAATGTAGACAGTACAGAGTCTGCTTAAACCCAGAGAAATGTATCTTCATGGTGAGACAAGGAAAGATCTTAAGACACATAGTCTCGAGGAACGGAATATCCATAGATGAGGACAAGATCAAGGTCATTTTAGAGCTTCCTAGACCAAAGAATGCGAAAGAGGTACAAGCCTTTATGGGACATTGTGGATATTACCGTTGGTTCATTCACATGTATGCCATAATAGCCAAACCCCTGTATGGTCTCTTGACTCAATTCACTTGGACTGAGGAGTGCGAGAAAGCATTCAATGAATTAAAAAAGAGACTTAGCACAGCCCCAATTCTGAAAACGCCCAATTGGAACAAGCCGTTTCATATTCATGTGGATGCGTCTAATCATGCAATCGGATGTATCTTAGCCCAACCGGCCGATGAAGGAAAGCTAGATCACCCAATTGCCTATGCAAGTAGACAGCTAAATCAAGCGGAGAGGAATTATGCCACTACTGAACGAGAAGGGTTAGGAATGGTCTACGCAGTGAAGAAATTCAGACACTATCTTTTACCCAACAAATGCAAGTTCTTCATAGACCATCAGGCCTTACTGTACTTGGTTAATAAACCCTGTAACACGAGAAGATTAGTAAGATGGTTCTTATTGTTAATGGAGTTCGACTTCGAAGTGGTAGTAAAAAAGGGAAACATGCATGTAAGAGCAGACCACCTTTCTAGGTTAACCCACGGAGAACCGCCAAGTGGAATACCTGATGATCTGCCAGATACTTATTTGTTCAATCTGGAAGTATGTCCAAAGTGGGCAGAGAAATTAATTCCTATACTCACCCATGGTCCACAACACTCAATCAATAAGAATAGCAAAAAGGCAATTCTTCAATCAAGAAATTTGCACATTATTGTTGGAAGTGTGTACTATAAGGAACCCAATGGAGTGTTGCTAAGATGTGTCGAGGAGGAGGAACAAAAGAAACTAATTGAGCAAGCACATGTGAACAAATGGAGAACACACCAAGGAACTTATGGAACCATTCGGGAATTGAAAAGATTAGGAGTGTACTGGCCGGACATGCCCAAGGACGTCCATGACTATGTGAGTAATTGTGCAGAATGCCAAGAGACAATTCCGGAGGATCATATGTCCATACCATTTTCAACCATAGCACCCAATTGGAGTAAAACATTGGTCAAATTTCTAAAGAACAGAGAACATGAGGAAGGAATAAGTTTAACTAGAAGACGATCCCTAGAAGAAATGAGCAAGGATTACGTACTTATGGGAAAACAATTGTTTAGGAGAGGAAAGGATAATCAATTACGATTATGCATGCATGAAGGAGAGTATCTACCCATATTAGAGATGGCACACGCAGGTGCCGCGGGCGGTCATTTTTCAGCTGAGAGAACTGTCAAAATGATCCTCTTCGCCAGCTTGTGGTGGCCAACTCTACATATGGATGCGGAGACTTATGTACGAAGCTGTGAAACGTGCCAAAGGGCTAAATACCCAATAAGGAGAGATGACATGCCATTAAGACCTATGGTGTGCACGAGAGCATTCTCCAAGTGGGATATAGACTTCATAGGACCCATCAACCCACCAGCCAAAGGCTCTCATGCAGAGTACATCATAGTAGCCACAGATTACTTGACCAAATGGGTAGAAGCAAAAGCTACGAGAAAGAATGATGCTCAGACCACTACTAAATTCCTTTTCGAGAATATATTCACTCGTTTCAGATTACCAATTAAGATTGTGAGTGACTGAGGAACGCACTTTCTTAATGAAGTAATAGAGTCGCTAATGAATGAATTTTTAGTGATTCATAAAAAATCAGCCCCATATCATCCCCAGGTCAATGGTCAAGCGAAAAGTTCCAACAAGGTGTTATGTACTGTATTGACAAAGATTGTCAATAATGTAAGGTCGGATTGGGACAAACAATTGCATCATGCAATTTGGGCCTTCCGAGTTGCATATAAGACTGCCATTGGAACTACCCCATTCAATTTAGTATATGGGCAGAATGCTATTTTGCCGATTGATTTTTTAATCCCAACCTTGAGAATGGCCCAACAGTATGAATGGAACGGACATGAGCTATCCCAACAACTCGACCAAATCGAGAAGTTACATGAAACTAGGTTACAAGCAGTGGCAGGAATCTACGCAGCCAAAAGAAGACAAAAGGCATATTATGATGCACATATAAAAGACAAAGGACTTAAAGAGGGAGACTTAGTCTTGGTGTACACCTTAAAACAACATGCCAAGAAATTACAAAAACGCGGATATGGACCTCTGATCATCAATAGAATCTCTACTAGTGGAGCATGTATTCTAGCCACGCTAGATGGAGATATTCTTCCTAACTACATAAGTGGATGTAGAGTTAAAAGGTTCATGGAGCCATTGACGGATCAAATGTTAGCACTTCTAGTAGGTGCTCAAAATAGGAAGAAAGAGGAAGAACAGATTAGAGAGGAGGCCCGACAAGAAGCCCTAGAACGCATTAAGAAAAGGAAAGAATGGATAAGACAATGAGATGAACGCTATCTCCAAGGAGAGGAGCCCATCCCTATGGCTAATTACCAAGTCCATAACTCTGATACAATGCGTGCTTGCAGGACACAACCTTACCTAAACCTAGGGATTGGCAAGACAGAGTACAAGTTGATAGACACCTTGATAGACTCAGGAGCAGGACTTAGTTGCATACGAAATACCGTCATAAAAGATCTGCAATTAAGTATGAATTCCACGAGAGCCCGATTGATAGGAATTGGAGGTCAAACCCTAGAATGCATTGGAACAACAGTAGTATCCCTCCACCTAGGAAATTCCTCCATGGAACAAAGAGTCTTAGTGTGCAAAAATGAGGATTTAATAGAAGATTTAATCCTAGGACAAGAATGGATCATTGAGAACGAAGTAAGCATCAACCTAGCTCAAGGCTATGTTTCTGCCAAGATCGGGCACAAAGAAATTTTCAGCTTATTAGGAGATAAGCCTTTACTTCAACCAAAGGTAGTCGAGAGTTCTGAGAGCTGCCAAGAAAAGACACTGGAAAGTGATCCCAATCCTCATATCTCAGAAACCAATCTAGAAGACAAAGAAAGTTCAAACTATACAATGTCTATAGAAGAATCGAAATCACCACATTCAGGTGAGGAACAGCAAGCCACTAAGGAAACCAACTCTCCTGGAGCTCCTCACCCAGCCAAAAGATCACCATATTGGAAAACAACAAGCAGATACTCGTATTGAGGGAAGGACAAATACAAGTGGGTACGCAAGGATCAGGTGCAAAACGAGAAGAAGTCAGCACCCACACTTAAGAAGAAAGCAGAAATCAAAAAGTCAGCTACACCAAAGTCCACACCAACAGGACTCTTGCAGGTATGGATCCCCAAGACTTTGATTGAAGCTCAGAGATCACGCCAACAGATATGGATTCCCAAGAAGGTCACACGAGCAGCTAAGCAGGCAATAAGCACTCAGGCAGATGCAATACATCAGGGAAAGCGAATGACACAACCACATCAGATTCGTCCCAGAAACAAGAAAAGAACCATCGGTACTACTAAAATGCTAATGGAAGCAAAGAGAACACATGAAGCCGGAAGAATCAAAGAAACAAAACGACCTCTCTCAGTGGTCACGAAATGGATTTGGAAACCCAAGCAACTGCAAGGAGTGGACAATCGAAGCAACAGAGATTCCCACTGCACTCATGAAGCCTATAATGCACCTCAAGTATGCATAATAGGGCCACAATACGAGGCCAAGCATTCGGCACATGATGTACATTATAAAACTAGTGGTGCACATTCTCCAAGAGAGATTAAATCTTAGCTTCAACTCTCTTAGGAATGAACATACTATATACATAAATGAATGCTTCGGCTATATTAACGCTTATTTTCTTTCAGGATAAGAAATAAAAAGATGTGGTAAGAGATCTTACTCATAGAACCATGGGAGACGGAGTGACGGAACGACAATAAACACTACATTGCACTACACAGCTACATGCTTTCCTTTGAAGCTAATGCACTCTTCCTTACAAGTGCAAATGGCTTCTGAAGACTCGGAGGCTACAATTCAGGAGGAGGTACAGGAATTTCCTCCCCAAAGTCTCACAAAAGCCAAAGGACATTGGTTTAGAGAAGAGCAACCAGTAGGAGAGTATCTCTTCTTGGCGAACATAAAAATCATGGACACAGATCATCACTTTCCGATTATGTTCCAGGACTTCAGAGTATTGCATGAACTACCCTCTACAATCGACATAATGAAGAAAGCAGGCATTCATAAGTATTTTGAATTGCCCATATATAAGCCTGACTTCCAAAGATGCACGCAAGTCATGAACACCTTACAGCCGGCACTGCATGATCCATTGGTGCCCGAAGCCAGAGTAATGGATAAAGGAGGCGAATGGGTTGTCATACAATTTACACACGACTTAATTAAGGAAGCATTCGGATGGGAGAAGGACGGTGTCACTATGGTAAAGGAAGAGAGTCGTGGAGCAAAGACACAAACTTTTGTCGACATTAACAGAGTCGATATAGAAGAGGAAGTCAAACTCATTCACCAACACTTCTGCTTTCCAAACATGAATCGATACACGGCTCCCCAAAAGATCATTGTTCAATTACTGTCCCATGCAATCAAGCAAATTGGCAATCAAATGAATCTGACTCCATATGTCCAAGAAAGACTATTCGAGGCAAAAAAGCAATGGAATAATAAGAAGTTCCTCAACGGCAGTGTTGCACTAAAGATCTTGATCTACCATGCTTTGGGCATAAGAGAATACTTGCAAGAAATGCCATCTTCGACTGCTCTTGCTCAGTATGTCAAAGCCGCCACAGTTCCTAAAAAGAAAAAAGGAGTAAAGATTGTGGAAGTGGCAGAAACTAGTTCTCAACCCAAAATGAGAGGAACGAAGAGACTCAGAGAAGTCAAGCAAGTAGAAGAGGAAGGACCGAAATCAAAAAGAACACATGTACTTCCTAAGACAACCCTGAAAGAGAATAGACCAATTACGGAGGAAGAGCTAGCTAAAGCAATGGAAGAGACGCACCAATATACGGAAGGACAAGTCAACCTCCCAGTGCAAGGACATCACTATCAACAGACCCAACAAGAATTGGAAGCGAAAAGGAAACTCACCAAAGTCCATCAGTACCGGGAAATAGGATTGGACAATCCAAGCTCATCCTCAGTTGCCCAACAAGAACCCGACACTTCACTGTTGAATGTTGATATTCAAAGTGAATCGAAGGATGATGGACAATGGGTGGAATTGAATGAAGTTAACTACAATGAAGAAGTAGAAGGTCTCAAGACGGATGACCACACGCCGCTTACCGATCCGAATATCACAAGTAAGGAAGTAGATCAAGAAAGTACGCATATGATAAAACTTAATGAGACTTCCACCATTTATATCAAGGAAGCCACACCACCTCGCGAGAAATACATAAAGATACCAAAGAAGGAGCATCAGGAAGAGAAAATAGAGGACGAGAAACCCTTCACACCAATACGAGTGGTGGCAGAACCCTCCCCCATGGATGTCACATTTCAAGGGAGTGCCACAAAAGCTATTAAGATGGATAAAGAAGAAATTGAACCACATGTACATCTACAAATCAGACAACCACACAACGAAACCATCCATGTGGAGCAGGGAAGAGATGTGCTCACAGGCGAAGCTCTAAGAATACCAAAAACTTGGTTGAATGTAGACATTGCTCAACTCAAGCATGTGGTACAAGATATGATTCCAACCGCTCTAGATACACAACAACTAATGCTTGAAGCTGATGAAGACTATGACCAAGCAATGAACGACAAACATGAGGTTCAGGAAAAGAGTAAGAATCTTTCGGCCGAATTGAACTTAGAAAGGGAGCACATCAGAAATAAAGAGAAAGAAGTCCAAGCAGCTAAAAAGCAGTGCAGTGAGTTAATGACCAAAAACGAATGTTTAAAAGCACAACTGCAAGAAATACAGAGAAAATACGAAGCTAGCGAGACCGAGAAGTCAAGGATGAATGCTAGGAGCAAAATATTGGAATCTCAGCTCAAAGTATATATGGAGGAAGCAGAAAACCTAAGGAACCGAAACAAGGAGCTCATGACAGCTCTTTTCAGTGATCAGCCAATAGAAGCTAACGAAAGATCAGTAAAGGATATCAAAGAATTGGAAGAAAAGATAACTAAAATGGAAGATCAGCTCAGACAGGAGCAACTCACCATTGCCGAATGGGAAAAAAAGTACATGGATGATACGGCAGCCCTAAGAACTAAATGGAAGAAAGCTGAGAATCGGTACCTGCTGCAATGTAAAGAAGATACTAATAATTTGGATATCGTGGCACAAGAACTTCTCAAACACAAGGACACCATTGCAAAGACTACGGAGGAAATCAAGCAAAAAGATGAATTCATTAAACAGCTTCAGGAGCAGTTAGAGCAAAAAACAATTCAGGGGACACCAGTAGTTCCACAATCTGTAGAGGCTACTGTGGAGACTGAGGTACGTCCTCTCTCGCCCCCCTCACATCATTCACCGATAAGGGAGGAAAAGGAGGTTCACATTGATCATAATAATCGGGACATTGCAGAATTGAGCCGACCAGAAAGGGCACTACTGGTGTCCCAACTCACTGCTGATTTTGAAGACCAAATAATACAAATCATGAAGGAAGCTCACATAGAAAACAAACAATTAGAGAAAATTTTGAAGCCCTTCAATGTACCATATGGTCTTCTAAAGGAACAAACGCGGCATTATATAAGGACAACCACTAATCAAGAACCTGATAGCAACCTCCAGTTCGACAAGAATACTTTCAATTACACTCAAGAGGAGTTCGAGAAGGCGGATCCTATCTGGAGGCGGAAAATTTTGGAAAAGAATCCTACATTGCGGGTACAGTGGGAAGCATCACCATATGTGCTTCAATCCATCCTTCTGTCCTGTACCCCGCAGACGCGCCTAGACGCAATTTTGGGAAGGATAGCGCCAAGGCAATATCAATAATCAATGGCTCAACTACCCGTTGTTACCTAGCCCTCCACACAATTACTTACCGACGGAGGAATATATGGTAAAAACTATGGAATTTTGGATTGCCAGATATGCTACAGTCCCTGATTTAGCTGTTAAAATGACAAATAAGATATTCAGCATGCTACTCACGGTAATCAAAGTATTCCAACACGCAAAATACACTTTTTTGAATTTCATTGGCATTACGCAAGGATCGGAAGCACTCATTTTTTATCTATCCACTATTCCAAGCCGCCTGACACTTATGGCATATTATTCTCAAATCATGTTTTTTCCGTCAACGTATATGCAAACTTTCGAAGAATCATTTTTCATTGGCTTCTTCGAAATAGATTCAGAGATGTTTGTAAAAATGACTTCAAACTTGAATGCGCGTCTGGTTGCTTATGAAACAAGTTTTTTTGCTGATCACCGACAAGCACCAGAGGACGGAGTTAAGTCCCAGCAGTGGAAAAAATTTATGATTTGTCACGCTAATCTGCTGAATCAACGAGAGCAAGCAGCCATACAGACATACACACGTCGCTACAAAAAGCCTGTCGGGGACGACAGAGTTCAGGAGGAGGGACGTGTGGAAGGGGAATCAAGCAAGAAAAGAAGAAGAAGAAGATCAAAGTCAAAACCTACCCAATAAAGAATGAAGATCATGATAACAGAAGAACCACCCTCTGCACAAAGCCCCGTAGGGGCGCAACACCCATCTCTGCACAGAGCCCCGTAGGGGCACACATCAAGGAAAAAGCACACAGGTGGAAGGAGGAACCAGGGCCAGGAAAGTATCCATGAAGATGTGCAAGAAGATATCCAGCGGTTTCGAAACCACAAGAGGGTGCTTCAACCTCTTGATCTTTGGAAGGTCCAGATCGAAGACTGAAGGATCACATCCTCATACCTTCCACTGATGGTGTGCGTGGCAACCCGACTCAACAGGCTAGACAAATACATCAGGCCCAGGGGATGTAAGACAAGAATCAAGAAGAGGCCATCAAAACTGAACACCTGTTTAATAAACAGGCAAAACTGACCAAGGGTTGTGTGCGAGGAAAAGAAATTAAACAGGCTCAAGTAATACAGCAGGGCCGATGTGTGCAACCAGGACAAATCAGAGGACCACTAAAACGTAATGCAAGACTGATGAACAGGCAGAACTGACCAAGGGATGCGTGCGGACGACAAGGGAAAGACAAGAAGTAAAGCCTGTCAAGGGACGACAGAGAAAAAGAGGGGGAGAGTGTTGCAGAGCAAAGGAGCACAAGAGAAGAGCCCCAAAATTTTCAAATTAATGGGCATATTTTTCTTCTTCAAAGTCCTAGAGAATTCCCTCAAGCCATGTAAATGCACTAGAGGAGTCCTCTAGTTGCATAATCCCAATTTGTTGTAAAATATCCCTTGTAAACTAGTAGGAAATTCACCTTTTTTGTAATAAAGTGTCGGTCTCTTGTGTGAAAGGAACAAACTTAGGGCACATGTATATAAGTCACTTTGTGACTCTTTGTAAAGACTTTTTGCCATTGTGAAGAAGGAGCTCTCTAAAATTTCGAATTTGCCTCTTTCTTGCAGATTTCCATCTTCTCTTTGATCTTGTATGTGTTTGTAATGCTTGGAATGTGTGCGTAGGACTGTTGTCTACCCCTCCCCACTGTTTTTGAGCTACTGTAGTGTGTGTGTGAGCTTGTAGGAGTTGTGGCATGAGTGTGGGTGCTTCCCACCATTCACTATTTTGGTCATAACTTGAAGCAGAGTTGTCAGAATCGAGTGAAACCACTTCCAATAGATGTGTCTTGTCGAGAGCTTTGAAAGGAGTATCCTATTGACTATATTCGGAGTTCGGAGCTGGGAGAAATCCTTGATTTTCTGAAAACTGTTGTAAGAGGTATCGCGGCAGACACTTCCAGTTTCTCAGTGAGCTTGAGAGGTGGATTAGTCTTTTCTCCTTCATAGCAGCTGAACCACTTCATGTTCCATCATGTGTGCACATGTCCTCATACACTTGGTTAGGTTGTTCGATCGGATTGACATTTAAATGTGTGTTAATTTCCCACTATATGTACTTGTGTTGCAATAGAGGTACAGTCTCATTGGCACGAGTCCTTGAGTCTTCTTGACTCAAGTACACAAAGGTGAAGGGGATGGTAGTGGGGGTGATGTGTGAGAGTGCGTTTGAGATGTAATTTCTATTATCTTGGCTTTTGTTTCTCGCAGACTTTCCTCCAGTTCACTCATCTTTTTTGCCCATTGCCTTTTCATCCGTTCACGGCTATCTCTCCAAGCTCTTGTTCTCTTCTTATTCTGACTCTTAGTCTCGTTAATCTCCGCATTCTTTTCCTGGCCTAAGTCTTGGTTTTGCTTAAGTGCCTAAGCTCTCGTGATGACTTGCACTCGGGCCGTGGAGGTCACACTTCCCGTGGAGTCTACCACTAGCCCAATGACATTGATAGGAGCGATTTTTGGCATATTGGTGGGGTTCTTGGGACACTCTTGTAACAAATGCTCCTTTCCAAAATCTGGACAAAAGCCTTGAATTGTCACAGATTGGGTTTGTGTAGGTGTAGGTAGAGGGCAATCACGAATGAGGTGATCTCCCTGACAGTGATAGCATGGCCCTCTAGGAAATGGAGGTCTCATCGGCCTAGGCTGGGATCTCGAGTTGGGGTTTGCATACATGACATTTGCATATTCTGGCTCCCAACTAGATTCACTTGGTTCTTCATAATAGTATGACTCACTATGCTTTGGTGACTGTATGTAGTAAGCCTGTGGGCTCTCAATATGGGTAGAGTCAAAACTATGATCACTTGGATCACTTTCTGAAAGTGATGATGTCACTGGCACTAAAGCTCTATTTAAATTTTCTTCTGCGGCTACATACTTCATTGGGATCACATTGGCTGGAGTGTCGTTGTCCTGGGACCTGTGCAGAGTGTGTCGTACCTGCGCAAGCTGTTGGAGATGGTGGTACAGCTAGATCCTGCAGTAAAAGCTCAAAAAACACACAAAAACTAATAGCATGCAAGCTCTCTCTCGTTCTCTCTCACAAGTGAAATGAGGGAAATGAGGTGGAGAGTGGAATATGACCAAAAATTGAAATTTTTGTGAAGATGGAGATGGAGGTGGGAGATGGTGAGGATGATGATGGTGATGCAAAAAGAAGCAAAAAATGAAGAAAAATAAGGAAAAGGAAGGATATTACCTATGACTTCAATGTCTCAACTCTACGTCTTACCATCACATGCTCGTCCTCGAAGCTCTCTCCCCGGCAACGGCGCCAAATTTGGTTTCACTCTAGCACAATGGCAAGTACAAATGTGAGGAGATCCACCTCATAATTGTCAATCCGTGGAGACGTGAGGACTAGTATGAAGACTATGAGCAAGTGATGGCACAAGTGTGTGAGTGAGAAGCACACAAACATGCACACACATACACACACACGTGCACACAAGGCAAGAACAAGGAGAGGAACAATGGAGTTCTTTGCATCAGTCAAAAAGTCTCTTACATAAGCTCAATTCACAAACAATCCAACCTCAAAAATGAGCTCTCTAGCTCTTTTTATAGTTTTTTGACTAGCTTTGGCCTTGTCCAGACCTAGTGTCCGGCCTAGTTAAAAATTAGGTTCTAAAGCTTATTTGAGGACTCAAACAGAGTCTAAAAATTATGAAAATTGGTATGTAGCTAATTGTAATACTCTTCAAGCTCGAGGACTCCTCGACTTGAAAAAAATGGAGTCTATTCTACCAAAAACGAGATTTATAATGTGTGTGTAGTGATCAAAATCACTTGGGTTGGAAATTGTTTATGAAAAAAATGATTGGGCCTTGTTGCCGTATTGTGCATGACTGCTCCTTTGTGTTTGTATGCTCTGCTTATGACTTGTATGCCAACACTATGGATCATGGAGGAGGTATTGTGTCTGATGCCACTATTGGAGAATTCAGTGATAAAGGCTTCTAGTAGTTGATCGATGTTCTTGAATTGTCCTTAGTGTAGTGGTTGAAACCATGTTAAGGCTATGTTTTTCAGAGTTAGGCCAAAGGCATTATATTGAGTGAACAATTCATCAACGTGTTCCGCTCTTAGTACTTGTCTAAACTATATTACGTGATTGTATGGTCTAAGTAGTTTTTCATGTATTTAACCAGTTGGGTAGGCCTTAAGATCCAAGGGTGTTCTTAAAGCCTAGGCAAAGAAAACTCATCCATGCCTCTTTGATGTCTTGGATTTATGTGCCTCTCCTCATCTGTTCTTTTCATCTCCATTCATGATCGATGTCTTCCTAGTGGATTTGCAAAGTTCACCTCAGGTCTTTCTCTAGTTCTTTCCTTATGGGTACCATGAATGTGAGATGATCCCACTCCTTATTGGCCATAAGATACATTCGATCTAGGTGGGGGGAAAAATAATTCTCCCTTCCAAGTGTATGCATGCCTACCATGCTCTATTACCAAGAACATTCTTTTTGACATGTTACCTAGATAGACAACTTTACCTGGTATCTTAGGATCTTTGAACTCGTATATACTAACTCTGCATACTTTGCTAAGTTGATCTAGTTTGAATATCTAGAAGGCGTCATCTGTATCCCTGTTCAAGAATAGTTCTATGCTTTTATTATCCTGGGGAATCCACTAGGGTAATCATTCTTGTTAAGATGGATTTACCACAAGGTGTCCTAGGTTCTCGTCCTAAGTCTCCTTGCTCCAGATCTCCTATCTCATAATGGGGAATAACAATTCCAAACTCATTTGTAATGTCTAGTAAGTTGGTGACCACATATATGATTCTTTGCTTATCAATATACGAACCCTCATCGAGTTTGACCACTGGGTGTTCAAGTGCAAAGGGTTGGTTAGGCTTCTTGAGTTGGGCAACAGATCTTCACATACCATCCTCATATATGGGAGCACCTAATTGGTTGATCCTCATATACTACAGTTGAGTCTTATAGAGACCTTTTGGTATCTATAAATAGGCTGTGCCTGAACTACCTACTAGCCATTCCATGGTGGAGGAAATTTTGGAATCAGTAGTCTCAAGACTGAATATGTAGAGATAATCACTAAGCTATTGAACCCATGACCTAGTTGTGTGATTGACACTAGCCTCAGAGGATTTGATGCTTTGTCTATATTGACCTAGGTGTCTACCTGATCTAAGGTTCATAAGCATTTTATAGTCGTACAAGCTTCCCCAAGTACAACCGCATTGCACTTTTCTTTTTTCATAGTTACTTGTTCTATCTTTAATTTTCTCTTATTCGATCTTGTCTTTTAAATGGTGTCATTAGGAATAATTGAATTTTTGTTGCTACTTGATGTTTAAGTCCTTT
>CM035417.1:96531572-96534072 GCA_020310875.1 Ceratopteris richardii | reverse complement strand
ATTGCAAAATAATTCATCTCGTGGTAGTTTCTCACGAATCAGATGATTCAAGGCTGAATCTTCAGGATGGGTTGAAGAGATAGCTGCTAACTGGAGATGCTCAGGCTTGAGTAATACACTCTCTTGTTGATCAAAGGCCTCTTCAGCCTTCTTTGGTGCAAGGTAAGATCTTCTAGACAAGGCATCTGACTGACATTGTTGACGTCCCGGACGGTAGGTGATGACAAAGTTGAACCTGGATAGAAAGTTACTCCATCGAGATTGCCTTCTATTGAGAATGCGGGTGGTCATAAAATACTCTAGGTTCTTGTGATCTGTATACACGATAACTTTATGGGCTGCTCCTTCTAGATGGTGACGCCAAGTATCAAACGCATCCACTATGGCAAGAAGTTCATTATCATGAATTTCATAATTAATTTCTAGAGGAGAAAATTTCCTTGAATTATATGCAACTAGATGTAGGTGTCCATCATCTACATATTGTGAGAGAATGTCCCCTAAGGCAAAATCTGATGCATCTATCTCTAGGAAGAAGGGTTTACTAGAATCAGGATGAACTAGAATTGGAGCAGTAGTGAATGCTGACTTCAAGGTCTGGAATGCTTTTTCTGCTTCTTCAGTCCATGAGAATTTGGAGTTCCCTGTAAGCTTGGTAAGAGGTGTCACTATCTTGGAGTAATCTTTGATGAATATCCTATAGAAGTTGGCAAACCCTAGAAAACATTGTACATCTCGAACACATGAAGGTGGTTGCCAATCAAGGATTGTTTGAATCTTCTTAGGGTCCATAAAAATTCCTTTATCTGATACAATGTACCCTAAAAATTCCACTTCTGTCTTATGGAAAGAGCACTTCTCCAATTTTGCATATAATCCTTTTTCTCTTAGTTTCTCTAGGACTATCTTTACATGACCTTCATGATCCTCTAGATTTTCGGAGAATATCAAGATATCATCAAGGTATATTACAACAAAATCATCTAAATATTCTCGAAAGATATCATTCATCATATGTTGGAAGACAGTTGGAGCATTTGTAAGACCGAATGGCATAACTACATATTCAAAATGCCCATACCTTGTTCGAAATGTTGTCTTCCATTCGTCTCCTTCTCTGATCCTGACAAGGTTGTAAGCTCCTCGAAGATCAATTTTCGTGAAGAATTTTGCTTTTCCAAGGTGTTCCAAGAGCTCTGATATGAGTTTTAGAGGGTATCTGTTTTTTATAGTGACTTTGTTCAATCCACGATAGTCTACACACATCCGGAGAGTCCCATCCTTCTTCTTTACAGATAGAATAGGGGCTCCTGCTGGAGACTTTGAGTGTTTGATAAACCCCTTTGCTAGATTCTCATCAATGTTCTTGCGTAGTTCTGTAAGTTCCTCTGGGGATATTCTGTAGATTGGTCCAAAGGGTGGTTGTGCTCCTTCTTGAAGATCTATGGGGCAATCGTAAGGTCTATGCTCTGGGAGGATATCTGCATTCTTCTTTTAAAAAACATCTTCAAAGCCTTTGTACTGATTGGGTAGTTGTACTGGATCATCTTTCTTGGTTTCTTGAGCTGGTATGGCATAGATCATATATGTAGGTTCCTTCCTTAGTGCATGTATGAAGGCTTTGGCTCCAACATATGTTGGGTTCTTCTAGATATCTCGACGGGTGATTTTATTCTTTTCCCAATTAATGTATGGATTATGCTTCTTTAACCAGGGCATTCCAATGATAACTAGATGTACAGGGCTTGATATTACATTGAAACATATGTGGGATTCATGGTCACCAAGGTGTACTCTTAATGGTGTGGCTTCCATGGTTATATTCCTAGATGCTAGAGGTCGTCCATCTACTACTTCAGCTACTACTGGTTTGTTCTTCCGAAGTACAGGAATTCCATGTTTCTTAACCAATCCTTCATCAATGAAACATGAGGAGGCTCTTGAATCTACTAGGGCTGTAAGGGAAAGGGTCTTCTTGGGCATGATTAACTTGACAGGTGCAAGACATGTTTCTATGGGTGTAGCTGAATTATGAGACCCTTTCTTATATCATGGTCCGGCTACAGGGTCTCTTTTACAACTGGACTTCCTCGTTTCCTTGCTCTACAAGGGTGGCTGCGACTCTGGAGTTTGTTCTCTTGTTCGGACAATTAATTGCAATATGTCCAGGGTTTCCACAGTAGAGACATAACTTATTAACTCTAATTCTCTGTTTCTCTTCTAGTGTTAGAGGCTGAAGCCTAGTTACATCTATTTGCATAGGTTCAGGCATGGACTCATCTTTAGTAGCGGGTTGGAAAGGTTTCCACTGGCGAGGTCTTCCTTCTACTTGTTTTTCTTGTTTCCTTTCAAAAAGTCGGTTATCACATTGAATAGCTTGCATGATATATTCATTCAATGTTTTAACCTCTGGCATCGTGAGCAAAAGGTCCTTCACATCATCTCTTAAACCCCATCTGAATTGGCTTATGAAATAGTCTTCATGCCAAGTGAGATCACA